>JAWPHD010000392.1:0-483778 GCA_037043455.1 Cyrtodaria siliqua | reverse complement strand
ACCTTCTCAGGACCAGACCGGTAAATGATAAAGACGAGTCTACTTCTTTATTCTCTAGGTCATAAGTATTTAATTAGTTGATCGAAGTTATCACCAGTTATTTCTCGCTTGAATGAAAACATTCATAGGTAACATTTATCTCAAATTAAATGTCTCTTTTGTGCTAATTCGTTACAATATGTTTCCATGAAGGCTTTCTATTTAAGACATTGATTATGAAATGAATTTAAATCAAATTAACCGGACAAAGAACAACTAGTTCAAGTAGGTATACAAGTCGAACAGGAAATGTAGCATTTGCAGTACACCGTCAACCAAATACATGATTCAAGACTAGATTTAAAAGTTCATGTTGTTGTTTAATTTCAGAACCTGTTACACCAATACGCCTACGTAACGGACCATCAGAGAAGGCCGGCCTAGTAGAAGTGCTATATAATGGGACGTGGGGAACAGTATGCGATCGTTACTTCGACACTAATGACTCGAACGTCATGTGCCATATGCTTGGATATTATGATGGGTAACAATTTAGTATAATTACTAGGGAGGGTATGATAATTGCCAGTGCTAGGGATCCTAGTAGGTGTTGCACCTTATTACCTTTCATGAAGACCGAGACTGCTACTTTTTGTCGTGTTTGTGTTCGTTGCTTCCATAGGATCCCATTGTCAGTATGTATTAATATGGAAACTAAAATGACTAACTCAAGAATATATTAATGTGTAACGTTTAAATCATGATAACTGTAACCATTGATTTTGCATTTACATTTATTTCCGATTATCTCTGTGTATTATATCCGGAAAAAGACTTTCGTCCCTCGGGTTTTCTGGTCGTACTCTAGATTGTTTTTTTATTTAGCTGCAACTACTATGGTTTTTTCAGTACGATTCCGGATACATCCTGAGATGTTTATTATTTTGTATGTATATCTTTAGTTGGTTTCTCTGGATGTGGTCATTATTGTTAGAGATTTCCTTTTGATGGGATGTAGTTTTGTTTACACTGTCTTGTCTATTTGGGCGCTGAAGATAGGATAATAGTGGGGATTGTGCGCATATAAAATCGATTTAAGCTAACCAGTAGGCCTTATTGCCTACTGACCGTTTCTAAGTCGATAACCCTGTCTTCACCACCCTTTCTGTTGTTTTTTGTCTCTTTCATTGTAGTTTCAAGTCCTTGTTTGCAGTACAGTAAGGTGTCAAAACATTGTTCCATAATGAAATCAAAAGCCCAATTTCAACATTAAAATCACATCCTAACTACGCTTTGATAATCTCCGCTATAGGATCTGACAACAATGCCTTGGAGGTCACGTCAGATCGACCTTTCATCTAATCAATATTCATGAGAAGATCAACTAAATTCAACCAATAAAATCGCTCGTTTCATATACATTTCAGATGATATTCGAGTGAACTGAACAAACGAAAATCCACATAGAACACATAGATCTATATCCGAAAAAGATACATTCTTAGTGTGTTATTGCTGAGGATTGCACGATAAATTAAATCACTAAATGGCATGTTTTGCATCAATAAATCAACATTCGGAACAGTATCTGAAAAAATATATATTCTACCGAGATTATTCCGACATTAGGTTTTCTAAATAGTATGCAATAGTAGGTCTGGCCGCTTAACTCAGTTGGTAGCGACAATGGACAATTGCGACGATCTGCGAGTGTAGTTGTAGTGTGGGTTCAATCCCACGAATGGGTGCATCTAATTTTGTTTGTACCCTATTGAATTCCATCAAACAATATTGTTGTTTTTTTCAGTAAATATTCAATAATGGTTGGTGTGTTATGTTTGTCAACGCAATTATTTTGTGTTTTATAAGCTAAAAGTTACGGAAATTGTCTCTTTCAAAATCAAGCGTGAACTGCTCAACAGCGATTTGAATGAAATGTGCCATGCGAAGTGAAGCAGTCTATACCGAACGATTTTGTAGGCTAAGATCTGATTGGCTAATCGAAAGGTCAATCTGACGTGACGTCCAATGCAGTGTTGTAAGATCCTTAGTAGTGTAGAGTATGGAAGCGTGATAAAGCGTCTGATTTTAACTTGAAATAAAACTATAATATTTATAATAAATGTGTGTTTTCTATTTGTAGGTCATATATATTGAAACCAGATGTATACACGCCCGGCAATGGTTCGATTATTGTATCAGATCTTAAATGTTTGGGAACTGAAGACGACATATCAAACTGTAATGCTTCTAAATGGTTTTCAAACAACTATTGCAGACATAATCAAGGTGTCGGCATTGTTTGTAGTAAGTATACTTCCTTTTACATTTTTATAAACACGCGTTTGATTCTCATCTGTTGACATATTTTTCTAACCATCGGTGTTTACAACATGTCAATTTGTAACTACATGCTCTGAAAAACAGAAGGTTTCCACTAAAACTTCATATTATTGAAGTATCATTCGCATATCATATACAAATTATTTTTGATAATGCCACGTAACTTGTCTACTTCTAGACACAAACTGTCAGGCTTGTTAATGGGACAAATGATCGAACAGGACGTGTAGAAGTCTACCACAATGGAACGTGGGGTACAATTTGCGCTGACGGTTTTGACGTGAATGCTGCTGACGTCGTGTGTAGAATGGCTGGTTTTAGATTCTGGTACAGTACATTTATTTAATTGTTGTATGTATATAAATCCCATAGCCATATATTTATTTTACACCTTCTTCAGAGGGTACTAGAGAGTCATATAGTTTGAACAAACATAACGACAAAAAATGTATAATACGTATCATCATTGGATATAAACGTAGGTATAAACTGAATATCGAACAGGAAATGTAGCATTCGCAGAACACGATCAACCAAACATATGCATACAAAACAAACAACAGTTTAAAGGAAAACAGAAGCAAATTTGCGAAACCACAAACATAATAGGATTGGAAATAGAGGTACCGTCTTTTAACGGTCAGTGGCAAAAAGGCCGGTAGGGGTTTAAACAAATGTCTAGGATGTATCAAACCTCAATATTACCCAATTGTCATCTCATTCAAACGGAGAGTGAAAATAAATAAATCATAGTAATCTTGGGCGCTGAAGATAGGATATTAGCGATGTTTTGTATACTGAACATTGATTCAGCTAACCTTTCCAAGTCGGTAAACCTGTCTTCACCACTCTAATGTTGTGTATTGTTCTTTTCAATGTCTATTTAATTTGCTCTGTGTGGTACAGTGCGGACCTACGGTGCCATTACGTTTGAGTACTATGGTTTTTATAGAAACATTTTTCACATCTCTGGCAGAAGCAAGAGCAAAAAAGAGAATATAAGAATTGTTCATGAGTATCGAGTAAAGATAGGGAATTCCAACACGAGGTATAATTGTTGTTCTCGGACCGAGGCTCTGCCGAGGTTCTGATTAAAACAGTTATACCGAAGTTGGAATTCCCTATCTGAACCGGATACCCATGAGTGATGCAAATCATTGATATTTTGTTCGTTGACGTCACCAATTAATAACGTTTCGTATGTTTTTAGTTTTACACAATGAAGTCACGTAATTGTTTACGTTATTAACGTCATTGTTGATGCTCGTCACTTTTATCTTTCCCATATATTATGCTTTCCATCACAATGTAAAACGCGGATAACCTTATCCAATATGCAAAAATACGTTTTTAAAAGTACGACAATGCAAGATTGAAGACAAATATCAAACTTTACCATCCCTTTCAGAAATTAAGAGTTAGGATTACGGTTATATTAATAAATAAATACTGAAAAAGGGATCCATTGAAAGCACAAACAGAAACAATAGATACAAGTGGCATACTCGGTTTTGTTGAGTCTGTTTATGAGAGGTAATGTAAAGGGCAGCACCTCTCACGCCTCCTATCACCGGCTTAAGCGATTTATACTTTAAAGGCACAAACATTGCGCTTGATGATCCCAAAGGACCATTTAGTAACACCAACTGATTTGTAGTCTGGGCGACATTTTACTGCCGCCACACAGCACTAAACAAACGCTAGTGTAAATGTCATTAAATACTGAAATAGGTGATCCCTTTGAAGCAACAATCACAAACAAGAGATAAAAGTAGCAGAACTGATATGAATGTGATCCTGCTCATTGATCTTACGACGTTTATAAATCACGTAGAATTATTGTTGTGACAGTCCTTGTCGGTGTATATCGGTGTAGACAATTATGCAAAGGTTTCGATAACAGTAACCATGATGTAGCAGCTTTTTAGGAATATCATAGTCAACACTTGACTACAAGCTCACTAGACAAAACGAATATATACGTTGAGAAACATAACCCCTATATTAAGATGATGCTGAAAATCTCATTCTAAGTGGGGATAATAAAAAAACAATGTTAAAATTGATAAAATTGAAATCATAGCATATCATATGAGAGCCTCATTTTTCAATAGAGAGATGTGAATAGAGAATTTCAGAAATATTGGCTTACTGAGCTGAAGTTCTATAGGATATAATTTACCTTAGTAGAACAGAAAGCGTGTTCAATGTTCAGTATGTCTTTCAGATACGCATGTGTTATTAAATATAGATATAAAAATCGAACAGGAAAAGACGACACTCAACCACAAACACACACAAAAACAAAGAACAAATTTAAAGATGAATAAAAGGCCAAATAAGACATCACAAACACAAAAGGGTTGACAATAGGGCTACAGCCTTGGAACGGTCAGTGGCAAAATGGCCGCTGGGCGTTTAAACCAGGTCCTAGTGTACACCAAACCTCACACTTACCCTACTGTCAACCCAATAAAACGGGACAGTGTAAATAAAGAAATCCCTCTAACTATTCTCTAACCAACAAGGCAGCATTATAGGCAATATAAGTAAAACACAAAGATGCTCGTATATATATAAATACAAAACAAAAACAAAATATTAAATGCTGATGCAACACTTTTCTGCCTAGTTTGTTAGAGGATATAACATGTCGGGGATTCCTTTATTTACACTATTCCGTTTTCTTAGGATGGCAACATGATAAAGTGGGAACTGGTACACCCTAAAGCATGGTTTAAGCGTACCTAGCGGCCTCTTTGTCACTGACGGTTCCAAGGCGGGCGGTAGCCCTATTGTCAACCCTTTAATGTTGATGATGACATACCTTTCCTCTTATTTATCTTTGTAATTGTTGTTTGTATCGATGCGTGTTTTTAGATGACTGTGGATCTTGAATGTTACATTTCCTATTAGATGTTATAACTATACTCAGTTGCAAAAGAAAATGGACACTTTGAACATTTTACTTTACACCTATCCTCTTTATTAAGCGATTGTCCATTAATGATTCGACCAATTGAACAACAAATGACAACATGATATTGGCAATGGAATGATAAACACTTTGGTACCAAACATGGCATATTCATTTTGGAATTTGTCAATTTAATTCTAAAAAATACGTTATACAATTAAATCTAAACAAAATTCAATGTCCACTTTCTTCTGCAACTGAGTATATTTTGATATTATTAATATAGATGTGTTAGTAATTAAACTACACCTGGTATGTAGTAAAGGGTTTTATAATTAGAAGAAATCAATACTAATAAATCATGTACATACACATATTTACAATACTAAATAATTCATTAACTTAACTTACTGCTACATAAGTCCAATTTGCCAATAAGTAGTGTAGTGTATGCCATGGTTGTATGTATCATTGTTTTTCCTACAGATAGTACAATATTATACAGATACTTGTCGTCAATATGTTTATACATGTATTAAAAGACGGTATACTATAGTATAGCATGGAATATTAAACGTATGCTTTTGAAAACTTGACGTATGAGCAAGAACAAAAGAAAATAAATGGTTTTAACATAAACCCTAAAATCAACGATCTTAATAATTAAATGTTTTGAATATGTTCAACTGTTTTATAAGTAGCGCATATTCAGCTTAATATTATATATAATATATGAGTTATATGACAATCAATACACTACGTAAATTGGAAGAAACGTATAAATGTGCTCAAGTGAGACAACCAAGTATTTAATCCAATACAAAAGGTTTATAATGTTTTATGATCATGCTAATAACTGCTTTTCACTTTATGTACTTTTATATGCGAGAAAACATACTGTCAAACTGTAACCAATTATAGGAATGCGACTGTGCTGGAAGGCTCGCTTTTTGGAACCGGATCTAATAATGCGTTAATAGACAATATATATTGCAATGGAACTGAGGCAGATGTAGCTGAATGTCGTTCAAGTCGGTGGCAAAACACTACATGCACAGATAACAAGGTAGCCAATGTGGATTGCCATATCCAGAGTAAGCTTACTTTTAATTCACAGCGTTATGACTTTACATCATTACCATCAATTGCTAAAACAAACTCAATATTTTGTACTGAATTTGTAATTAATTGTTCTTGGATGCACTTTACTTGAAATGAATGATAACAAACACTATATTAATGACGCTTTGTTGTGTACTTTCCTTGTAAAAAAGAGATTTGTAAATGGATTAGGTATTGCAAAACCCTGGAAAATTTATGACGAAGAGTATAATAATGGACCTTTAGAAACGGCCGAAAACGACACATACGAACTATTTCAGTCGCGGTTTGATTGAGACTGTTCATGAGCGGTAGTGTGATATGCTAGCTACCGCTCACGCCCTCTAGCCCGGGTTGAGCAGAACTCAATATTAATAAAATCAATAGTCCAAAATTGTAACCATCCCGAAGATGGCATGCATATGGCGGTGGACATGGAGTTTATTGCTTCCCCATGTCGTACGGCGTATGGGCCCAGTATCTAATAAAATTAAATGCCCCGAAGAGCGAAATAAACATAATGGAATTTAGTTGGGAGCAGCGGTTATGAAGCCTGCATATCACAAGTAACAGTCAAAAGACTAAATTAAAAAGCAGACAACATATCTTATAAGTGGTTAAACAATATCCAGAAAGTAATATACAAAGTTAAGCGCAACGAGTTTATGATCGATTGTCTGTTTTAAAAGAAGAAAAGCTGCAACTAAAATCTAAAGAAACACAAAATTACTAACGCATTGAATAAAAAGAGATTTTGAATTATAACAAGTGGATTGAACATATTTTCAGACGAAATTAAGTACAATAATACATTTCGTTTAAAAATTTAGAGATTGTTTAAAAACGTGTTTATGTATGACAAAACTAATGCACTCATATGTTAACAAATTAGTTCAACACGCTTGTATTACTTGAAAATCTCTTTTTATTCAATGTGTTAGTAATTTTATGTTTCTTTAGTTTTCAGTTGTACGTTTTCTCCGTGCAACGCAACCAATCTTACATTTTTTAAAATATATACGACAACAATGCTCGATTTTACATTTAATTACTCAAGAACATATGTGAAACTATAATTAGGCAAAATATCAGGACGATATAAAGCAAACTATTAAAATTACAGGACTTCTGGAACAGCCCTCATACAGTAACAACAGGCATTCACTTTGTTTTGCGTGGTTAATATTTGTTCCTGTGTCACTTACATTTTAAATCAAAGGAATAGCATAACGCTTCAACAACCTTTTGATTACCGATATGGTTATATTTTATTATTTGTAAGTATCTAAAAATGCTCAATACATACATGGCGTTTTATATTTCAATTTTCTTTTCTTTTAAGCAACACCAATGCGATTAATTAACACAAGGTCTGTGTATGAAAAAACACCATATTCCGGACGGGTAGAGGTTTTCCACAACGAGAAATGGGGAACAATCTGTTATAATAGATTTACAAAGACAGAGGCACAAGTTGTATGCAGGACTTTAGGATATGAATATTCGAGGTAAAGCAGTTAATGTTACTCTACGTAAATTATAGGACCTGTTCTGTTTTAAAATGTACTTATATCGTATAGAGATAACTGGCATTTAACTCACTGTTTTACACTGCACATTGACTGGTTTATGCGGTTCATCTTATCTGGCTTTTGTCATTCGGTCATGTGTTCATCTTTGTGTCCGTCTCAAATGGGCTTTTTATAATTACGTTTCTTCCTATTGGTTTAAATATAAAAATAGCAGCATATGTTCGGCTAGTTATAAAGTTACATTAAGACTAAAACATATAGCTTAATATCTCGTTTAAGCTCTTGTTTTAAAACACATATATTTATAAACAACGTACGCCTGGTAAACTGTATGCTGCATAGTTAATTGATATATGTGGTCATTAAAGCCATATACAGATCTTCTCGTATTAAATTATACCTTATGATAAGAATCCGCATGTATCCCTTTAAATGTTGATTCATATGTAGTAAAGCCAGTTAGATTATATGTTTGTCGTTTCCAACACAGTGGTTTTATTGTATTTTTGTTTTGGAAATATTTACTTCTATCATATTATCATACTATCATTCTTTGAACCTTATAGTTAGTAGATATATACCACATTTATGATACTATATGTGCTGTTTATATTCAGTGATGTAACATACAGTTACAATAAATATGGGTATCAGTACAACCAAGTGATGATTTCAAATCTCAACTGCAATGGAAATGAGACTGACATATCAGAATGCCAATCCGACAAGTGGGACACAGGATTAAAAAACTGTTCCACCACATACTACCAAAGTGTAGGAATAAACTGTTGTAAGTTTGCTTATACACTTATACATGAAAGTTTTAAAATTGTCTGATTTGAAGGGTATCAATCGTTTCAAATACATATATGAATATAAAGAGTACTATATATGCGTATTAGAAAGTCGTAATCCGGAGAATATGCAATAGTTTTATTTACAAGTTTCAATCTGAAAATGGACTTCCACTGTTGTCATTGTATGCATTTCCTTTTGTTTTCAGTAACAACTATACAATTAGAGAATGGAAGAACACCGTTCATGGGAAATGTTGCTATTCAGCATAATGGTGCTTTGTATCACTTCTGTGATACACACATTATCGAACGGGATGCACGCGTTGCCTGCAGTATGCTTGGTTTCAACTTCACCAAGTAAGTATTTTGCGTAAAATGAAGGTATGTTTAATTTTGTTCGTTACGGGATATGTGTGTAACAATAAATACAAAGCAATGTTATACTTGTCACCGTAACTACAAGCAACGTTAAGATAAACTGTTGTCGTCGAGAACATGAGCGCCCGAAATCCCTTTCTATTTGAAAAAAAAAAGATACCCATATTAACTTGTACAATGCTAACCCGTCTTTACTTCCTCTGCGACCTAGGTTTTCGTTTCCTAATTTAAAATCGGGAATTCAAGAATTTCATAATAAATGTGTTAAAAGCGTATAAAGCAGACTACATTACGTTAATGTTTTATCTCTGGAACTCAGGAGCACAAATCAATATACTCCAGTTCAATCTGCAGAGGATGGTATTAGTTTCATATCACTCGGTGCAATACTTTCACGGCTGGGGCAGACGAAAAGCAAGACAGAGTCGAACAGGAAATGCAGATTTCACAGAACACAGTCAACCCAAAAACACGCAAAAGGACAATCATGAATGGCAATAGTAATAATAAAGGCATATGACGTCACAAACACAAACAGGGTTGACAGTAGGGCTACCGCCTTGGAACGGTCAGTGGTAAAAATGCCGCTTTGGGTTTAAACGAGGTTCTAGTGTGCACCAAAACTCATTTTCCCTACTGTCATCCCAATTAAACGGGAAAGTGATAATAAAGAAATCCGCGCCATGAACTATTCTCTAACCAACAAGGACACTAGGCAGTATAAGTAAAACACAAAGATGCTTGTATATATATAAATACAAAAAAACAATAGCCTAGAAAGTCACAAAGAAGGTACTCGATGAATTGGCAGAAGTCAGAGAAACAAGAGAATAAACTATTGAGGGCACGACAAGAAAATATTGCAGAAAAACATCAAACGTCACCGTCCTTTTTGGCTTTAAGTAGACGTCATCATAAGGTATACAGTCTGTCCGGTCATCGCACATTTAAAGAGGAAAGCATAGTGGCGAATTGTAAATGTGTCCACCACCAAGCATGCAGTGCATTGCAAAATGATAGGGTCAAAACGTCTTTTGATAAACATTTTAACAAATTTAACAAATATATACTCAGCAAAAATTACAAGTATCCACTTTGTTTTCCTGCAAAATCTGAAACTGTAAGAAAGAACTAACAATTGTGTCGTGATTTTCTTTTAACAACATCTTTTTTTGATGTTCCCACCAAATTTCATCAAAAAATACCGAATGCTTAAAGAATAAATCAAACTTTAAAAACATAGGCGTGTAAACGAAATTAACAAAACTGAACAAATGTAAAGATTAGCGACGATAGCACAGCTTTAGCAGTCTAAGCCCATTCAAATGTACAGAAACATGTGCAAAACCTCGCTAATATCTCATGTGTCCACCGTTACACCGAATACACTCATAAATGCGACGTCGCATGCTTCTGACGTAACGACTGACGAAGCATTGAGCATATTTTGGACATCGTGTACGTCAGGATGACCCTATACAAAGTGTTCTGGACCTTGCAGCAGCGCATGCTCGCGAATGGAACGCATTAGCTCCAGAATTCGTCAGTCGTTACGAAGAAAACCGTCCTACAATTGTTAGTTCTTACTGTCTCAGATTTTGCAGGAAAAAAAGTGGATATTGTTTATTTTTGCTGAGTATAGCATGAAAGTGGTCATGACCAAGGATATTACGAAATCTGTAAATCATATCACCATAGAAGTCAGGTTGTGATAGTCAGCAGAAGAGTTCTACAATTGCTAAATTCGGAAATAAGATCAGGTTTACGATAATAAAAGAGTGCAAACGTTTTACGAAGTTTATGGTAATGGTAGCCCTGATGGAGTAGCTTTTTAATAAAGCCCGCTTTATTTCTAATTCCAGTGTCTGTACCACTACAACAATCTCCAAACTTTTAACTGCTTGTCTTATAGCAAGTATTATTTTCACATAATATTGATTTAAACGAACCTGTAGACCTTATTGCCGTTCTAAGTCGGTAACCCTGTCTTCACCATCCGTCCTGTTGTATTTTGTCTTTTTCATTGTATAATTAATTAAATATTGCTCCTTGTTTGTAGTACAGTGTGGACCTACGATGTCTTTGCGTTTGGACGCTGTTGTTTCTATTGGACCCTATATCTCATTTTTGGGTCATCAAAGTTAATGATTGTGTTATTAGGATGTATACACAAATTGCGCCTACTGCCCTTTACTTTCAAGAGGATTTTAGAGGATTTGACTTTGGCCCGTCATCTTTTATAAGGATGTTAATTAAAACAAATAACCGAATAGCAGTTTCTCTTCAAAATCGTTTTATTTGTTTGTTTCAGAAATCCACAGGTGAAAAGTGAAACATTTGGTAATGTAAACTACAATATACTTGCTTCACCAAACTGCAAAGGAGATGAGCGTGATCTGGAACAATGTCCTAATTTCGCCAGTAACAACACTGCGTCCTGTTTAAACGGACAAGTGTTTGGCATTAATTGCAGTACGTATGATTACGTCTGTTAATGACCCTTAGTTTTCCATTTCTGTATTTCTGACTTAAAGTACAGTTCATAAGATATATAATCAGATTTATACATTAGCTGTATATTATTTATAGACCGGATCTCAAAATCTTCAATAACCGTACGGTAGGCCGTTAAGCAAATTAGGCGCAGTGGAAATGGCTTAAGATCCTTTATAGAGATTCCTTTATTAAGATCCTTTTTTAGGAATTAGATCATGGCGGGGATTTCTTTATTTACACTGTCCTGTTTTAATGGATGGGTGTTTATGATGTCTTATCTTGCCTTTTATTCATCTCTATATATAGTTGTTCTTTGTTTCTTTCTGTGTTTGTGGTTGACTGACGTCCTTGAATGCTATTGTTTCTGTTCGATTTGTATATCTACTTTTAGTGTCATACCTATGTTGATGGTCAGTATGTATTTCATGGTAAATATTTTAGTATTGATTACATTGTAAAATATATCGGTAATAAACATTCAACTATTTTAGATACCCCAGTTCGTTTAGTAAATGGTACAAACAGACGTTCCGGTATCATAGAGTTCAAGTACGAGAGTGACTGGGACAGAGTTTGTAGTACTAGGTCCAACAGCCACAAGAACATTGGAATGGTTGTGTGTCGAATGTTGGGCTATAGTTCAAGGTAGTATGTGATAAAAACTAATATGTGTATTAATTAGTTATAAACAATAATTTAGCTAACTGTGAAAGGTAGTGTTTGAAAATTACAAGTAATGCAAAGTGACTTTTAAATTTGGTCGAATACCATTTCAGTCGTTGATTGAATGCGTGAGAGGTGTAGTACCTTAATCTCATGAACATTCTCAATAAAACCAGCTACTTATCTCTCTTGTTTTATTTATGTATTGATTTATTTGTTGGTGGTTTAAGAACAGAATATGTATTATTTGTTGCGTACTGTTTATAACAATACTGATGTCAGTATTCAGTTATTTGTTGGCGGTTAAGGAACTCTGTTACGTACTGTTTATAAAATAGACATATGTATTCTTTAATTTAAGTCAAGTGGATATATTTGAAGCCCAACATTTTGGAATCGGAACTGACACTCACACAGCGTACAACATGTCATGCACTGGAAATGAACGTGATTTGTCAGAATGTCATATACGTGGCAAAAATTGCTTATTCAACGAAACAATTGGAATTCAGTGCAGTAAGAAATAGTTTTAAACTCGACTAGTTTAGAGTAAATACGCCATTTTGGATATTTTATTCTAAAATATATAATAATATTAACATATATCTTGGATATGTAAATAGTACTTATGTGAGATTCAGACTAGTATTAACACGTATGTCTATTCATGTAAATACTCGTTGATATTTAGAAAGTTATACTGCTTGCATTGTTTTAATAAATAACCATCTCGTAACTGTAACTTGTTATCGTATGCTACCCAAAGTTTTAGAACTCAATTCTGAATACGACTAAGTCTTTAGAAAATTCATTACGATGTCGTCTTGTTACTTTAACTTCATTATTTCTCACAAGAATCTGTTAGAGCCAAAATAAAACGTAATTGTTCTAATTACTTAATGGAGCATTAAGAAATATTATTTTATAAATCCTTAAATGTTATATCAACATAATATGCGATGTTATTTACTTTAATGAGAGATAAAATTGACTCTAAACTGTTTCAAATGTTGCAAGATTTAGATCCTATCCTTTCAAATGTTGCAAGTTTTAGATTCTATCCTTCTTTAGAATATTGACAAAATAAATATTATGTTACATATTAATTTTATTAAGGTAATTACAAAGTTAATATTCTGCTTGCTTATGTAGATGAACGACAATGTATTAGATATTTTAATCCATAAATTATATTATTATTTGTTTTGCAAAATGCACAGATTATCTAGTATTTGCATTTCGTATAGTTTAAAACTATCTATACTTCATATGAAAACTGCTTAGGTATGCTACAATTTGTATTGTTGCAAGCTGATTCACTTAAACGTTGCCGAAACCACTTTAAAGATATCGCCTTAATCTTCCATTCGTAACTGTGACTCACTTCGAACTGAAGATGTTCAGATTGACAGTAATATTATTAGCTGTTGGCTGTAAAAATCTATTTTACTGATTATTTCAGAAAAACGACCACACCTATGCTTTTATTTTATAATTATTTTACATAATTGTGTATACCTAAGAACAGAACTGAGACACAACGACTGATTTATAACATATGTGTACGTTAGCAGGAAGGCAGTGTATATATTCTTTTCCACATGTACCATGTTTTATAGATACACCGTTACAACTAACAAATGGCCGTACAAAGTATATGGGAGAAGTTCAGTTGGAGATGGCAGCTGGTTACGGTGGTATATCAGTACGTAACTTTGGCAATGACGATGCTCGAAATGTCTGCAGATTGCTTGGATTTAATTTTACAGAGTAAGAAATCCTGTTTTTTGTTATAGAATGCCATATACAATACATATTATTTAAAACTAAAACACGGCATGCTTATTCTTCTATACTATGTAGCGTCACACCAGTTTTTTGAACATTATTTCAAAACATATTTACGATAATTTCCATCAATGATTCGTTTCATACTTGTTTTGCACTTTAAATTACCTCTTATGAAAAGACTCAATAAAACCGAGTCTTCTAAATGTATGTCTTCCTTCTGTTTCAAGCTTCCAGGGGAACCCCCTTTCGGTATTTATTGTTAAACTTTTACCGAAAGACATTATGATCCTAACATTTTGAAACGCACTGCATGTTTAGTGGTTGACCCATTTGCAGTTCGACACTATACTTTCCTCTTTAATTGTGCGATGACCGGACAGATTGTGAACCATATGATGACGTCTACCTAAATCTTTATAGGACGGTAGCGTTTGATGTTTGTCTTTAATCTGGTCGTGTCTTACCCTTAACGGTTCGTTCTCTTCTTGCTCTGGCTTATGCCAAGTCATTGATTGCTTTCTTTGTGGCTTTCTAGGCTTTTTGATATTATATATTTATAGCTACATGATCATGTATGTATTTTACTTATATTGCCTATAAATGCTGCCTTGTTTGTTAGAGATTATAACCTGGCGGGGATATCTTTATTTACACTGTTCCGTTTATTGGAATGACAATAGTGTAAAAGTGAGGTTTGGTGCACCCTAGAACCTGGTTTAAACCCCCACCGGCTTTTTCGCCACTGACCGTTCTAAGGCGATGGCCATATTGTCACCCATTTCGTGTTTGTGATGTCTTATCTTGCCGTTTACTCATCGTTAAAGCATTCTTTGTTTATGTGTGTGTTTGTGGTTGACTGTCGTCCTTGACTGGTGCTTTTCCTGTTCGATTTTTATATCTGCTATCGTTGTTAGAGATTTCCTTTCGAAGGAATATACTTTTATTTACACTGTCTTATCAATTTGAGCGATGAAGAAAGGAAAATAGCGAGGTTGTGTACACTTAAAATCGATTTACGTTACCGCTGGGCCATATTGCCCATTAACCGTTCCAATTAGGTAAACCTGTCTTCCCCACTCTTTCTGTTGTGTATTGTCTTTTTGATTGTCTAGCTAATTTGCTCTTAGTTTGTGTTACCGTGCGGATCTACGGTTCCATTGCGTTTGGGTGCTGTAATTTCTATACGACCATTTGTTTACTTATATTTCCTAATAATGCTTCCTTTGTGTATTGTTTTAGAGAATATGACCTGGTGGTGATATGTTTATTTACACTGTCCCGTTTTATATGGATAAAAATAGTGTAAGAGTGACGTTTGGAGCACTCTAAAACCTTGTTTGAACACCCAGCGTCCTTTGTTGCCACTGATGGTTTCAATGATATAGCCCTATTGTCAACCCTTTTATGTTTGTGATGACATTACTTGCCTTTTATTCATATATGTGGTTGTTGTTTTCCGTGCGTTTTTATTGTTGACTGTGGACCTTGAATGCTGCATTTCCTGTTCGACTTTTATATTCACTTTTACTCGTTGAATCATTACTTTCATTAACTGTTAGTAGTATGATGTTTTATGAATTATGTACATCTCAACCTTTTTTGGCCTTTTATTCATCTTTAAGGTTGTTTCTGCGTGTGTTTGTGGTTGACTGTCGTCCTTGAATGCTACTTTTTCGGTTCGATTTTTATATCTGTTTTACCATTACTCTGATCTTAATTCATAGCTTTTAAATTCTATCTATATTAATTTATGTATTCCGCAATGCACAGTTTTTTTCAAAATTATATTTTGGTCATGCATAGGATATAGTTTCTTCCTATTCAATTGTTAAATTATTCTCAGTACATTCTACTGTTTTTAGATTCCCCATGATTCAGAATACGTCGGATTTTAGATGGAACAGATTAAAAGATTACATCTATTCTGCTGTGGACTCATTGATTTGCACTGGACAAGAATCAGATATCTCTGACTGTATTCCGAACGTTTCAAAATGGTTAAAAACCGAATATCATGCTTTCCATGCCTGCATTGATTGTCGTAAGTAAAAACCAATGTTGTACGTGATCTTACGTTATAATACATTTGTGAATTGCTTTTTTCTAGGTTAACGAAAGTATGCTGTTTATATTGTAACTCATGGACATGTAGAGCACATAATCTGAGAAAGGATTGGTGTACAAAATTGTGCATTCTCAACATTCTTGAGAATAACTGATTTCAAACATGGCAACATAAGAAGATACAAAAATGGAACATAAAATATTGAATAACATTTTGAAATTTACGCATTCAGAACAAAAACTTAAATTGATGAATACTTATTTAGAAGTAAAGTGTATGAAACAACATGAACAGAGGTACCACCGTTGTCATTTGCATAACAATGTAACTGGAGGTTTATACCAGGATCTAGGGTGTACCAAACCCACTCTTACCCTATTGTCACCACAATGTAACAGAACAGTGTAAATGAACAGCAAAATGTCCGTCGGCGGTTTGCCGCGGAAGTAATACTCGTTTTTTAGGCTTTGCTTTTATATTCATAAAATACGTAAACACCATCTTACAAATGTAGTCTAGTAGCTGATAGGAGTTCTGTATGTATTTAAATGTCCCCTACATTTCCCCTGTGGAATCCTGTAGGGGACTCTCTATGAAGAAAAAAATCGAAGGTATACATTTTGAATCATGGTGCGAAGTGAGAAATTCAAGATGGCGTCGAAGATGGCTTCCAAAAACGGGGAAAATGTTTTTATTCGCATTACCCATGGCATAAACGCAATTTTATTGAACACACTTCGTAGTTGCATTTCTCTAAAGTATATGACAGTGCTTATTAGGACAGTTATTCTAAACGAATGTATGTAATCAGGTCAAAATCAGTTTAAAAGGCTGACAATTATTAGAATTTCAACGGATAATGTTCTGAGGTACTAATAAATATCTACAATTCTGTAACAAAGGAAGTAAACTTTTTACTGGATCCTAACAACTACCTATTACCTCATCAAACATTAAAATAGAACATTTATTGTTAAGAGAATGTGTGTTGTTTTGTTTTGTGTATTTTTGCCGACGACTTACCTTTCATTTAGTCATTCCAAAAATGCAGTTATAAAATAACGATGTCGGAGTGCTCCTTAGATAGGTTTCATCATTCAGTGCAGCGTCAAGGCTATTAACATTTTCTCATTATAATTCACAACACCCAAACGCAGCGGGTGCACTGTAGGTCCGCACAGCGTGTGTATAAGCGTTTATTTATCCTCGCTGTATTGCACGAAGCATTTTAGCGAACAGACCTCGGTTTAAAGTCTCATCCGAAGGACTGGTAAGGTAGGAAATACTTTTATGAAATATTTCGTTAATTAACCCAAATTCGGTCCTGGCTGGGATTGAACGCACGATCCCTGGGTTACTAAGCCGCGATGCTAACCATTACATCACGGTCCGCACAGCGTGCCAAGACAGTCTAAATAAACGTACATTCCATTAAAAGGAAATATCCAACAATAAGGTCCATATCCAGAGAAATTAGCAAACAATACACGTATATGTAAATATTTGTAAAACAAATACATCATTTGAAACACCTGAAAGGGAGATCCTTTGGAAGCAACAAACACAAACAAGAGAGAAAAGTAGCAGGCTCGGTTTTATTGAGTCTGTTCATGAAAGGTAATGTAAGATGCAACACCTCTCACGCCTCCTAGAAACGTCTTAAGCGATGCTCTACTTCAAAGCCGCAAAGATTGAGCTTGTTGATTCCAAAGGACAGTAAGTAATCACACTACTGATTTGTAGTCGGGGCGACTTTTTACGGCCGCCACATAAGTTGTCAGAAGTTTATAGATCACATCTCGTCAGAATATTTTTGCGATTCCTAGATGCAGAAATGTTTTAGGTTGGTACTGAACATCTCCAGTAGGGTTTCGTTGCAGCGATAGAACGATAAAAAACATTGCTGAAGAAGTTTAATAATTTGATTTCGATAATTGAAGTCATTAACATCGTTACATGCGAAACAACGCCATCACATATTAACGTTATTCACATCCCACTTTCACAACTAAACGACATGTGTAATAGAATAAACACTGGTTTACATTTGCATATTAAAATGATCGTTATTTGGTTGATATATAGTCATGCACTGTTTTCTGTAATACCTCCAATAAACAACATTTAATGTTTGTAGTTGAAACTGTATTGTCCCAATATTGAATTTTGTTTTCTATTATTGATTTGATACGATATGCATTAACACCTGATTTTCATCAAAGTTTTTTCTTGAATAATAATGAGTATGTAACGTTTTTATTCAAGAAACACCCTTACGTCTTGTTGATGGCAGTAACTACCAGTACGGCCGTGTTGAGATCTACCATAACGAGTCATGGAAGTCGGTTTGTTCTAGCCAGTTTGAAATAAAAGATGCATACGTACTTTGTAGAATGTTGGGACATAAGCATGTCGGGTAATAAAACTACATTATGAAGATTGTACATTGATATGTATGTTTATAATTGTTAAAATCATTCACTTGTATTTCGATTGTTTTTTTCTTTCAACTTTGTTTCTTAAAGTAACATTCCAAGTATTTTAACTTCTAAAATACCTAAAAAATCTCGGTGCATGTTTAACGTGTTTGAAATGTATACCATGATTGTGTTAAGTAGCATATAATGAATTAATATGTCTCTAGAAATGCAACAATAGTGAGACGTGCACATGCGACTTCCCATACCGATGGTCTACTCAAGGGAGACTTCCAGTGCAATGGAGACGAACACGATATTTCTCAGTGTCACAATATGGCTTTGAATGAGGAGGAATGTCTAGGTGGACTTGCGTTGGAAATTGATTGCAGTATGTATATACCAGTGTTGATTCTGCTCATTGTCAAAACCCTCCGAGATCTTGCTCAAACACACCTTTAAATAAAAACTGCTTTAGGTAATCGGCATGAATAACTTTGTCTCATTGTCAATCTCGTTTGAGAACCAACCTTCAAATGTAATATTGTTAACTTTAACTTTTGAAAAGGTGTTATCGCGTACAGAAGAGAATATTTCCATGTTTCAACATGATCAAAGACAGCAACTCCACAACGAATATGTAAATGGTTTATTTTATATGAGAACCTATTTAAACGAGTCTAGAAGTCACATGCGCGACTATTTGAATACCATTTTTAACATTTATTTTATGCACAAGCTAAAGTTTACATATTGTTTATATACATTATTGGGACTTGTTTTAAAACGTCAAAGTTTAGGCATTTTCTCAAACCGTATTGGAATGAAACTCTCTCAGAGGCACATAAAATAATGAAAGATAAGCGAATGTCATGGTTAAACGACAGTAGGCCGAGTTCTAATGACTTGGTCTTACGTCAATTGAATCTGAAATTGATTATAAAATACTACAATTCTTCGCTCAGTTATGCAGAGTACCTTGTAAGTATATAGCGAAACAAATGTTTGCAAACAGATTATTGAGATATTTGAATAATGACAAGCAAACGCATGGTTTTATTCCTGATATATACAGGTTACTGGTCAAATATGAGTTATCTAAGTACTTGCATATATTTGTTAGAAGCTCAAGCTTTCCATCAAAGTTCGTGTGGAAAACTATTTTGAAAGCTAAAATATATGAATACCAGTAAATGCAGATGTCTGCAAGACTGTGTTTACTTATGAAAGAAGAACACGTTGTTCATATCTTTAATAACAATGAGCCTTGTCGACTATGGCAATTATGTAGAAAAAAGCCTGAAATAAGGCAACAGTGTCATACAGTGATATCTGTGTTGTGTAAACTTTTTTCTTTCGGTCGACCTGAGCAATGTCCCAAATGCAATTCTTTGGTAGACAATAAAGTAGCACACATTATAAATTTCTGTCCTACAAATAACGATGACAGAAATAAGTTATGGTCAGCTATTTTAGAAAATGCAGGAATAAGTGTATTTTCTAAATGTATTTCTAAAGACAGCTATGATCAAATCTGTGACTTACTTGCTGGCTTCAGAATCTACTTTACTGAAAACAATGAACAGTTACTCTTAAAAATTGTTCATCTAATTCACAAAATGTTTTCAAACCTCTTGTAATATCGGCTTTACAAGGTATAATGGTACCTGTTTTACTGTACGATAGTTGTTACTTTGTATTTCGTTTCGACAAGGGTCATGCAATCATGGTTAAGCTTTTTGCTTAAGCCAACAGGCAGCTGACGTTGTTCGGATGTCGTGTTGCATGTTGGGACTGTTATTTATGTTTTTTTCTATAGATAAATATGGATGTAATAGGGGCTTGTAGGAACCCGTAGTTATAGCCAAAAAACACTTCTTCAGGTGTCCACATTTAATCAATTAATTGATTAAATCAATCGATAACCAAAACATATGGTGCTATGGTGTTCCTGGTGATTTTATACAATCACGTCAATATACCTGACATCGTCAACTTCTCATACCCAAATTCCTGCTTCCTTAATTAACACTCTATTCTCTAATATGCACTTTATATTACTTAGTTAACTGGCTTTACAAGTGTCCTATTTGAATTATACAATTTGAGAAAACTCCATTTTAACATTCTAGATCTTTCCCTTTAAATATTTTCTTCCAACTGCCCAGAAGGTAGTTTCATGATTTAGGCGGTAAAATATATAACCAATAAAATTGAAGCATTATGAACTGGCCATTGTAATTGTCCAATCAAAATAATGTTATACTTCAATACACATATCAATATATTGGTCACTGTTAAAGGTATACTTCCATAATACAGTTAAAGGTATACTTCCTTCCATAAGGTTAAAGGTACACTTTCTACAATATAGTTAAAGGTACACTTCCTATACTATAGTTAAAGGTACTTATCGTAATGAACTTAACTATTTAAAATAATATAAAACAATCACATCTTTAGTGAGAACTGACTACCACATAGATATACAAATAATTGAGATTTTAAGTACTAAACAATAGAAAATGTAATGTTCACAACTTTCAATAGTGCTCCACACTTTGAATTAAATCTCAATATTATTGTTTATATGACTGATGCATAATCAGTTATGTAATATGTTATACTACTTTAAACTGAGTATATTGTACCAGTTTGTCATCTTGTGTTTCGTTTCGACAAGAGTCATGCATATGGTAATACATATCCCTCTGTACTAATTGAGCCTGATAGAAAAATATTCAGTAACACTACATGTATTGCATGATGTATATTTTTTGTTCTATATATGTACATATATGTCGACTTTCGTCTATGTTAACTTTTGAATTTGTATTGAATGCTATAATTATATGTATATGCTCTCCTACATCTTGGAGGAAAACAAAGAATCTATCTAACATTTATTTTTTGCACAAGTTCACATATTGTTTATATAGAATCAAGATCAATCACGCATGCATCAAACATTATAGAAAAGACTTTCAGATTAAATTTCGTGAACATTGTTAGAGTTGTGTCATTAACACTTACCTAACGAAGGAGTTTATGGATGATGACGACGATGATGGACGATAATGGACGATGATGAGTCAAATGTTCAAGTATCATCAGAGTGTGATTATATTGTATTCAATTGCAGGATCCAGTATTCGTCTTGTCGACGGTCCATCCAATTTCGAAGGACGGGTTGATGTATACTATAATGGATCCTGGGGACCTGTGTGCTATCATAATTCCTACTCACGAAATGCCAAAGTGATGTGCAGAATGCTAGGATTACACGAAGAGTATGTATATGTTATATCATGTTTGTTTAACTAAATATATTGAATAATTACCGAGTGGTATTACTCAAATCGTTTGGTTTGGTCATTACAATTATAATAATTATAAAGAAAAATATGTATTCATAATTGTTATTCTCTGCGAAAACTAAAATAATACAACGTTATTTAAATGATCCACTGCAGCGGAGCGATACTCAAGGCAAGTAGTGACACCTTGAATGGTAGCTTTGTCATCACGAACATGAGGTGTTCAGGACCAGAAGACGATATCACCGAATGTCAAGCAGACACATGGTTGTCAAGGGAATGTTATGGAAAAAAGGCTGCTGAACTGGCATGTTGTGAGTAAAATAGTGTAATACATAAAGTAGCAGTTGTGTACATTAAATAGTGAAAATGTAAGACTAAAATTAGATAACGAAATCTAAGTGCAAGGTGAACACTGTGACCGTTGACTTAAACGCTTTTTAAAATAAACTGGGTTTCAGTTTATACAGTCATTGTTACAATTCTAGATGCCATAAACGCAAACTTGATTTTTAAGTTGACTGTAATTGTTCGTACAATTAAATAGCATGATATTGTAAATTAAGATATACATGTTAGACATCAACGTGAACTGACAACAGATGATATCATTTGATAATCTGTGTGAAAATAGCAGTATTAATCCTTGAAACAGTGTGTTCAAATGCGTGTGGTCAAATCTGCAATAAAGGGGTAATTAAAGGACATGTTGTTAAACTGAATATGTACACTGAAAAGTAAGGCAGAATATACATATGCAAAGCATACAACTATTGAATATTTGGTAAAGATTAACTGTTATCCTATGCCATACATGTATGTTTCAAATTGGTAATCGAACATTAGGTCACAATGCGACATACATAGTAAAATATCGGATATCGAATGAAGTTGTTTATATACGTATAAGTAAGAAACTTATAAGTCAGTTATTACTTAGCATTATTTTAATATATTGTGTAAAGCTTGACTTCATTTATTTATGTTTTTCAATTCAGGAATATTTAGTGTACACTTCTCTTGTATTCGGCTTTATTTATCAGATACTCCTGTCAGAATTGATGGTGGATCCAACGAACACAATGGTTACGTACGGTTTGAATATCAAGGATCATGGAAATATATATCTGCTGATAATTTCACAAGAAACGATGCAAATGTCATTTGCAGAAGACTTGGATATGAAAGGTACATTCATAGGATTTATCCGAAATATTCCGTTAAAACATTTGTTATCCATGTTAAAAATATCATTAGTATTCTTATCGTAACCCTAAACTATTTATTTATTAACTCTTTTGCGACAATGATTATCGCTGTTTGACTTCTATGGTGATGTGATTTAAAAACTTCGTAGTATCCCTGGTCAGATTTACTTTCACACAATCGTGATTAAACTTGTCAGGAGTTTTATCAAAATATGTTATGACCCTATCCTTATTAAGTGGTTGACCCATTTTCTGTTCGCCACTATGTTTTCCTCTTTAATGTTGTAATGATCGGACAGATTGTGACCCTATCATGACATCTACTTAAATCTTCAAAGAGATGGTAACGTTTGCGGTTTGTTTTCCATCTTGTCTTGTCGTACCCTTAATTGTTTATTTCATCACCTTATTAAAGACACGCTAATTTCTCTTATTCAAAAAACATTCGCTAGAGAAAATTCTACATTTTTGGCATGTAATACTATTAAAGCGTTTTTTACTAACGGTAGTTTAGACAATTGTACTATGTGGACTTGCTATGAAGTTTGTGAAGCACTCATCTTCCTATTAGATAATATTTTCGTCAGGTATGGAATCACCGTTTATAGACAAAGTGTTTGGTATCCCTATGGGTACGAACTGTGCACCATTTGTCGCAGATTTGTTTTTATTTTGCTATGAAAGAGATTTCATGTTGAGTCTTACACCAGATACCCTGGCAGATGTTATGGAAGCCTGTAATGACACCTCTCGGTATCTGGATGACATATTGAACATTGACAACCATTTCTTTCAAACTATGGTTAATAATATTTATCCTAAAGAACTTCAGCTTAACAAAGCTAATATATCTGATAATAACGCTTCTTTTCTTGATTTAGATCTCTCGATTGAAAATGGTGAAATAATTAGCGAAATCTATGACAAGAGAGATGATTTTAATTTTGACATTGTTAATTATCCCCACCTGGATGGTGATGTTTCCCGAGCAACTTCTTATGGGGTGTATGTGTCTCAACTTATTCATTTTTCAGGAGCTTGTACTCGAGTCGAGGACTTTAATATTCGTGATGTTTGTATAACTAAAAAGCTACGCAATCAGGGTTATCGTTACCATAAACTTCGTAAAACCTTTGCTAAATTGTATTATCATAACCCTGATCTCCTTTCCAAATATAAAAGTAATTTAAGGACTCTTCTGCGACAGGGACTATCACAACCTGACTTCTATGGTGATGTAATTTATAAACTTCGTAAGATTCTTGGTCATGATCACTTTCATACCATCTTTGTTAAACTTGTTAAAAAGATATCAAAAGAGGTTATGACCCTATCATTTTGAAACGTACTGCATGCTTGGTGGTGGAGCCTTTTACAGTTCGCAACTATGCTTTACTCTTTAATTGTACGATGACCGGACAGGCTGTGGATCATATGATGACGCCTACCTAAAGCCCAATGGGACGGTGGCGTTTGATGTTTGCCTATGATCTTTCTTGTCGTGGCCTTAATGGTTTATTCTCTAGTTGCTCTGGCTTCTGCCAAGTCAATGAGTTCATTCATTGTGGCAACCCCCAGTGGCCTACTTTGCCACTGACCGTTCCAAGGCGGTAGCCCTATTGTCAACCCTTTTGTGTTTATGATGTCGTTTGCATTTTTAATTACTTTTGCCTTTTCGTTTGTCTGTTTGCGTGTTTGTTTTTGTGTTTTGTGGTTGACTGTCGTCCTTGAATGCTGCTTTCCCTGTCCGATATTTTTATCCTTATTTATAGGCTATTGTTTATTGTATTATATTTACACGAGCATATTTGTGTTTTACTTATATTGCCTATTGATGCTGCCTTGTTGGTTAGGGGATTTTTTAGGGGTCTTATTTTAATGGGATGACAGTAGGGTAAGTGTGGGGTTTGATGCACCCTGGAACCTGTTTAAACCCCCAGTGGCCTTCTTTGCCACTGACCGTTCCAAGGCGGTAGCCCTATTGTCAACCCTTTTGTGTTTGTGATGTCGTTTGCATTTAATATTACTTTTGCCTTCTTGTTTGTCTGTTGGCGTGTTTGTTTCTGTGTTGTGTGGTTGACTGTCCTCCTTGAATGCTACTTTCCCTGTCCGATCTTTTTATATTTCTTTCTTGTCCCTCTGTTTTCTGCAAAGTCATGGCGTACCTGCTTTGTGACTTACAGTTCTTTTTCAATATTCAATATCATTTTTTGTTATTAAATACTGACTATTAATACTTCCTAGTTTGTTAGAGGATATGGCTTAATTGGGATTTATTTATGCATTGGGATGGACTATGGTAAACGTAAGATTGCTTGCATCCTAAAACCTGGCCCTAGAACTCATTGCCACTGACCGTTCAAGGCGGTATCCCTATTGCCAACGTTTTTATGATTATGATGATGTCACATAACTTACCTCTTATTTATCCTTGTAATTGCTCTTTGTTTGTTCCGATACGTGTTTTGGGTTGGCTGTGATCATTAAATGCTGCATTTCCTGTTCGACTTTTATATTTACTTTTGTTGCCATTGACCGTTTCAAGGCGCTACTTCTATTGTCACCAATTTTATTGTTGTGGTGTTGCATACTTTGCCATATTCTTGTAATTGTCTTTTGTTTTGTGTGTTTTGTCTCCTTTCATACTGTTTTAATGTTACATTATCTGTACGACTTGTACTACTACTTTTAAGCAGCACCGTATTGAATTTATTTGACTATTGGAGGAATGATGTCCTTTAAACGCGAACGCTTTTATACACGTGTTTACAGTTGCGTCGATTATATATTGAAACTCTCAGTGCTATTTTTACAAGTTTTACATAATCGAAGGGACATGTAAACAGGTTACAGGAGTAAACATGACTGCAACTGTTGTAGTTGTTCAGTACATTTTTGGATTCTTCCTGTTTTGTTTTTTATTTATGTATTTTTATATGATTTTACAACAGAATATACATGTATCGTTTGCTAATTTTTCTGGATGTGGATTTTATTTAAAGATTTCCTTTTGATGGGATGTACTTTTATTTACACTGCCTTGTCAATTTAGGTTCTAGGGAGGTTGTGTACACATAAAATCGATTTAAGCTAATCAGTAGGCCTTATTGTCTACTGACCGTTGCAAGTCAGTAACCCGGTCTTCACCACTCTTTGTGCTGTGTATTTTCCTTTTCATTGTATATCTAACTTGCTCTATGTTTGTGGTACAGTGCGGACCTACAGTGCCATTGCGTTTCAGTGCTGTGGTTTATATAGGACCATTATTCTCATTTCAGTAACGCGTTCATAACTGAAATCGATCATGTATCTAGTTGTATAATTTAAAATATTTATTAATATTTATTTATCCCCTAAATACATGTATACAACGTTTTCATGTAACCGTTTAAAAGGACTACTGTATGACATAGACACTAATTTATTTTAAATAATTAAG
This sequence comes from Cyrtodaria siliqua, assembly GCA_037043455.1. Lineage (NCBI taxonomy): Eukaryota > Metazoa > Mollusca > Bivalvia > Adapedonta > Hiatellidae > Cyrtodaria > Cyrtodaria siliqua. Next base: position 457,335 of record JAWPHD010000392.1, on the reverse strand, counting down.
ATGTATAAGGATACATACTCAAATATAAACACTACGTGACACATACTTTTTTGTATAAATAGCAATAAGGCAATGGTTTCGGAACGTAACTATGGAAACAACTATCCCTGGATCGACAACTTGAACTGTTATGGAAATGAAACTGATCTACAGGCATGCAATTCTTGGGAGTGGAAACAGTCGAATTACAAGAGATACGCAGCTGTCAACTGTAGTAAGAGTTTATGTCATTGATCTAATTGTAAAGCATATGTAAAATGAAAATTTAAATACAAGTACACAGTTTAACCTGTTTTTATCACATTGTGTCGGACATTTCTTCTGATTTATTAACCACGTATACCCGATAATAAAGGCGATGCAAATACTTCGGTAAAATAACGATGGATCTTAATTAAATGCAATGAACTTCAAGATGGGAGGATAGTAGCACGTAAGGAACCACGTGACTGGTCAATACCAATAATTGATATTTCTGGCATAAGACAGGATGTATCCAGCAAATAAGGGTTTTCTCAATAGTTCGTGGAAATGACCGATATGTTTCAAACATTTTGAACTAAAAAAAAAAAGGTAAAGATCAGATAACTACAGATTTAACAAAGGAAAATACAATATAGCATTTTTCAACAAATCAAGGGCCATAACTCTGTCATTACTAACAAGATCTAGCTTGTTTTCGAACTTGGCCAAGATTTCATTGATATACCAAGCTTTGCACAACTAGACATCTTACTGAGGCTTAAAGTAAAAATGTCAAAGGGCCATAACTCTGTCATTAATTCAACGGTGTTGACACTATAAAACATATGAGGTTAGCCAAATACATGAAAGATATTTAAACACAAATAGCGCGAATGATTTAATTTATTCCGACAGACACTTCGGTTGTGAATTGCGTAACGTCAGATACATCGGTGAATATTTCAACATTAAAGGGAATGGAGGCGATTTGGAAAAGTGATTGATCATAAACCCCATAATATGCTACAGTTTCATATGAAATGTCCATATGAATTAAATTATGCCGCAAGTTATATTTTGGCTAGGGCGTGAACGGTAGCAAGCGCCTTTCGCTACCGCTCATGCATAGTCTTAGTCAAACCGAGACTGTATTATATTTGTATTGATCGTGGTCTGCGATTTTCAAATTTCTCATTTCATATATTTTTATTTATGTTTATAAAAATGTTTGGTCTGGCAATCGCGATGATTCAGTACAACGCGACTTATTTTAGATATTAAAAAACGTGTTACATGACGACACAACAAAGATTTAGATTCAAATCGAAATATCTTGAAATTTACACACACATGTATATCTAGTTCATGTGCGTACCATTACAATTTCGCCCCTCCCCACATCCACACCCCAGCTGCCTTTTTTTGCAACTAACCGTTCCAAGGCGGTGGCCCTTTTGTCAACCCTTTTGTTTGTGATATCTTATCTTTCATTAATTCATCTTTAAAGTCGTTATTTTGTTTCTGTGTGTGTTAACTGTCGTTCTTGAATGCTACTTTTCTTGTTCAAATTTTATTTCTACTTTTATTTTATATATATTGTTAGTGATATATATCGATATAATGTATTATGTACTACTTAGAGTCATATTATATAAAGATGAATAAAAGGCAAGATATGACATCAAAAACACAACTGGCGTCCTTGAATGCTGTTTTTCCTGTTCGATTTTTATATTTATATTGACAAGAGGGCACCAAACCTCATTCTTACCTATTTGTCATCCCAAGAATCGGGACTGTCACAGGATGACCTTAGTGGTTGGGCTAACTCAGGAAAGAATCAATGACGGTGAATGCATTTACATAAGTTTAATGCAACTTTTAAAATATGTTTAATATATATACAATTATCTAAAAATACAAGCGAATACACAAATGAACTATGAAAAGAATGTCCTCATGAACGTTTAAGACGTTCTTAGTATTGTTATAAATACTGAATGTCTAAGACACTAAAGTGTTGTTAAAGCTATAACAATGTTGATCTAGCGCGATAACTGTGATGCGCGAGAGCTCATGAAGATGATGATGCGCGAATTCAATGGATGATTGTCATCAAATGCCTTCTGTAAGGGTTGATGACGCGATGCAATGATAGTTAACCTCCACTGAGATTGTGAGTGATATTCCTCCAGTGAGGACTGGTAACGGGCCCACCTTGTGTCCCGGGGGTTGTCGTTAGTAAAACCTGGCCATGCTGCGCAGGTACGGGGACCGTCTCCACCGCTCGTAAACGTTAATCGTGGAAGCTTAGCTCCACTCCTGGATATCCAAACCTAGATGGCTTACTCCAACCCTGGCTGGCTTATTTCCAACCCTGGATGGCTTATTTCCAACCCTGGATGGCTTATACCCTGGATGGCTTAGGCTGTAATTATACATACGTTTTAGCTGTCGGTTGATAAACATAACACTCTTGCATAATTATCATTACCCAAACAAATCTTTATTCAATAAATATAAAGCTGTACTAATGATGAGTAGCAATGTATACATATTCTACAATGCCATGTATACGCTATGTACGTCGCTGTTAATCAATGTCCCTAATACATGTAATATAAATATTATCAAATTACTAATATATTACACTCACTGAGTTATGCATGCACGCATGTCAACTAATGACCAAATTATACAACGCTATGCATACGCGTCGAACATTTATTCTTGTCACTCATCTCATTGTTAACTAATGTTAACAATCGTGTATTACAATCACTGAGTTATACGCCAACGTTAACAAATGCACCTATTATCCACTGTTATCAAATTAATATTGTTTTACAATTAATGATCAATTACAATAATTACATCTAATAAAGTAACTTCAAAATCATATGCTAGTCTAAAGTTATGTTTGAGAAACATCAATGCTAACCGGATGTCGTAACCGCCAAACAAGATGGCGCCGCCCACTGAATACAAATGTACGATAAAAGTTTAATAAAACTACTAACCACATGTTGCCTATGAATTTTGCCGTCCAATCTCTGTTCCAACAAAGTACTATCGATCATCCCGGCAAGAGCTAGAAGACAATGGGTTTTATAGCAAACATTACGCCCAAATCATTATTTCCCCCGTTCAGTCCGTGACAAACGTGGCTAAATCTGCAGTATTGAATCTACACGAGAGGCCCCTTATACAATTTTGCCGTTTAAGGAAAATATACCTATACGTTTACATGCATTAGCCCAAAACTAAACTTATGACACGGCCTCTCTGGCGGCCACTTAAAATGTGCACGCTTTTACGTGTTACATGAATAGATCATGAATATTGTGAAATTGTTTCAACTCGAACAATAGACCGATAACTTACAAGAGATATGTACGACCAGTACGCTCTACCCGTGACATTTTGTGACAGGGACAATGTAACTAAAGATATCCCCGACAGATTATAATCTCTAACAAACAAGGCAGCAATAATAGGCAATACAAGTAAAACATATCTGATCATGTATATATAATATGAAAAAAGAAAAAGCATAGAAAGCCACAAAGTAAGTTCTCAATGACTTGGCAGAAGCCAGAGCAACAAGAGAATAAACCGTTAAGTGTATGACAAGACAACATTGCAGACACACATCACACGCCACCGTCCTACATTTATTTAGGTAGACTTCATCATAGGGTCAACAACCTGTCCGGTCACAATCAAAGAGGAAAGCATAGTGGTTAACCATTAAACCTGCAGTACGTTGCAATATGATAGGCTCATAAACTCTTTTGATAAACTGTTTAACAAGTTTAATAAATAATGTAAAGAAGTGATTGACCAAGGATCTTACGAAGTTTGTAAATCACATCAGTACCATAGAAATCAGGTTGTGATAGACCGTCCTTGTGGCAGTAGAGTTCTTAATTTACTTTTGCATTTTATATGTGGATCAGGGTTATGACAATAACAGTTTGCAATGGGTTTTCGGACTTTTTGGTAACAGTAGCCCTTCTTGAGTAGCTTTTAAGTTATACAAATATTAGGAATATTAAAGTGCTCAACACGACCATAAGCTCCTCTAGAGAAACGAATAAGTTGAGAAACATAGATCCCATAAGAAGTAGCTCGGGGAACATTCCCATCTAAATGGGGATACTTAAAACTATCAAAATTAAAATCATCTTTCTTGCAATAGATTTTACTAATTATTTCGCCATTTTCAATAGAGAGACATAATCAAAAATGTTAACTTTGTTGAATTGAAGTTCCTACGGATAGATATTTTTATTAACCATAGTAGAAAATAAAGGATTGTCAATGTTCAATTTGTCACCCAGATGCCGAGAGGTGTCATTAAAAGCTTCAATTACATATTCCTGGGCCTCGGATAAAAGACTCGATAAGATATCTCCTTCATAGCAATACAATAACAACTTTGTGACAAGAGGTGCACAGTTCATATCCATAGGGATACGATTTTTTTTTCTATAAACTGTAGTTACATACCTGATGAAAATATTATCTAACAGGAACATGAATGCTTCAAAAACTTCTTGGCAAGTCCACTTACTGTAATTGCCTGAACTGCCATTAGTGAAAAACGCTTTAATATTATTACAGGCCAAATATGTAGGTTTTTCTCTAACGAAAGTTGTTTGTTGAGTAAAAGCAATCAGCGTGTCTTTGATACCGACTAAACCATCGATAATTCATTTCAGAACCTCATACTCCTGTACGACTTATTGATGGTATCAACAATGCCTCAGGACGAGTGGAAGTATTCTACAATGGTGAATGGGGGACTGTGTGCGATGACAGCTTTGACGATAAAGATGCATCTGTCATTTGCCAAACGCTGGGATATAAAGTTGGGTAAGACAGTTAAATACTGATTGCGAGAACCTTTGTCTTTAGTTTGTTGCCATTCTTATACAACGTTTTTTATCTTAATAATGTTCTATTACCATTACTTTTCTATTTCCCCCCAATGACAGAACACATTATGCTACTTAATTTTGGACATCAACAAACCTAGGACATCAACATTAACTATTTATCAGAGTATTGCAGTAATTATTAATATTGTTTTAATTGACTTATTAAACATAAATCAGTGTATATAGTTGGGGATACTGAATATTTCTCGTTGTGTTGTGTTGTGTGCGAGAATATGATCAAAACCTATTTTGTTACTAGTGTAACGTGTTCTAGTAAATTGAATCATCTCTAGTGGGCTTGCCATATCTGCAGGTTCTCATGAGTGTCATCCTGCAGGATACAAACCTTCAGAACACTTACTTTAGTAATAATGCTTTTATTATATAACTTCATACAATTTCCCGTCAAACGCTCCCACCGTGAACACCAAACAATGTACATTGTTTTACCTCTTTGCGTAAAATAAATGTACCATTTTTGTTGTTGCCCAATGCTAAAAAAGTATGTATTGCGTCTCCTCGTTTTGCCTGTTAATAGTTTATTTAATGTAGGTAGCCTATCGTAGCAATAATGAAAATAAAAACAAGTATAAAAGTCGAACGAGAAATGCAGCTTTACAGAAAAACAGTAAACCCAAAAACACGCAAAACGACAAACATGAATGACAATGTTAATACATAATAAAGGCCTATGACGTAACAAACACAAAAAGGGTTGACAACAATATAAGTAAAACACAAAGATGCTCGTGTATATTAAATACAAAAACAACACTATCCTAGAAAGCCACAAAGAGGGTACTAAATGACTTGGCAGAAGCCAGACCAACAAGAGAATAAACCATCGAGGGCACGACATGAACACATGTATTTTCTATTGTACTCGACCTTTTTCCCTTTGGGAAAGAACAAGTAATGATTATTGCTATAAGAAGTCGTAATGGAGCAATATCATATAGGACGGAACAGGTTTAGTTTGTCGTCGTTTTATTTTTTACAAAAGCTGCGTCTGATTTATATCCAATTAACAGTCATGCTTTTGGAGGATTTTCCACGATGTCATGCCTTAATCAAACGTATTTAAGATGAATGTTGACAGTTTATAGCGGTAATGGTACGATTATCAATGAACAAAATGGTTTGATTACCTTAGTAGTTAATTATCCACGCTTAAACGGAAATTTACCCCGAGCAACTTCTTACCGGATAAATCATTCTCAATTTATCCGTTCTTTCCTGCTTTTCTAGATATTGTAGTCAAGTTGAGAACTTTAAAATTCGTACTCGATCGTTACGATAGAGTAAATACACAAGTCAAACAAAAAATGTAGCATTTACTGAACCAAACACAAGCATTCACATAACACAGTCAACCAAACACAAGCATTCACATAACACAGTCAACCAAACACAAGCATTCACATAACACAGTCAACCAAACACAAGCATTTACAAACACAGTCAACCAAACACAAGCATTCACAAACACAGTCAACCAAACACAAGCATTCACAAACACAGTCAACCAAACACAAGCATTCACAAACACAGTCAACCAAACACAAGCATTCACAAACACAGTCAACCAAACACAAACATTCACAAACACAGTCAACCAAACACAAGCATTCACAAACACATTCAACTAAACACAAGCATTCACAAACACAGTCAACCAAACACAAGCATTCACAAACACAGTCAACCAAACACAAGCATTCACAAACACAGTCAACCAAACACAAGCATTCACAAACACAGTCAACCAAACACAAGCATTCACAAACACAGTCAACCAAACACAAGCATTCACAAACACAGTCAACCAAAGACAAGGATTCACAAACACAGTCAACCAAACACAAACATTCACAAACACAGTCAACCAAACACAAGCATTCACAAACACAGTCAACCAAACACAAGCATTCACAAACACAGTCAACCAAACACAAACATTCACAAACACAGTCAACCAAACACAAGGATTCACAAACACAGTCAACCAAACACAAGCATTCACAAACACAGTCAACCAAACACAAGCATTCACAAACACAGTCAACCAAACACAAGCATGCACAAACACAAACATTCAAAGCAAACAACAATCACAATGATAAACAGAAGCAACTTATGTTTGTCTGCAATCTTGTCTTGTCGTGCTCTCAATGGTTGTTTCTCTTGTTGTTCTGGATTCTGCCTAGTCATTGAGTACATTCTTTGTGGTTTTCTAGGCTATTGTTTGTTTGTATTTATATATACACGATTATCTTTGTTTTTTACTTATTTTGCCTATTAATGCTGCCTTGTTGGTTAGAGAATAGTTCTTTGCGGGAATTTCTTATTTACACTGTCCCTTTTTACTGGGATGATAGTAGGGTAAGTGTGAGGTTTGGTGCACCCTAAAACATGGTTTAAACCCCAGCGGCGTTTTTGCCACTGATATTTCCAAGGCGGTAGCCCTATTGCCAACCCCTTTTTTGTGATGTCTTATCTGGCATTTTATTCATCTTTAGAGGTTCTTTGTTCTGTGTGTGTTTGTGGTTGACTGTCGTCATTGAATGCTACTTTTCCTGTTCGAATTTTATATCTATATTTGTTTTTTATTCCTATTCAACGTTTAGACCTGCTTTTGAGCAGCATTTAGTTCAAATGAAATTATTATAAACAAGCATTTCTCTATTATACGTTCTTGTTTATATAATTGTAATTGCTTATCTTTAGAAGCCCTCAGAAAAATAAATGGCAGTAATGCAACAATACACAAAATATGTAACGGTTTTGGTATGTGTGATAATATTTAAATACAATTATATATAATTTGAAACAGGTTAACAAGTAGTCTTCATCACGCCGGAAATGGTACCATCATAATTGATGATTTACAGTGTACCGGGACAGAGTATGACGTTTCTGAATGTAGCTCTAACAGATGGCTAAATCATAACTGTGGGCATGCTGAAGATGTCTATATACAGTGTAGTGGTGAGTATCGGAATGTAGGTCTAACAGATGGTTAAAACATGACTGTGGGCATGCTGAAGATGTATATATACAGTGTAGTGGCGAGTATTGGAATGCAGGTTTAAGTGTAGTGGTGTGTATCGAAATGTAGGTCTAAGTGTAGTGGTGAGTATTGGAATGTAGGTCTAAGTGTAGTGGTGAGTATCGGAATGTAGGTCTAAGTGTGGTGGTGAGTATCGGAATGTAGGTCTAACAGATGGCTATAACATGACTGTGGGCATGCTGAAGATGTATATATACAGTATAGTGGCGAGTATTGGAATTTAGGTTTAAGTGTAGTGGTGAGTATCGAAATGTAAGTCTAAGTGTAGTGGTGAGTATTGGAATGTAGGTTTAAGTGTAGTGGTGAGTATCGAAATGTAGGTCTAAGTGTAGTGGTGAGTATTGGAATGTAGGTCTAAGTGTAGTGGTGACTATCGAAATGTAGGTCTAAGTGTAGTGGTGAGTATCGGAATGTAGGTCTAACAGATGGCTATAACATGACTGTGGGCATGCTGAAGATGTATATATACAGTGTAGTGGCGAGTATTGGAATGTAGGTTTAAGTGTAGTGGTGAGTATCGAAATGTAGGTCTAAGTGTAGTGGTGAGTATTGGAATGTAGGTCTAAGTGTAGTGGAGAGTATTGGAATGTAGGGCTAAGTGCAGTGGTGCGTATCGGAATGTAGGTCTAATAGATGGCTTCATGATGAAGATGTATATATACAGTGTAGTGGTGAGTATCGAAATGTAGGTCTAAGTGTAGTGGTGAGTATTGGAATGTAGGTCTAAGTGTAGTGGTGAGTATTGGAATGTAGGGCTAAGTGTAGTGGTGAGTATCGGAATGCAGCTCTAACAGATGGCTACAAGATGACTGTGGGCAAGCTGAAGATGTATATACTCCTCAAAATTGTTTAAGCACCGCAAGAATTCTTTTCCATATGCTACCCAAGTGAAATTGACTGTGCGATGATGAAAACTTTAATCTTAATGAAATAAAGAAGGGATTGAGTATATATACAGTGCAGTGGCGAGTTAGCCATCAATTTGTTAATCTTTTTCATTTTTAAGTTGTTTGCGCAGTGATCAATTAAATATTTTCCACGACTTGGTATTAGGTTATCTATGAATTATTTAAAAAACGTTGTACTGCGGATCGTTTCAATCTATACTGTTTTACGTGTAGTGGTGTATGTGTGTATTTGGTATGTTCACATATCACGATACATGCATTATAATTTGGTCAAATCATACACTGTATTAAGGTATTTGACATGTTCAAATGCTATGTTAATGTATATATAAGTGCGTGTCTTGGGTGTTTTTTTTAGGAAAAATAAATCACTGTTTACCTAGACTTTCCTCAATTTAACTTGTTTATAACTTGAGTCCCTTTAAGACAATGTGTCAAAATTAACTAGAAAATAATTGATGTTGACGTATTATATCAACTATCGATTTAAACCAATGCAGCGATTATCTGACAAAATAATGACGTATTTAAAATTATAATTATGATGGCAATACATGTCTTTTTTCAGACAAACGTATTCGCCTTCAACATGGATTGAACGTTAACAGAGGTAATGTTGAAGTTCAGGTTTATGGACAATGGTTGTCAGTCTGTGGCGATGACTTTGATGTACATGATGCCGAAGTAGTCTGTCGACAAATAGGATTCTCATCACCAACGTAAGATTCAATAACATCTACCTTATGCATATACTGTTTATTTTCAGTTTTACAAACTATGTCTCATTTTATAATGCCTAATGAATGAGATACACACGTAGAACATCAAGTGTAGCATTTACAAAACACAATCAACCAAACTCATAACATTTGAAAAAAAAAAAATACGTGGATACCGTAAAGTTATATGTAAAAAAGAGTTGACAAAGTGGGTAAAACCTTAAAAAAGAGAATGATAATGGACCTTTGGAAACGGCCGAGCACCACACATAATATTGCAGTCTCGGTTAGATTGAGCGGTAGTGAAATATGCTAGCTACCTCTCACGCCCTCTAGCCCCGGGTTGAGCAGAACTCAATATTCATAAAATCAATAGTACAACATTTTAACCACCCCGAAGATGGCATGCATATGGCGGTGGACATGGAGTATAATGCTTCCCCATGTCGTACAGCGTATGGTCCCAGTATGTAATAAAATTAAATGCTCCGAAGAGCGAAATAAACATAATGGAATTTAGTTTATCGGCCGGAGTAGTGGAATCTCCGAATCAAAAATTAAGTAAGAAAACAAAAGAAATTGAAAATGTACCACCGATAACTAAATATAAGTTTCGGGTTCAGCGATCTCCAAAGATCGAATGAATAACAGTACTGATTGCAAGCGCGGGTTGACGTTTTACTGCCGCCACACTGCACAAGCAACGCCACTGTGCAATAAAAAAGAGTATGATAATGGACCTTTGTAAACGGCCGAGCACTACACATACGAAATATTGCAGTCTCGGTTTGAGTGAGACTGTTCATGAGCGGTAGTGTAATATGAGAACTACCGCACACGCCCTCTAGCCCCGGGTTGAGCAGAACTCAATATTCATAAAATCAATAGTACACAATTTTAACAATCCCGAAGATGGCATGCATATGGCGGAGGACATGGATTATAATGCTTCCCCATGTCGTACGGTGTATGGTCCCAGTATCTAATAAAATTAAATGCCCCGAAGAACGAATAAATATCATGGAATTTAGTTGGGAGCAGCGGTTATGAAACCTGCGTATCACAAGTAACAGCCAAAAGACTAAATTAAAAAGCAGACAACATATCCTATGAGTGGTTAAACAATACCCAGAGCCTTTTATCGGCCTTGTTGGTTAGAGATTAGATCATGGCGGGGATTTCGTTATTTACACTGTCCTGTTTTAATGGGACGACAGTAGGGTAAGTGTGAGGTTTGGTGCACCCTAGAACCGGTTTAAACCCCCAGTGGCCTACTTCTCCAATGACCGTTCCAAGGCGGTAGCCCTATTGTCAACCCTTTTGTGTTTGTGATGTCGTTTACTTTTATCATTACTTTTGCCTTCTTGTTTGTCTGTTTCCATGTTTGATTCTGTGTTTTGTGGTTGACTGTCCTCCTTTAATGCTACTTTCTCTGTCCGATATTTTTATATTTCTTTGATAAGGTTGTGTGGTAAAGCTATATATAATATAGAAAAATCATAAGTACTTATAGATGAAGCTTGAAATATAAGTGTATTTGTTTTGTTAGCTAAAGACCGTTAGGATTCTATTCGATAATAGGAGTAGGCTAGTGTTCATGTCTTCCCGTGCATCATTCCTTTATCTCTCTCTGGGGCGACTTGAAACAACCTAAACAATGTGTTGTTGAGTCGTTCAACAGTAATTTATTGCATTTCCTCTACAAAATATATCCTTGTTCATACGTTCAAGTACTTAGCCATTGGGTTATTCTTCTTCATTAACTTTTATATGTCTAACATGTTTAAAGTGTTTAATGTTTTTTTTAGGAATGCAACAATTTATAGCAGAGGAAAGTTTGGATATAGCTATTCGTCAACTGATATATGTGATCTACAATGTATGGGAAATGAGACAGATTTAGATGAGTGTGCATCCTACCCTTGGGATCAGACTGCACGTCAGCAATGTGGATCTTACCGTGCCAGTGTAAACTGTCGTAAGTAAAATGCGTGAACACATTTTGGAATGTCCCTCGCGAAAATATATAGTGTTTGGTCATAAAACATGCGTCCTGTAAGAACTACTGGTATGATACAATTTATGAAAAACAGTATGCAAGTATGATGAAAACAATTTCGATTTGTGAAGTAGATATAAAAGCCGAAGAGGAAATGCAGCATTAAAACAACAACTACAAAGATTAATAAAAGGCAAGACATGACTTCACAAACCTAGAACCTAGCATTCTTTTGCCACTGACCGTTCCAAGGCGGTAGCCCTACTGTCAATCCTGTTTGTGTACTTTTATAATTGTGAATTGTATTTTATTTATTGTTTTATTAAAAATGCGTTCATGTTTTGAATGTGTTTAAATTTGTCACTGACTTCAACCTGTATAGTGTACATGTAAATTATTCAAAGTATACATTGCAGTTATGAAAAACACAATCATGTGTCCTATTGTAATATGTTGATTGTTACATGTATATTAGTACTGCTGTATGTATTGTTTGTTTTACATGCAAAAGGACCACATACACCCGTCAGATTAGTTGACGGTCCCAACCAATACTCTGGTCGAGTTGAGATTGAATATCAGCGAACATGGGGTACAATTTGCGATTATGAATTTGATGAGCAAGATGCAATGGTTATATGCAGAATGTTGGGATATAGTACTGGGTAAATAGCATGCCTGTTTAGCATCATTGTTTAGTAAAAAATTTATTAATATACATTATATACATATAAATTACATATACTCTTATATTAGTATATTTGTCATATTTTAAAGTATATGGTAGTACTTATTTGCATGCTAGTTATATTTTTATATTCAGCGATATTTAACTAGCAACAAAACTCTAGCATAACCCGTTGCATGCTTACGTATTTTGTCAATATTGATATAACTGTATTTCAATAGCTAAGCAATACAATCACATTTCGATATTGAGCGTTGATGTTTTAAAATACTTAGTTATAAGATGGTTTTATCATTCTTGTCGATTTTGACATATATATTGTTTGTTTGCAGAAGTCTATACGTTCGTAAGCGGTCGTTTTACGGCAGTGGAACTGGTAACATAACTATATCGCACCTTGGTTGCACAGGAACAGAACCAGACATATCGGAGTGCACAACATCATATACCTGGTTAAGTCCGTACCAGTACTGTGACCATCAACGAGATGTTGGAGTTCAGTGTAGTACGGATGAATTTGTATCTTTATTAAAAAAAATAACGTGTATGAGCCCACTATATGTGGCTTTAAAGTAAAAACCAGATTAATCCGGTGCAAGGGGGCTTGTAGATGTTGTTGTTTAAATTATATCTCATGAACAGACTCAATTAAACCTTGTCTTCTACTTTGTTCCTTTGACTGTGTTTGTTACTTCAAATGGATCTCCCTTTTAGTACAGACCCAGTTGCGTTTAAGTACCCCAAACAAATGCAGAACGAGCGCTGAACGAATGGAAAATGAACGCAGATTAATCGCAGAAGGAACGCAGAATGAACGTTGTACGATCTATATTTTAATGCATTTGCGTTCGTTTCGTTTTTTGCGTTTGTTTTCAGCGTTTATCGTTTTAAAAAATGAACGATGAATGCATTTTTTAAAATGCTAAACGCTGAAAACGAACGAAACGAACGAAACGAACGAAATTGTTTTTCTCTATTTCGTATAACGTCTAGTATTATCCTTTTGATTTGATATTTAAAATCTCGATTTAAACGAAGAGCGTTTTTCAGTATTTTAATGTAAATAATTACAATGTGTAAATGTTGTTTTAGAACCGCTGAAACTTTAATTCTTACTGATTCAAAATGGAAAGAAATATTTAGTAGCACAAACTTTAAATCATTTCAGTATAAAACACAGACATATATTGTGATTAGGTCTGTGTATAAAACTAAAATAATGGTGACGAAAAACAGCCGGTATCTCGGTATATAGTGTTATGTATGTTACATGTTTGATGAAACTAACATAAACCCAGACGAAAACAGAATAATCATCACGAGCACCACCAAATAATGTCAACAAAAAAAACCATTCTTGAATATGATCACATAAACATACGTCGCCGACTCGTGATAAAAATCGCATGGCTAGATAGCAAGCGTATTTTAATCTAGAGAGATGTAGCAATTGGCAAATGCTGAACGAACAAAAGCAAATGCATTTTCTCCGTTTGTGCATTTAAACGCACACATTATGTCGCGTTCGTTTCGTGCATTTAAATGAAAGCATAGTTTCCTTTATGAACGTTGAAAGCATCTAAGAATACAAATGATTTGCATTTTTAAAAAATTAATTTAAAACATGAAATGCAAACGGAATGCAAATGGAGCTCAAACGGAACGCAAACGAAACGCGAACGGAATGCATTTTTGGGGTACCTGAACGCAGCTGGGTCTGTAGGTGTTAAAAGTCATACTAACGTGCGGATGGATCTCCCTTTTAGTATGCATTTTTAGTCATACTAGCGTTCGTTTGTGTTTGTTACTTTAAATGGATCTCCCTTTTAGTAGTTGTTAACAGTCATTAACAGTGCGTATGGATCTCCCTTTTAGTATGTATTATTAGTTATACTAGCGTTCGTTTGTGTTTTTTTACTTTAAATGGATCTCCCTTTTAGTAGGTGTTAACAGTCATACTTACGTGCGTTTTGATCTCCCTTTAAGTATGTATTATTAGTCATACTAGCATTCGTGTGTTTTTGTTACTTTAATTGGATCTCACTTTTAGTATGTGTTAACAGTCATACTAACGTGCGTATGGATCTCCCTTGTAGTATGTGTTAACAGTCATACTAATGTGTGTGTTACTTTAAATGGATCTCCCTTTTAGTGTGTTTAACAGATGTCCGTTTTAGCATGTGTTAACAGTCATACTAGCGTTCGTTTGTGTTAACATAGCTCCCTTTTAGTATGTGTTAAGAGTCATACTAACGTTCGTTTGTGTTTGTTACTTTAAATGAATCTCCCTTTTAGTGTGTTTAACAGATGTCCATTTTAGCATGTGTTAACAGTCATACTAGCGTTCGTTTGTGTTTGTTACTTTAGATGGATCTCCCTTTTAGTATGTGTTAACATATCTCCCTTTTAGCATATGTTAACAGTCATACTAGCATTCGTTTGTGTTTGTTACTTAAAATGGATCTCCCTTTTAGTATGTGTTAACAGTCATACTGACATTCGTTTGTGTTTGTTACTTTAAATGGATTTCCCTTTTAGCATGTTTTAACAGTAAAACTAGCGTTCGTTTGGTGCAGACTGGCGGCTGTAAACTAAACCCCCGTACTCGAATCAGTATTGTTGACAGATCCTTGGCATCATCGAGCCCAATATATTGTTTAGGACCCTATATCTCATTTTTGAGTGCTTTGAAGTAGCTCTCATGTACACCTTCAACAGATATGCTACCTTATTCTCTTTATTATATTTGTCTCTACACTCTCTGTATTTATAAACTTTCACAATAGTGTTCGTTTAGTATAGTGTGATAGATGTAAAACGTATCCCGTGTGGCTCTAAGATGGTGCCTGAGAGCGTGAGACTCGTTAATTCTTACACCACCTATCAAGAACAGACTCAATAAAACAGAGTCTGCTGGGGGTATTATTTGTCTTTGTTGTTTCCAAAGGATCTCCCTTTTCAGCATGCATAGCGAAAGAATGTCAGTATTGTTTATGTGATTTAATGATAAATATAAATAACAGCTCAATATTCTATGAACATTTATTTATTAAAGAATAAACACTAAATATCTGACCTTTTTCTTACAAGATACGCCGGTTCGTCTATCGGATGGTTGGACAAAGTATTCCGGCCGTGTTGAGCTTTATTATAACAATAGGTGGGGCACCATATGTGATGAAGGATTTGATATGAAAGACGCAGAAGCTATATGTTCGATCCTTGGATTTAGGAAAGACCAACAGAGGTAATAAGAAAACTGAAGAATCGTTCTTATACCAGGTATCTTCAATAGTCTACATATGCAATGTCTCTTTAATACAACCTGGAATTGTGGAAATATCAATATAATGACCCGATGAATTGCAATTGTAGCTCAATAAGACTCTCAACCAGTCAACTACATTAACAAATACTTTTCGTTATAGAAAGCAAGTATTTTGCTTGTGTGTGTGTGTGTTTTAGTTGAACTCATACTTTACCTACTCATCTGCGAACTAATTGTCTTAATATGTACTCTTACTGAAGCATCTCTATCCACCCGGGTGCCTTCTATGGTCACGGTAAAGGAGATGTCATCATAGACAACCTAAACTGCAGTGGTACAGAGGGCGATCTGTTTGAGTGTAAATCTCCAATATGGTTAACCAGTACATGTGGACATGAAAAGGATGTAGGGATCAATTGTCGTGAGTATTATGCGCTTTTGTAGCAAACTGTTAAAGCACACGCTTTTTTATGCTAAATGATGAAACAACAGAATGATTTTATTTTATTTTTCAAGTTAGGAATTACGTTTTTAAACGTCAACATTCATTTTCCAAAATATTTTAGGAGCACACACAGAAGTCCGTCTAATGGCATACGATGTTGCACTGGAAACCGATCCAAAGGTAACAGATAACGTGCAAGGACGAGTAGAAGTAAAATACGACGGAGAGTGGGGAACGATTTGCAATGATCATTTCGATGATGACGACGCTCTTGTTTTGTGTCGAATGATGCACTACACTTCCGGGTAATAGTTGTATAATCCAATGCAATACCTTAAGTATGATAACACGTTAACGGACTTTGAACATCTGATATACGCTCTCGCATTCAAATAATTTGAGAAACTTAAATATTTTGGAAATTACAAAGAGTTCGTACGGCTTGCATACTTATAAGCGGATCATACGTTGATGTCACACAGCGCGCACAAAGACCCGCCATCCCACCGACACGCACAGTACACACATTCACAAAGACTCACATACACGCAGATGCAGTTTATTAGCTTTTGATGAAGCCTTCCACTTTATGACATGGATGCATGCGTTTGTCTCTCATCATATCGAAAGGCCCACACCGTAATGTGGTAGTTCGTCTGAAATGTATCGATCAATGGTATTTCGTAAATATTTTATTTAAATCTCCTTATATTTTATTCTGCTTTGCAAACGTGCATCTCGAGATGCCACATTTCGAAAGTTGCCGTTATGATCTTAATTATCTCCCTTTAATATTTACTGACTGCACAGTATACTATTGATTCGGCACATCTTTATTTGTGATTCCACTAATTTGAACTATAAGTTTATGGACTATCCATGTAACCAAACAGATTGATTTCGATTAAGTGGAGTTAGTAAGGCTCTTAATAATGAACGCGTCGGATATCTTTCGGTCTTTCCATCAAGTTACTACAATTATCGTGTACACTTATGGCAGTGGGATCATATTACATGCTTGCAACCTCAGAAACCGTTACAACCATGTATCATAAAAGAAGTCGGAGCAATATTGATATTTAATTGATACTATATATTATATATATAATACATTACTTGAAACATCTATTAATCTTTTACACTTGAATACAACATGTAAAGGAGAGAGGTAACAACAGAACATGAATAAGTTTGATGTTACAAAACTGAAAATCTCTCTGATATCCCTATATACCAGTCAACCTTTGCAACCTGATACCCATATATGCCGGACGGCTCTCTAATTCTAATACCCCTAAATACCGGACACATGTTCAGGTCACACGAGGCCATCCAGTAAAAAGGATATAGGTGTTACCAGTTTATGTCGGCAATGAGCATTAGGGTTATGTATTTTAACTGATACAAGTATGCAATTTTGTATACTTTCCTATTTTTAAAATAGCATACTATACAGAAAAGACCGTTAATTGTTTGAGTTGAATAGTTGTAATACTATATTATAATCACAGCTATTGGGAATTTCGAAATTCGCGTGTTTACGGGTTTGCTTATTTTTTATTTCAGAACTCATATATCTTCTACTTATGATCTTGAGGTAGACTTTGGACCTGGCCAGGGTCCAATTATTATAGATGACCTTCAATGTCTAGGTGTAGAAAACGACATATCTACATGTAGAGCTAGTGAATGGACCACCCATGACTGTAAACATGACGAAGATGTAGCAGTACATTGCAGTAAGCGGTTGCTTTAATTAGACAAGTTTTATTTATGTATGCTTAGTACATTTAAGCGCTCAGTGTTTCCCGTTTGTATGTGTATCTTTTGCGTATTTCCTTGTTCCATCGTTATTGTTTAGAACTACTACACAATTGTAACTAATATGAATAAACAAACTCTTGTAAATGAATATATGTAGTGTATATATTTTTGGAATAAGTACATGCATACCATTTTATTTGTAGATTTATGTCCTTCTTATAAATGTTGGATTTCAGAATTTCAGGAGGAAATAGATCCTTGTTCACCAGAGCAGCACAAATCATTCCCGAATCTAGCTTTCCGATACGTCAACTTTATGATTGACACTTTAAATACAACACGATATGACGATTTTAGGCTTCCGCTTAGATGGTATAACGTGGAATATAACAGTATGCCAGAATTTCCACCAAGTTTAAATTCTTGTGGAACACACTACCCTATCTACTTAAACGGTAAGGTGACACTATTTCCTCTTGATTACTTATTCTTAATATAAATATCTGGTTCAACAACGCTACATTGACTTTCTAAAAGGTATAAAAATTCAAGCCTATTATAAGAATGTATTGAATCATCGAATTATAATAGCTGGTCAAATTATACACAGCCGAGTACAATAGCTGATCAGTAGTATTTACTTATACTAGTACAAAACAAATACAGTGTAACTATTAAAACCAACATTTAGTTTTCGATTAAATAAATCCGCTTACACCCTTATTCTTCATTTTAATAACGAAAGATAAACACATTTAATTTGTCAAATAGATACCATGCTAATTTTATAGTATCAATACATATAATTGTAGTTCGCCAAAATAAATATTGCTAAAGCAATGTTAATTATTTTGCTGTGACTATAAAAATAAAATAAACATACATTTATTTATGATTTTAGGATCTAATCCAACTGTCAAAGATGGTTTAGTGAACAGAACAGCTTGTCAAGTAGGTGATGATGCCACATGCATGTATACATACAACATTCAAGTGAAAAACTGCTATAACTCACACTTCGTGTATCGGCTTGGGCCATCAATGAGTGACCAGAGTGGATACTGCTTCGGTATGTATTTAGTACTATACATGTAAAGTTCTGATCTGATTTCTGTGTAATAAAACAAAGAAATAATGTAGAACAACCGTTCACTACTGCACTCTCATTGAAACTGAGTCCAATCCTATTATTGTAACTCCAATTAACAATTTAGACTTAAAATTAGTTAAATTCATTCGTTTTTGGACTTCATGATCTTGGAAACGGGCCAATAATACGATATGAAAACAGACACAGTAACTTGGTAGTTAAACAGTAACAAAGTATTATATATAACTTAGGTTAGAAATATATTTATTTTCTTTTACGCAATCATGCTAATCTCTTGTGAATTTATTTTTATTTCAGGTATTGGGCGCAATGGTATGTTATACAATTATTTCATTTAGTTTATATACTTAATAATCCAATTGTAATTCTGACTTCATGATTGAATGATAACATAATATTCAAAGTATATTCATCGAAAGTTGGTGAATGATGTCACTTTTAGTTTGTTAGCGGAAGCAGACTTGCTAGGATGTTTTTGTTTACACTCTCCCGTTCAATTTTAATGACACTATGTTAAGATGTTAAATGCAACTCCAACATTGTTTAACAACTAACCGAAACATGTTACCCTATTGTCAATTTGTTTAGTTTGGATATATCTTAGACTTATTTTTAAGTGTTATATGTAATTGTTGTTTGTTTATGTTTTGATGACTGCGTCGTCTAAATGTTACACTTCCTGTTCAAGCGGACAAATGCTGCTGGTTGAAACCACCTTCTAGGGTGCACAATCCTCACTGTTACCCTATTGTTATTCCGATATAATGGGGCAGTGTACATAAAGACGTCTCCGTCAACCTATGATTGATGCAAAGAAAAGCAAATTATGTAAAACATGCACGTTATTACTATTTCAAGTTAAAATGTATATACAATATCTACTTTAGGAACACAACCGAATTTTGTACCAGACCGGGTCTCGGTAGACGTGAAAACTAACAAAACCCATGTGACGTTTGTGTGCAAGTTTGATACAACAGAGGAAGACCTACTATATCAAGTGTACTGGGACATTGATGGAGAGCAGCATTATTCGTTTATCAAAGGCTACTGTAACAAGTCCAATTTAACGTTGCTCCATTTACAAGAAGCTGACCTACGACAGAACAATATACTGATGGGTATAAATGTAAGTGTGAATGATATAATATAACATTAAAGTTCAGTTTACATTATAGTTGTTGGATATGTTTTTATAAAACTCTCAGACTATATTTGTATAATCAAACACATACTACATGCAACTCCACCTCCTCATATATTTTTGTATATTTCCTTTCTAAGAACGAACATAGTACTAACTGTTGCTATCAGTATATAGTTATAGAAACTACCTTGAATCGTCCATGATTCCATACGACATGTATTTAATAATGGGGACGACCTACAATATAAATGACACTAATAAATACCAAGACATAACGTTATAGAAGACTCACAACTAGACTCGGCGTTCATACACTGACACTAAGTTCCAATTGCTATTATTTTACCTCACGTTTACACTCTTGCATGAAAACTGTTATACAGTACTGTTTACTGATTATGACGCGGAGAGGCCACAATATGACGTCACGGCAAGTGTATAAGAGTTCATATTGTTAACATGTCGATATAATGTGTAAAATATGTTTTAAAGATTTAAATCTTGTTTTGACCAACCGACCGACCGACCATTTTTTACAATCATTTCATTTTATTCCAACAATAAAATAGAAAACACAATACAATTCATTTACAATGCCTGAAGACAAAAGCCGCTATAGTGATTTTATTTGTTATCCTCCGACAATTTGAATATTCTTTTATATAATATACCATTTTATTTTGTTTAAATGAAATTTTTCAAAGATGCCTTTTTTTCTGATTTAATTTTGATAATAATAGTTCTATGTCTTATTATTAAAAAGATTTGCTACTGCACATTCATTAGAAAATTACTAGGCCCTTTTACTGCGCTTGCTATCACTAGCATTTAAGTGAACTTGTTTCAAAAACAACGTATCAGCCTTGACTCGTTACAGTATAATTAAGTTGTTTCAACTACTATGAGCTGGTCAGAGCGATCAATGTTTACGCCTGAATCATCCCTGTTCTAAAATGTTTTAATGCTTGATATACATGTAGTCATGTTGGACATCATGATAACTTAGATAAATAATAAATTCGTCTTCATGCAGTTGTTTCATCTATTCATTTTATTGAATTTTGAGTTCCAGTATGTATGTGAATATTGCTGAAATATTGATAACCGATCACTCCCGTGACTCATTTGTAACAGATAACGTGTGCTGTAAGAGCATTCACAGTCTCATATGGAAGGCCAGGTAGAAGATCCAAAACGTCGGAAGCATTTTTCGCTGGTGTGAAGATCCTGACACCAACCATGACGATGAAAAGAGGAGAAACCAAAGCCATTGAATTTATTATGACGGTTCCCTTTCAATGCCCTGTTGTAGACTGTGTATTGCGTCTTGTATCATCAACGCCAGACTATGGAATTTGTGACAGTATGATACCATGTTTATAGTTTTTATCATTCACGTTAACAATTAAAGAAAACATCGTATTGCATATTGTTAACTAAATTAAGAACTATATTATAACCAGAACATCACACTAAGAAATTGCCTGATAAGTCCATTACAAGAACATTTGCAACTTTAACTAATTAAGGCATCACTGTATACAACCTACTGCATTTGAAACAGAGCCAATGCCAAGTTTTTTATTCATAAAAAAGAGTATGATAATGGACCTTTGGAAACGGCCGAGCACGACACATACAAAATAGTGCAGTCTCGGTTTGATTGAGACTGTTCATGAGCGGTAGTGAAATTATGCTAGCTACCACAATTTTAACCATCCAGAAGATGGCATGCATATGGCGGTGGACATGGAGTGCACATATACCCCATGTCGTACGGCGTATGGTCCCAGTATCTAATAAAAATAAATGCCCATAAGTCGCACTACGAAAATCAAATAAAAATATCCCATAAATTGGTTTTGTAATCACGTTATTTGTATCGTATATACCATTCTGCTTATGCACACATACTGTTTACTATCAAAGGTAATAGCCTAGCATTTGGAGAGGATTCTTGTGGCGTAGATATTCCGAAATCTGCAGTCGGCGAAGTTCAACGTCTGACCATTACCACTGCAGAGACAGGGCAATATGGTGTGTCAGGAAAATTCAAGGTCTTTTTGCAGACTGTACCTGACATAGAACATCCACTTTGGGATGATTATAAACTTCCGGCTATAAATGTAAGTTTAACAATACAAATGAAGTTGCATAGCGTAACATTTGAACATAATTGGTCAGAATAAAAAACACAACACAAATATATATATATAATTATATAAAAGTCGAAAAGGATATGTTACATTCAAGGACAACAGCCAACCAAACAACGCATATAAACATAAACGGGTTGGCAGTGGCGCTACCGCCTTGACACGGTCAGTGGCCACAAAGGCCGGGGGGGTTTAAACCAGGTTATAGGTTGACCGTTCCAGTTTTTAGAATGTGTTGCTTTGTTTTATTGGTGTACAAAGAAGTTATATATTCATACCAAATGGCATTTTGCGTCATATCAACTATTATTTTGTATTTGCATAAAAGTACTACAAGTATGTTTCCTGTTATAATTAGTCTTTACATATAGTGCATATACAAACTCTAAGGATGAAGATATGATAAGCATTATATTGAATTTCACTTAGGCTTTTTTGCTTAATATTCAAATATAACCTTAGTACAAGTCCTCGGTGGCATGGATGAAGGAGTTAACATATAATTGCTGTCAAAGTAAATCGGTTAGCTTGATGGAACGCGGTGTCCACTTGAGATGCACATACAGCCTCAAACAAACGCCAAGTAAAGGTAATGGACCCATCCGCATCGGTTAGAAGCAAGTATTTTACCGACAGCACTACCCGCATATACAGACTGTTTTTGTTTTTGTTTTCAGATTGAGATTGTCCCAGAGATAGACAGGAAATGGAGAGGCAAACTATGTGCTGCCAGAAATGATCCACACATGTATACATTCGACGGAAAGTAAGACTGAATAGAACATTTGCAAAATATGATATACATTGACTGATACATTGATACAGAGCATTATCGCCCAAAATGAATAACGCACCTGAATATTAGGAACAGTTGATATGTATTATATCAAGTAATACTGATTAAAATGTCTTCGATCTCTGTTGATGCACCTACGAGAGAGAAGCGGTGGGCTTATGGTGACACCAGGGTAGGAAATTAGACAGAACCTGGTATCAACATGGGGATATTGCATATTTAGCATACTGGTAGACCCTGGGGAATAAGGAGATGGGAGTTAGACAGTCAATATGTACATTGATCTAATTTCTCGAGGATATGCCTGTTGTACACAGGGTGAAGGAAAACATTGATAGGTACATTACACATGACCGAATTCATTGATTTCTCCTGGGGACGTACATCGAGAAAACCAGGCTATAATCAGTAAATGAACGAGCCATAGTGTATATTACAAATAAAACAAACCAAGTCTGCTACTTTTCTCTTTTGTATGTGTTTGTTGCTTCCAAGGGATCCCCTTTTACATGTTTTTTCAATTCAACCCGAATCATTAGTTTAATGCACAAGAATTTATCAATATGTTTAACAGTTTAAAAATATACATGTTTATACTCCCTAAACTGTATTCAATTTATATTCTCTATGGTGTATTATCGTCAAATATATAGCATACTTTTACACAATAAACATATGATAGAATATCTCAGGAAAATTATATCAATTAAATTGGAAATCTTATCTAATCAAAACTCAACTATGTATTTTTTACACGTTTAAAAATAATGTTTTCCATTTCAAATGTGTCAAAAGCCTTTTTATATGATTGTTTTGTTTTTTATTTCAGACAATATGAGCACCATGAGAAAGGCGGCGAATACACGCTTTATAAACATTCTACATTTATAGACGTTGAGGTAGTGTATTTTATTGATGGCATCCCTTTAGCTCAATATGTAGGGGACCTACAGTAATCCGGATATTTTTGTATTGAAATATGATTAATTGCATAAATACATCCCTAAAATCAAAATTATAGTATAATCTCCGAATATTTGTTAACGTATGCCAAACGTAAAAAAAGCTGAAATAAATCGGTCAATAAATAGGCAATAATGTGACATTATATGACTTCAAAAATGCCACATAGCATACATTTATAAATGTAGTTGCCTAATATATACCATAGTCGTATGATATTGTATAATATCCCCTAAAGTGCAGTCGGAACTGTCTAGTCGATTTTGTAATCCATTACGTGCTGGTTCCCTGTTAAGTATTTATTTACATTTAATTTATCACATAACATGGCTTCTGGGAGTGCAATAAATTCAGGACTTATTTCTCGTAATACGCTAGTTTATGATAGATGCATATGAGGACGAAACACTGTGTTTGTATACAGTAAAACATCAATCCCAATTGTTTGCATGGTATATATACACATTGACTATTTATCATTATTTGAAATCTTACTTCATAAAATGTTAGGAACGTTAAATTCGGTTTAAGGTGTCTCATTATGTGTGTAAACAACAAAACGACGTCATGATTTCTCTTACAATTTGCCGCCGTATATAAGGTACATTAACAACATTAAAGTATCACATCGTGAGTGATAAATAGAATCTTGCATTCGTGACTGTGTGTTATTGACTTTAATAAACTCGCTGGATAAAAAGACACTCGGTAGAATTTTTACATTCGTGACTGTGTATTATTGACTTTAATAAACTCGTTGGATAAAAAGATCCTCGGTAGAGCCTCGTATCCTATTATTTTATCCAACTCGTTTATTAAAATCAATACTACACAGTCACTCATGTAAGATCCTCTATGTATTATGTATATTTTCTATAAAATAAACATGTTTAAGACAATCAACGAAGTTTTCATTTTCACACATGTTATCAACACGCCATGAGAACATATGGTGTATACGTACCCCATTGTTTTAATAAAGATACAACACAAAGTGACTCCATGTACAACGGATAGTGACTCACCAATGTGTAACTGTGGAGTTGCAGTCAGGGCAGGTC
This sequence comes from Cyrtodaria siliqua, assembly GCA_037043455.1. Lineage (NCBI taxonomy): Eukaryota > Metazoa > Mollusca > Bivalvia > Adapedonta > Hiatellidae > Cyrtodaria > Cyrtodaria siliqua. The sequence continues at coordinate 432,333 of JAWPHD010000392.1, read as the reverse complement.
GGGACGTTTATGTAATCAGCGTATGCAACAACATATGGGATATTGGATATAAATATTGTGGGGACAACACACTGACGGTGAAAAAAGAAAACGACATCACATATACGGTTAGTTCAAATAGTTTATCCAGCATGCATACAATAATACACTAAAAATATCCTTCGATAAATCGCTCAAAAAATAATTAAACCAGGTAGTTTGCCTTTATAACTGACTTTTTACATCTATTTAAGTATATTGCAGTAGCATCAGGCATTGAGTTTCTAAAATATAAGTCATACCTTTCTTTTAGATATACCTCCCGTATGGTACAGCAGTTCGAGCAAGAATTGACAACCAACCATGGATGGGACAGGAAGGGGGGAAAGTGGTAGATATAAGCCTTCATCCTTCATTGCATGACCAGAATGGTCAAAGCAGAGGTCTATGTGGTACGTTGGACGGTGATCGGGAGAATGACTATCACAAAATCGATGAGAACAATGAACTAGTGTATATAGAAAACAAAACAGATTTCATAAACTCGTGGCTCGTAGATTTCGAGCACAGCATGTTCTCCCGAGAAGTTTATCAACTGCATTTGAAACCATGGATATTTCCGGTTTGTGTCTGTAAAGCAAACCCGGATTTACCATTAACTAATAACTTACCTTGCCAAAGAAGTATACAAGATTGTACACCAGGCATAAGTACGGGTCAACACAGTTGTTCCGATGTATCGTCCAGACGTTCTGTGCGTTCGCTTACCTCAAGGCCAAGAATCCCAATCGTCAAAATACAAAATGTATTAAATGAAAGAAGGATAAAGGTACAGCTTTATATATTATTGTAATTTAATATAGATAAGAGTGTGTCTCCTACGAAATACTAGCAATTATATTTTGTATTACATAGATCGAAGAGCGAATATTTTATTTAAACATGTATTGTTTTAATTAAATCACGCTCAATGCAATGCAAATAAAAGAGTACACTCGTACCAGAAATTCAATTCACTGTCAATTTGTACTAGTATAAGAACAAGAGTATGATAATGGACCTTTAGAAACGGCCGAGCACGACACATACTAAATATTGCAGTCTCGGTTTGATTGAGACTGTCAATGAGCGGTAGTGAAATATGCTAGCTACCGCTCATATTTAATTGTTTATAACTTCACTAAACAAAGTCTAACGATTATAATTTGTTGTCCTTATTGTCGATTGATGTTTCAATTAGCAAACATATAAAGATACACGTTATACATATCAATCATATATGTTCAGAGAGCTACTCCGGAGAGTTGGAATAATGCAACTGCTACATCTTACTGCAAAGATTACATGAACCGGACCAGGACGTTTGCTCTTTGTCAGAAGGTTCCTGCCACTCACACTGGAGTTTCATTGGAAAACTGTATACAAGATATTCTGGTAATAAATGTGATTTCATTTTGTCTGATATATGATCATCATTTAAGCGACGCTCCATATTTGCAAATCATTAAAAATGTTTATTTTAATAGTTCAAGGTAAATTGGTTTTGTATTTTACTAATTGATTATTATATTGCACGAATAGTGTATTTAAACCTTTGAAGAATTACAAAGCAAACTTAAAAACGCCAACGTTTATTACCTATTACTTCGAGCAGCTTAAAAGCCAAAAGTATACTGGATTCATAAATTGTACATGTTAATGCTTAATGAATACTTCATGATTGCTGTATGTCCGTTAAGATATCGTACTTTTTAACAAAAGTCAATCGCAAACGACCAAGCTTAAAAACTCGAATATCTGCACATCATAGAAACATTACATGGCGTTTTTAGAGATTATCAGCATGCATATACTAGAATAGCCTTAATTCAAAGTCCGTTTATAAAGGCTTTTGACATACTATAGAAAGACGTATTTTCCATTTAATATATTATATATATTACGTATCAGAATTCTAAGCCCCTCTTTAAATTGTCAATAGGCAATATATGTTTGTTCTATGCTGTAGCTGACTCGAAACACACAATGGTCGAGTCTGTCACTTCAATCGATGCAAGACAGCTGTCTTTCGGAGATATATAGGAATACAACCGTCAGACAAGAAGTTGCAATAAAGGCAGAAGAAAAGAGAAATGAATCAGCAACGGACAACAGAGACTCGGGGACAACACCTGGATCAAACTTAGTTACACCTGCAGGTCCTTTAACTGATACTGAGAGTATAGTTGATAACCTGGAGCAGATCATTATACAGGAGATAAAGGAATCCTGCTTGCATAACTGTTCGGAACAGGGAAAATGTGTTAATGGTAATTTTGAATATACAATTATCATAAATTACCTCATTAGCTTTGGTAAAGGATATTCAAAGATGTAAAAATGAATATTAAAACAAAATAGTATCACATCTATGGTTTAAAATTGTCAGTTGTTTTAGAAATGCCTATCATTCATTGCATAGGAACACAATTAACATAAGGACATGCTGGTGTAAGCCGAGTTAATGTACGCTTACGATATTATTTTGTCAGGTACTTGTGTTTGCCATAGTGGTTATGGAGCAGATGATTGTTCACTTGATATTGTCACACCGCCAATTATTGCTGGACTGTTAGATGATGGACTTTGTGATGAAAGACACAGCGACTGTGACCACGTTTATGTATTTGGGCAAGTGTTTGTTGGAACAAACCTGACGTGCAAGCTGAAGGAGTACCACGTATGCACTATGTATAATGTTTTAAAATTACTAAGCAGAACTGTCGAATATATTTTAGTTTTATAGCCCAATTTGGTAATTACTTAAAATGATTATGTCCCTTTAAATTCTCTTCAGCTTTTAGAACAATTTGCTCACAGGAAGTTGGAGATTACAACTCTGCATGACCAAGAGTAATAATTCGCATACCCAATAGTATGAACCCTTACTTTAAATCACTGTTCATGAGCAAATTGTGTTATTCAATTAAATATCAGATGATATAGGCCCGCTCAATAAAGCTTTCGTATGAAGTAAACATATACTGAACAAAAACAGAAACGTCCGACCTTTTTGCTGGTATTTCCATAGGCCAATTTTTGAGGGCGTATAAAAGCTTAAACAGCGTTTAAATAAAACAATGTTTGATATTTGTAAGCACACGTAAGTGGATACTAAATATCCCATTAAGCAGTTTCAAATTTGCCAAGCAATAGCATGGCAGCAGTAAATAAGCAAGATTGCCATGCTTTTTCAGTGACCAGTTAGCGTTGGGAAATATGTCTTTACAAGCTTTTCTGTTTTGAGATAAGAATAGAAATTTGCTCACAGGAAGTTGAAAATATGACAACTCTAAATTTTGCATTACAGGGAAGCAAACCCTGTTACCCAACTGGGCTATAGATGTACATCCTGAGGTGTTTCTGATTACGTATGATTGAAATAATTATAAAATAGACATATGTTACGACTGATGTTTCATTTTGAGTGATTGATTATTTGTTAAATCAAAATGTGTGATATTTTGTAGATTTACATTAACGGTAACCATACGTTTTCAAAAGAATTGCATACGCCCGGCACGGCTGTAACACTTATGGAGGCTATGTGTCCGCTTCACGCTGTGAGGTCAAAACGCTCAACATCCGCTATTCAGCCATTCGTTCTTGCCTATGATGTATCAGTAAGCAACGATGGTTCTAACTTTGGGAACGAAACACAACAACTGTTGTTTGTCTTCGACTCAATATGTCAGACGTATTTCAACAACAGTAAAACAGGGTTTTCAATACAATTTGAGCTCAAGGTGAGATTTCAATACTGACTTAATTATTTTGTCTGTCGCGTTTTAACGTATTGTACTTATTTCTTAAAATGTATACATACCTAAGATAACAAAATGATAAATAATTAATTGGAATACCCATAAGTGGTTGTTTATATCAGATACAATTTAAGAATTCAGGTCTAGACTTCATTCAAAGGGTTGTAAGAGATTATGCATCGACATTGCCACGTTTCTTTTCCGCCTAGAAGACAGTTTGCCTCGGATCAGTCTACAGAATAGAATAACGTTCAGTTGCGTTAACCTTGTTTAACATCCGAAGTTTTCTAATAGTGCAGTTTGTTTATTTCTATCAATCAGGATGGCTTTTGCTTTATTGATGGTAAATGTGTATCGAATGGCTCGTTGCATATACAGTCAAACAATCTTATATGTGATACGCAAGTTTCAAACTCTTCATGGACAAACTTAGCACCTACAACAATAACAACACTTTTATCCACTGCGGGAAAATCCTCTGCTACAACTGGAGCATCAACTGTTGGAATTAATAAAGGTATACTATTTAAATTAGAGCTCAATATTATTTTATTTATAAGGTCTATATGTCTAAGGAAAGCTTTGGTTTGTTCTATATCTAAACTGATTATTATCAGATCGCAGTTTGACAATTTCCAGGAACTAGGTCAACTTTTTGAATGGGACAGACGGCAATTTAAAAAAAGCAGGTTTAAAGTCAAAATTATACTGGATTAATAAATTGTAGTGCTTAATAAGTACTTCAAGATTGCCGTGTACCACTTTAAAAAGTAGGATTATTATTATATTTAAATACTAGTTCCTGGGACGTAAGGAACTGTTCATGTGTTTACAATATCAAGATTTCAAGTGTGCATAGTTTATCTAACCTAATAACCAAAACACAAACAGAAAGAAATCCTCGACAATTGTATTTTGGAGAACATTTGTAGGTGCGATAATTTTAATTTAGGAAATGACGCCTTATTTTGAACGAATAAAAGTATCAGCATACTATAAAAACACTTTCTCAAGGCATGTTAAATCTAACCCAGCGTCATGGTCATCGCTTCTTACGTTACTGTAGTATTTTAAAGCTTCAGATGTTCTATGCTACTTACGTTAGAGTCGTATTGTAACCCTTCATATGCTCCCCACTGTTTACGTTAGTGTAGGGTTAGTTATTGTAACCCTTCAGATGCTCCCCACTGTTTACGTTAGTGTAGGGTTAATTATTGTAATACTTCATATGTTCAACGCTACTTATGGTTAGTATTGTAACTCTTCATATATTCCACGCTTCTAACATTAATGTAGTATTTTAATGCTTAAGATGTTTCATATTTCTTACGTTAGTGTAGTATTAACCGTATTAACCTCCAGATGCTCCTCACTTCTAACGTTAGTGTAGTAGTTTAACACTTCAGATGTTCAACGCTACTTACGTTAGTGTAGTCATGTAACTCTTTAGATGCTCTCCGCTTCTTACATTAGGGTAGCATTTTAACACTTCATATGCTTCACGATTCTACCGTTTGTGTATGATTGTAACTCTTCAAATGGTCCACGCTTCTTACATTAGTGTAGTCGTGTAACTCTTTAGATGCTCTCCGCTTCTTACATTAGGGTAGCATTTTAACACTTCATATGATTCACGATTCTACCGTTTGTGTATGATTGTAACTCTTCAAATGGTCCACGCTTCTTACATTAGTGTAGTCGTGTAACTCTTTAGATGCTCTCATCTTCTTACATTAGGGTAGCATTTTAACACTTCATATGCTTCACAATTTTTACTTTAGTGTATCATTGTAACCCTTCAGATGTTCCACGCTTCTTACATTAGTGTAGTCGTGTAACTCTTTAGATGCTCTCCGCTTCTTACATTAGGGTAGCATTTTAACACTTCATATGCTTCACGATTCTTACGTTAGTGTATGAGTGTAACCCTTCAGATGTTCCACGCTACTTTCCTTAGTGTAGTCGTTTAACTCTTTAAATGCTCTCAGCCTCTTACATTAGGGTAGCATTTTAACACTTCATATGCTTCACGAGTTTTACGTTAGTGTATTTTTGTAACCTTTCAGATGTTCCTCGCTACTTACATTAGTGTAGTATTGTAACCCTGCAGGTGTTCCACGCTACTTACATTAGTGTAGTATTGTAACCCTGCAGATATTCCACACTTCTTACATTAATGTAGTATTGTAACCCGTCAAGTGTTCCACGCTTCTTATATTATATACACTGTAGTACTGTAAACTTTCAGAGGTTGTATGCTTCTTACAGTAGTTTAGTATTGTAACCCTTCATATGTTCCACGCTTCTTAGTTTAGTATTGTAACCCTTCAGATGTTCCACGCTTCTTAGTTTAGTATTGTAACCCTTCATATGTTCCACGCTTCTTAGTTTAGTATTGTAACCCTTCAGATGTTCCACGCTTCTTAGTTTAGTATTGTAACCCTTCAGATGTTCCGAGCTTCCTAGTTTAGTAGTGTAACCCTTCAGATGTTCCGAGCTTCTTAGTTTAGTATTGTAACCCTTCAGATGTTCCAAGTTTCTTATATTAGTGGAGTATTGTAACCCTTTAGAGGTTCCAAGTTTCTTATATTATGTAATATTGTTACCCTGCAAATGTTCCACGCTTCTTACGATAGTGTATTATTGTAAATATTCAGAGGTTCCATGCTTATAATGTTAGTGTAGTTTTGTAACACTTTAGACGTTACACGCTTCTTACTTTTAAAACTAAATATTGCATAACAAATAAAAAAACACTGGGTGAAATATATGTATTCTTATTAAAGTAGATGCAAAAGTAAAAGTAGCATTCACAGAACTCATCCAAAAACTCGCATTCAAAATCACAGTAATTACAAATATAAATAGACCCCATAAGCATAATAAGGTTAACAACAGGGTTACCGTCGTGCAACGGTCAGAGGCAAAAGGGTCGCTGGAGGTTGACATCAAGCTCTAAGGTGTACATACCTCTCTCTTACTCTTGTGTCATTCCAAATAAACATGACAACGTAATTATTAGGAAACATTCGTTTTGCCATATCCTCGAACACATTAGGATGCTTTACTAGGTAATATAAATTAAACACAAATATATGAATATATCAAAGCATACGCACAAATAAAGCGGAAATCATAGTGGCGACCTGTAAATGGGCCAACAGTAAACATGCAATGCGTTTTAAGTTGAAATGATCATAACCTATTTAGAAGGATGTTCTAACAAATTTGATAAAAAACTACAAGATTAAAGGGGACATCACCGTGAGATAAAAAATGCATACAAAAAGGGAACGTATTAATACTGTTTTGCAATGTCCTCGTGCGAAATGTCAAAACCAAAAATATATTAGTGTAAATTGAAACGGATGCAAACTATTTAGTGCGCACGAGTTTATTTAAGGCCGTTAACATACGCAAGCACTAGCATAATTAAATGTTTGATAATCAGAAGGAATCTGCCTCATCAAATATTATCAATAATTTAAAATTATCATATGGTCATATTTAGGCAAGTACTTAATGTTTAAGGAATATACAGATTATGTCCCTGGTGACATTAAGAACACGATGCTTGAACAAAATAAGGCATCATAAAAATAATATTGCAGGTCGTCAATTAGCCAGCTATATATCTGACTATTTATGTTCATATACATGTACATATACACACATAATGACTAATCTGTATCATTTTGAATTAAATTTCAGGAAAAACAATTATACACCTGAATAAGTGAAATATTGTCCCTAACATTTTTAATCGCTAAATATTTCCTATAGCTTTTGAACTTATTTATAAATGGTTAACTGATATTAAGTCCTGTAAACATAACACTAGCTTAGCATTTCCGACCACTAATCATGTATAATTTTAGCTTAATCCGCTAGTCATATTATTGTTAAAATTAGTTTACATTAGACTATATAGTTCGTTTGGATTATAATTTATAGATTGTGATAACCTCTATTACGGATTCGACTGTACAGAAAAGTGTAAATGCAGTCCTCAAACCACCTCGTCATGCGACCGTTATAATGGGACCTGTACATGTACAGCTGGCTGGGAAGGTGAAACGTGTGACATTGATATAGACGAATGTAAGGTGCAGCCAGGACTATGCGCCAATGAATTCAAAACCGCCTGTCAAAATACCCTGGGTTCCGTCAATTGTCTATGTATTCGAGGATACCATACACATGATAATGGCACTTGCATCGGTAAGTCTCAAATATGCAAAGTTCATTTATCATCGTGTGTCATGATATTGTATATGGTGACTTCATATATGTATGCGTATTAAGTAAACACTGTCATTATAGTCATTCATCTGTCAATGTCTATTTCTTTAAATTTTATTTAATTTTATTATTATTCATGCACCAGGATTTGTCGTTATACAATCCGTTCACATATTGGTCCGGAAATGAAACTACTAATATTACGTTTGTTTTGTTTCAGAGAACCCTACCAGTATAGACCCTGTACGACAATATACAGGTAGAGCATACACTACTGTTTACATGTTTCCTTTGGTATTACTGTGAGTTAAAACACATTAGATTGGGGTGAAAAAAAAAGGTATAAAAGTCGAACATGAACTATAGCTTTCACAGAGCACAGTCAACCAAAACACGCATTAACTCAAAAAGAAATGCAATGTCAACAAGAAGCAAGGCATGTGACATCGCAAACGATTTGACAATATGCTACTACATTGGAACGGTCAGTGTCAAAAAGGCCGCTGGGGTTTAAATTTGTTTTCGCAAACAATATATTGTTATAGTGTTCAATCAAATTATGTTCATCACATTTAAATATGATAGCTTGCAAATGAATTCATTAGTATATGTCTGAAACAATTTATATTATTAATTATAAAGACGACGATCAGAAGAAGGTGACTACTGTTGAAATTCGTGTCGACCTTGATGTTCCATCAACGGACAATCTATATGTGGAAGTCACCTATGAGAGATACAAACAGGAAGCTAAACGAGTGGTGAGTGTACATACCATTTCCATGCAACAGTGATTTATGAGTGTTTGTTTTTTGTCAGCTTCAAAAAACAGAAGCCCATTTATTCTCCCAGTCTAGTGGAGAGCACAGGGTCGTGGAGGATCATACCTCTGCACACCTTACAGTATTTCGATGTTATGTATACAATACACTAGTTACAAATATATATAAATATGTATCCTTAACGTATATGTACAGTTTTCCTTCTCATATACACAAATCATTCACACTCATCACTCAACAAATATATTTCATGCATTTAACAATATAAATCAATTATTTATAGTATTCTATTGCATTTGCTCTACAAAATATGATGGTCTGTTGGCAATAAATATATAGTATAGTGGTAGTCTACTTAAATGTGTATGCCTTATTAAAGATACTTTGACTATAATTAAGCTATGGGGAGATGTTATTGAGAATATGAGCTTATTACATGATTGACATTCATGGCGTTTGATTTAACAAAATAATGTAACTTTGAACAAGTTTTTGTTTATTTTCGGTTTTAAAATTGTGTGAAGATAGCGTTAATTAATTTGTCAGTAATTTACGAATGTGATATATTTTGACCTTTTATTAGATCAAATCAATGAATAATCATTTACATTTGACAATCGTATTTCAGCTTGCCCAACATTACAAGAATAATCTTGGAATCGGATTCGTTGATGTTCTTATTGTGTCTGTAAGGTATGTATTTCCCTATATTCTTGACTCCAACAATAATAACGTTCTCATATTATAAACTGTCTTTCGGATTGATGGATTTTGATAGAAAATACATGTAGGAACTTTATTCTCTTGGGTTGTATTTAACGCTTCCAAAGGATCTCATTTGTCAGTATTTATTAACATTCACATTACCGTTCTTAAGTGCAGTGTGACGACCGTAAAATGTAACCAAATTCAGTAGTGTTAGTTTTACTGATCCGTTAGGATCATCGAGCCCAATATAGGTGGCTTAAAAGTCGAATATAGCGTTAACCGTGCTAGAAGATGTATTACATCTTGCATAACCTCCAATGAATAGACTCAATAAACCCGAATATGCCACTTTACTACACTGGGTGTGTGAGTTGCTTTTAAAGGATCTCCATTTTAGTATAACTATGTTTACATTCACATAAGCGTTCGTTTGATGCAGTGTGGCGGCTTTAGACGAATCAGTGGTGTTAAAGGATCTCCATTTCAGTATAATTATGTTTACATTCAAATAAGCGTTCGTTTGGTGCAGTGTGGCGGCTTTAAACGAATCAGTGGTGTTAAAGGATCTCCATTTCAGAATAATTATGTTTACATTCACATAAGCGTTCGTTTGGTGCAGTGTGGCGGCTTTAGTAGTATTATTTTCGCTGATGCTTTGGGACTAGGCATATCAAAACCCTCATTTTATGGAGATGTGGTCTATAAACTTCGAAAGTTAAAGGGGTCTGACGGGTTTCCTGACCGCTTTACAAATTTAATCAGGAAGTTCGTCAGAAAAGGATATAACCCTTTGGTTTTTAGCGCACTGCTTGTTTAGTGATTGACCCCTCTACAGTCTGTCATTAGGCTTCACTTTTCACTTGTGCGATGTCTGGTCTACCTCTTGCGACTCTATGATTGTACCTACTAAAATCCCAACTAAGGGAGGTGGGTGAATGAGCTTTCGTCCCTCGGGTTTTCTGGTCGTACCCTTGATTGGTTTTCTCTTTAGCTGCAACTACTATGGTTGTTCAGTACGATTTTGGATACATCCTGAGATGTATATTATTTTGTATGTGTTTCTTTAGTTAGTTTCTCTGGATGTGGATTTTATGTTAGAGAATTCCTTTTGATGGGATGTAGTTTTGTTTACACTGTCTTGTCTATTTTGGCGCTGAAGACAGGAGGATTGTGCGCATATAAAATCAAGCTTCCCAGTATGCCTTATTGCCTTCTGCGCGTTCCAAGTCGGTAACCCTGTCTTCACCACCCTTTCTGTTGTTTTTTGTCTCTTTCATTGTATTTTCAAGTGCTTGTTTGTAGTACAGTGCGGACCTGCGATGCCATTGCGTTCGGACGCTGTGGTTTCTATAGGACCCTATATCTTATTTTTACATAGGAATTCTAAAAGCTTCAAACAATTATATTAATGTTCATATGTGAAATCTATGTCCATGAAAGTCGTGCTAAAAGTCATAAAAGTGGGGAAACAAAGTCATAATGTTCTTGCTTGTTCGTCTCAAGGTCAAATATCCTTTGACTGAACGTTGACTGAACGCCAAATGGAATGTACCTCCTTTAAAACACCTTTTAGATCATGATAATAAATATGTTATTATTTAGTCAAATAACGTATGCTTTATTTGAACTGCGCATGTATTTTATAACCAGACGAAATACAATATTGCTGTATTTGCATACTTAGGATAAACATTGTCGTGCCCTCAATGGTTTATTCTCGTGTCGCTCTGGCTTCTGCCAAGTCATTGAGTACCTTCTTTGTGGCTTTCTATGCTATATATTTTTTTGTATTTATATATACACGAGCATCTTTGTGATTTACTTGAATACTACTTTTCCTGATATATTTACTACGTACATACCCATAGTTTATTACTTTTTGAAGCATATCTATGATAAGTTTTAAATATACATTCTCGCATAACTATTTGGAGTGGTGAACTATATTGTTTTCCTTTGGCTATTTAAATATATATTTGTGTCACAAGTAACGCATCATTTGCTAAATAACCCCTAGAACCCTTAGTAATAGTTCTATAAAGAATAATAAGACTCTGAGTATTGTTTAATAACTCTTGGGATATGTTGCCTGCTTTTTAATTTAGTCTTTTGACCGCTATTTATGATACGTAGGCCTAACCCTAACCTTAACCTTTCAAGGCTGGTGTAAACGATAAGCAATATAAACTGCCTACTATGTTCTGGATTCCTAAATTACATATAAATCCGTATAAGGCTCGCTTTATTTCGAATTCTAGTGCCAGCGCCACAACAAACCTCTCCAAACTTTTAACGTCTTGTCTTACTGCCGTTAAAGATCACGTTAAATTATATTGTGATAAAACTTATGAAAACTCTGGGATTAATTTATTTTGGTCCCAAAAAACTCAAGAGACGTTCTTGATAAAATTTTCAATAAACGTCAAGTTTCATCAATAAGCTCTTATGACTTCTCTACACTATATTCAACCTTACCACACCACCTTATTAAAGACAAGCTAATTTCTCTTTTTCAAAAAAACATTCGCTAGAGAAAATACTACATTTTTGGCATGTAACAATATTAAAGCGTTTTTTACTAACGGCAGTTCAGACAATTATACTATGTGGACATGCTATGAAGTTTGTGAAGCACTCATCTTCCACCGTTTATAGACAAATTGTTGGTATCCCTATGGGTACGAACTGTGCACCACTTGTCGCAGATTTGTTTTTATTTGATATGAAAGAGATTTCATGTTGAGACTTTCACCAGATACTTAGGCAGATGTTATTGAAGCCTATCATAACACCTCTCGGTATCTGGATGACATATTGAACATTCACAACCCTTTCTTTCCAACTATGGTTAATAATATTTATTCTAAAGAACTTCAGCTTAAAAAAGCTAATATATCTGATAATAACGCTTCTTTTCTTGATTTAGATCTCTCGATTGAAAATGGTGAAATAATTAGCAAAATCGATGACAAGAGAGATCATTTTAATTTTGACATTGTTAATTATCCCCACTTGTATGTGGATGTTCCCCGAGCAACTTCTTATGGGGTGTATGTGTCTCAACTTATTCGTTTTTCAAGAGCTTTTATTCGAGTTGAGGACTTTAATATTCGTAATCTTTGTATAACTAAAAAGCTACTCAGTCTGGGTTACCGTTATTATAAACTTCGTAAAACCTTTGCACAATTTTATTATCATAACCCTGATCTTCTTTCCAAATATAAAAGTAATTTAAGGACTCTTCTGCGACAAGGACTATCACAACCTGTCTTTAATGGTGATGTGATTTATAAACTTCGTAAGATTCTTGGTCATGATCACTTCCATACTATCTTTGTTAAACTTGTTAAAACGTTTATCAAAAGAGGTTATGACCCCATCATTTTGCAACGTACTGCATGCTTGGTGGTGGACCCTTTTACAGTTCGCCACTATGCTTTCCTCTTTAATTGTACGATGACCGGACAGGCTGTGGACCCTATGATGACGCGTACCTAAAGCCAATTGGGACGGTGGCATTTGATGTTTGTCTATGATCTTTCCTGTCGTGCCCTTAATGGTTTATTCTCTTGTTGCCCTGGCTTCTGCCAAGTCATTGAGTACCTTCACTGTGGCTTTCTAGGCTATTGTTTTTGTATCATATTTACACCAGCATATTTGTGTTTTACTTTTATTGCCTATTGATGCTGGCTTGTTGGTTAGAGATTAGATTATGGTTGCGATTTCTTTATTAATACTGTCCTGTTTTAATGGGATGACAGTAGGGTAAGTGTGAGGTTTGGTGCACCCTAGAACCGGTTTAACCCCTCCCTCCACACCCCCCCCACCCCACCAGTGGCCTACTTTGCCACTGACCGTTCCTAGGCGGTAGCCCTATTGTCAATCCTTTTGTGTTTGTGATGTCGTTTGCATTTATTACTATTTGTGCCTGCTTGTTTGTCTGTAAGCGTGTTTCTTTCTGTGTTTTGTGGTTGACTGTCCTCCTTGAATGCTACTTTCCCTGTCCGATCTATTTATTTTTCTTCATAATCTATTCTCCAAACTTAATTTCATTTAGTTTATTTCTCCCATTGTTTTTTTCTCGTTTAGGGCAAAACTTTTTGTTAGAAACTGAGACCATATTTCACTGACTATATAATGGTGTGAAAATAACTTATTGAATAAATACTGAAAAGCGGATCCCTTGGAAGCAACAAACACAAACAAAATTAAAGCAGCAGACTCGGTTTTATTGAGTCTGTTCATGTGGTGTAATGTATAGTGCAACATCGCCCACTGCTCCTAGAACCGGCTTAAGCATAATTCTACTTTAAAGCCACAAAGAATGGGTTTGAATGTCATTAAATACTGAACAGTGAAGGTTCCATGTTCACCGTCATATGCGGACCATCTTCGGGATGGCTCAAAATTCTGTACTATTGACATTTTAAACACTGAGTTCCGCTCAACCCGGGGCTAGAGGACGTGAACAGTAGCAAGCACTCTTTACTACCGTTCATGAACAGTCTCACTTTTTTGACAAACCGAGACTGAAATATTTTTTATATTTATCGTGTTCAACGATTTCCAAATTTCTCCTTTCATACTTTTTTTATTACAATATTTAACTTACCCTATAGAGTTATTGATAAACGTGCCAACAGTGATATTATATATATATATATTAAAGAATCTATATCGCTTTTGTTTTAAGAGTTTGGATTTACTGGAGTTATATTTATAGCAATCACTTGTTTGTAGAGCCGGAAGTATAATAATCGAACATCAAGTTGTATCCAGTCGTGATGACGAATATGTAGACAAAGCTCTGGCATACGCAATAGCTGAATGGTCACGTGGTCAAACGGTCGCAATGTTTGATAAAGAAGCACGAGTTATGGAAGTTCATATAGAAAATACGAAAGGTAGAGTGTCGTGGTTGCTTTGGGTGTTCTTATATAACACGTTATTATACTACAGAATAATAACAGCAATCACCCTAGTAAAACGTATTTTAAGGTTTATACGACCTTCAAAATTTCAATTAACTATTAAGATTGTTTGTTTTAGATTTGCTTCACAATAAGTGACTTTTGTAAATACTCTAACATTTTAGCAGAACACATTCGTTTTACTTCGATAACATTTGTGACGTTATTTCTTTCTTCTGTTATAGAGTCTGGAAGTGGATGTCTTGTTTTAATATTAAATATGTTAACGATGTGGTATTTCTATTAAAGATCTCTATAAATAGTTGCATTAGTAAATTATATGTTAACGATTTGGTATTTCTAAAAGACCGAATAAATAGTTGCAGTGGCAATGTTTTTAAATACTTCGAACTATTATTTTAGTTGGCACTGATACAAACAGGTTCCACTCGTTCCTCCTGTGTGATACATATACAGCCCTGGAAAAATGTAAAGAGGACTACAGCTGTGTTGTTGAAAAAGAAAAACCTATATGCAGGTGATGTAATGCTGTTCATAAAGTCTAGTTGCTTACTATCACTATGGTTTCATATACGCATACATGATGGTTTGCCTTTCTGTTCTCCCGGTATCGGTACCACATATTACATACGTGCACTGATGTTACGAGATTTATGCAAATACTGAAATGGATCGTCGAATGAAAATATGACTGTGAGAGATAATGCATTAATAGACATTATTATACATGCGAATTGTACTGGAATCAAACGTTTATAATCATGCTAAACAATTACTCTGAGACAAATAAGATCATTCAACTTCCACTTATTGTCTGTAAACACAATCAAGTGGAGACAGTTGAACATTTAGGAGTTCGCATTCTTCTGAAGTAAAAATGATATACGATTTTAAGTTTTTCTTTTCTTGGTAAATGGTTGGTTTTCTTGCTGACGTAAATATTGCGTTTTTATTGCTGCCCTTGCCCCACGAAAACGTGACAGTACATTTAAGAAACAATTCTAAATAATAATCTCATGTTGATTATGTGTACAATTTGCAGGAGGATTTCTAACACAGAATCTAGGTTAACATCAAGCACAGGTATGACATTTGAATTAATTCCGTATACAACAATGGGAGATACAGCTAAAAGCATACTCTGTCTATAGTATTTATCAATTTATAAATGTTCATAAACTCATACAAAGGTGGCGAAACGAAGACATGGTAGTTTTGGATAGCATTTCCATATAACAAGATCATTATTTCTAAATATACCTTTAAATGTAAAAGAACACATTAATGTAAATGTACCAATCAGAGTATTAAAACGTAACTATTTGGAGTGATGTTTTATAGTACAATTCGATTACGTTACGTTTATTATTTCTTCATCCATTAATATTTCCTGATAAATAAACACAACGGATGCTTTATATATAGATGCATGTAACAAAGTAAAAGAGGGGTTCAATTTATACGTCACACTTTAGTTTAAGAATTTTTCCTTTAGCCCAAGTGACTGTCATTAAACATACGTTATTTAATTATGTGAGATTGTATTTTAGACCTGAAGCATTTAAAAATGATTTCTGATTTCACGCGGTTCACTTTAAATAACGTTTTTAATTTGTTGCATGCTACTTTCAATTTTTAAACCTATAGTTTTATATTACCGTACAGTTTTACCTAAAATCAAAATGAAAAAAATGAACCACAAACCGCATTCCAGAAAATGCTGATAATAAACTAAAAACTGTGTTAGTAATTTAAATATGATCGTTTGTTTAATTTAAAGACAAAAATATAAAAGTTGAATTAAAGGTGTTTATTTTACCACGATATTATGAAATTGACAGATAAGAGCACAGTTTGCTCTTATTTACGCGACAATTTTATAAATTACCGAAAGTATACCTTGTATTCATATTTTGTAAGACAAACAGATGAATAGTTATTATTACTGAATGTCACATGCAAATGTGTGTTTTGCACCCAAATCTTAAGTAAAATATATATTTTAAAAAATATTCTGATAATATAGTATTAAAACTTAAATATATAGAGGAGAAAATCATAATAATACCTGCAGCTGATGTTTTTAACTAGATGTTTTACAAATTGTATCACTTTCATAGCAAAGAATTTCACGTTTATGTTGCTGAAATCTCGAAAACCGAAAAAACAAAAAAATACATATTCCACTTTCTTACGTTCACACATTGACATATCTAAATACTATAACGACAATTTAAAAGCAGTGTTTCCTAAATATATTGCAGTTTCTTTTATAATTGAAGATATGTGCTTCAAATCGCATTCTCTCACCTTTTTCAAAATTATTGATGCATCACAACTATAAAGCACATTATTGTTTATGTCATATTTGTTTATATCGAAGGAATCATTACACTTGCCATTTAAATGAACATATTCGGGATAAAGGTAAACATATTTAATTAAATTACAAAATTAAAATATTACGTTATAAGTTGAACCTTTCTTGTATTAAGGTCATTTGTAGGAATAATATAATACTGCATTACCGACACATAACTGTTAATATGTCCTGATAGATACAACACGACTGATGCTTTATATATGGATTCCGGTTACTGCTTCACTGGTCATTGTTATCATCGCCGTCGTAGTTAAGATGCAGTTTAACAAGAAAAAGATGAGGAAACAAATGCAAGGAAATATACAAACGAATAGCACAGATTACAACGACGTTGATGCAAAGGAAATGATTGAAATGACTCCAAAATGGGTGAGCCAAATGGAGCCATATGCTAAAGCAAAACACGTTTTCCATAAAAGAATCAGAGTAGAACCAAGTCCAGATTATCACCACGACGACAATCAAGAGCATGGTGAGAACATAGATGTTCCACGTCTAAACAGGTGTGTTATTTTCCAAAAAAGTCTACATTTATATATAATAAACTATAGGAGATGTTTATGTAAATTAAACTTGTATGTTGATTTGTCATTGTTAGATGTGAACTAATAGTATACGTATGCTTATAGAATGATATTACTATGTACTCAACAATATAGAATAGCTCAGACACAGATCACGGTAATAGTATACGTATGCTTAATATACAATGATATTACTATGTACTCAACAATATAGAATAGCTCAGACACAGATCACGGTAATAGTATACGTATGTTTATAGAATGATATTTCTATGCACTCAACAATATAGAATAGCTCAGACACAGATCGCGGTAATAGTATACGTATGCTTATAGAATGATATTACTATGTACTCAACAATATAGAATAGCTCAGACACAGATCACGGTAATAGTATACGTATGCTTAATATACAATGATATTACTATGTACTCAACAATATAGAATAGCTCAGACACAGATCACGGTAATAGTATACGTATGTTTATAGAATGATATTTCTATGCACTCAACAATATAGAATAGCTCAGACACAGATCGCGGTAATAGTATACGTATGCTTATAGAATGATATTACTATGTACTCAACAATATAGAATAGCTCAGACACAGATCACGGTAATAGTATACGTATGCTTAATATATACAATGATATTACTATGTACTCAACAATATAGATTAGCTCAGACACAGATCACGGTAATAGTATACGTATGTTTATAGAATGATATTTCTATGCACTCAACAATATAGAATAGCTCAGACACAGATCGCGGTATTCTGTCTTCTGTATTAAAATACATTCTTCATCAGATTCATTCTAATTGTTTAAACTGAAACATATGTAAGATATATAAAACAACAGGCAGTTAGTTTCGCAAATAATATTTTATTGGGATAACTAAAGCAATCTTAATGTAGTCGTACGTTTCGCAAATTAAACGAATATCTAATGGCAGATGCGATATATGAATCAGTTGTTTATTTTTTCAGAAACTCTCGTGAAACGGTGCCAAATGTCTACAACGTGTGTGGTAATGGCAATGTTAGGTTTCCCAGACGATCACAAAACACAGATAATTAGTTCGTGAATCAGATGAATTGACTATTTATACAGTTATTGATATACATATATAATTGTCAAGTGTCAAGTAAATAAAAAAAAGCACATGGACATCATTTATCTCAGCTGCAAATGTATGATGGTTTTTAATAATCTGTTTTTGATTTTTTTGTTGATGTTTTTTGTATTGTTGTTTGATTGCTGAGTAACAGCTACATACATGTTGGCTGATCCTGTCTTTAAGTCTCCTTCGCTTTACTATATTTGTTTTGTGTCATTTAAACCCCCAGTGGCCTTCTTTGCCACTGACCGTTCCAAGGCGGTAGCCCTAGTGTCAACCCTTTTCTGTTTGTGATGTCGTTGGCATTTATTATTGCTTTTGCCGTTTTGTTTGTCTGTTTGCGTGTTTGTTCCTGTGTTTTGTGGTTGACTGTCCTCCTTGAATGCTACTTTCCCTGTCCGATCTTTTTATATTTCTTTTCATATATATAAATGCTTAACCATGTCAGACGTGTTCTAAATAAGTATATATAGCAGTATAGGCTGAATCCGCATACGATTCATGAACTACATTCGGCATTAATAACTAATTATATTCTTTATAATATTTTTTTTGTTCACATTTCAGACTTTTCACACGAGCACATGTATATCTAGAATAAAGTTAGAAAGTGTTCTCTTGTTTCAGATTTTCTATATAATGAAACGACTTTGGAGTGACACACTTAACTTTACAAGTTCAAGGCGGTAGCCCTATTGTCAACCATTTTGTGTTTGTCTTATCTTGAGTTTTATTCATCTTAATATTTGTTCTTTGTTTCTTTGTGTGTTTGTGGTTTTCTGTAGTCCTTGAATGCTACTTTTTCTGTTCGATTTTTATATCTACTTATACAGCAATATATATATATATATTATTGAGCTAAAACAACACAAGTACATAAGTTGACACATTACTAATAAAATCAAAATAAAGTTATATTTTGTTATTTTACATGTTAAGGTACATTCTATAAAAAAATCTAAGTAAAACATAAATTTAAAATATAACAAATGTACCTTCATTAAGTATATATTGGTATGTTCTTTGGTCTTTGCTTTCATAACAGAAGGTGCATAACTCTGTTTCAACTACTTTACATTTAATTTTATAAAAAAGTGCATTTGTATAAATAATCCTGTATAAGAAACTGAAATGAACGTTTTGCATCTTTGTATCAGAATCTAAAATTGAGTAGAATAAACTGTTTTCCATTGAAAGCTTCGTTTTCGTTTTTAATTGTGTTTCCCATTTTAATTGTGTTTCCCATTTTTATTGTGTTTCCCATTTTAATTGTGTTTCCCAGTTTAATTGTGTTTCCCATTTTAATAGCTTTTTCGTGTTTAAGGGCTATTAAACAAATTGTAGAAAGGAGCTGTTACCTTTTTGTTTTGTTTTAAAATTGTTATATATTTGGTATCTGGAGTTTCAAGTTTTCTGTAATTTCCAATAATATGATTCCATTACCGAGAGATAGGATTTGAAACCCCAAAATAATCAAAGAAATTGATTGATATATTGTACTTTATTATAAACTCCAGATAAATAGGAATGAGCAATCATTACTAGATCATTCATGAAACAATAACGTATTGTTTGTTTTTAAACCATGTCACTTTGAGTGCATCACAGAAAGATTCTGCATGTTTCATTTTTGTTCCATCATTGTGTTTCTCATTTATTGTGGTCTATCATAAGCTATCACTGTGAGGGAATTTCCTAAGTCTAAAATGACCATTCCTTTTAAAGGTTTTGTACGAATAAATACTTTTGCCTAAAAAATACCATTTTGTATATATTTAGGTCAAAATATTGCCTTTTAGCTCACCTGAGCCGAAGACAAAAAGTGAACTATTGTGCCCGCTTTTTGTCCGTCCGTGGTTAAACAATTTCTCCTTGAACAATTTTAAACAAATTTCACCTGGATGATACTGAGGTCAAATCATTAAAATAAATTGTACAAATCAGGTCCTGTGACATCCAAGATGGCCGCCATTACCATATATAGTCAAAACCTTAAACAATCTTCTTCTCAGGAAACGCAGATCATATTTTGAATGTTTTTGCTTATAAATGATAGACTACAAAAGTTGTACAAACGAAGTTCCTAGGGTCAAAATGGCTGTGCCCCGGGGTTTTCAATTTTTTTTACTATGGAGATTTTACATGTCTTACATAGACTTATAACCGCTGATCCCAACTAAATTCCATTTTGTTTATTTCGCTCTTCGGGGCTTAGAATTGTGTTAGATACTGGGAACATACGCCGCTGGACATGGAATAATGACAGTTAATATAGCATGTCCACCGCTATATGCATGCCATCTTCGGGATGGTTAAAATTATGTACTAGTGAGTTTATAAATATTGAGTTCTGCTCAACCCGGAGCTAGTGGGCGTGAACGGTTGCAAGCATATTTCACTACCTTTCATCTCAGTCAAACCGAGACTGCAATATTTTGTATTTATCGTGTTCAGACCGTTTCCAAAGGTCCACTCTCGTACTCTTTTGTATAGGGCATTTTAAACAACATCTCCTCAGAAACCGCTTGACCAACTTTAACCAAATATTACGTTGGCAATACTGAGGTCAATTCCTTCCAAATCTTTACAAATTAGTTAAATGCGACATCGAAGATCGCCGCCATTACCATATATGGTCAAAACCTTAAAAAAACTCTTCACAAGAACCGCTGAACAGATTTTGACAGTTTTTATTTATAAATGATCGCCAACTCCTGGCCTGGAATTTACCAACCATTCTTCAAACTATTCTTAGACTTGAGCTGAAGTTCTGAAAATTCGTTCACAAATATTTCCTTGCCCTTCAAAGACAAACAATCATAAGAAGTTGCTATTAATTAGTATGCATCATATTTATACATAGCAACTTGTTATGAACGTTTATTTTGTAAACTTATAGAAATATTTGTGATCGAAATTAGCATACTTGAGCTTAAGTCTAAGAATATTCTCAAGAACGGTTGGTAAATGCAATGTCAGGTCTACAAATATTTACAAACAAAGTTCTTAGGATTAAACATGATTGTTCCCCGTGGTTCCAAAGTGTGTATATGGAGATTTTACATGTTTTACATAGACATATATAGGGCATTTGTAAACGACATCTCCTCAGAAACCCCTTGACCAATTTTGACCAAATTTAAGATGGATTATACTGAGGTCAATGCATTCCAAAAGTATACAAATTAGGTAAATGCGCCGTCAAAGATGGCCGCCATTACCATATATAGTCGAAACCTTACAAGATCTTCTTCTCAAGAATCGCTGAAAAGATTTGGCGGTTTTTATTTATAAATGATTGCCAACTCCTAGGTTACAAACGTTGTACAAATGAAGTTCCTAGGGTCAAAAATGGCGGTGCCTCGGGATTCTTTTTGCATTATGTTTTACATACTTACATAGGTAAGTTAAAAAATCTTCTTCATTAAAAGCGCAAGACATATATCTCTCCTATATTGAATGTAACATTAGCTTATGGTCCTCTACCAAGTTTGTTCAAATGGTGACTCTGGGGTTAAATCTTGTTCCGCATCGGGGGTCACAGTTTTATATATATGATAATCGTTTTAAAACTGTTATTCTCCAAAACTGCTTGGTCACTTTTGACTAAACTTCAGATGGATGATCCTTAGGTTAATGATGTTTACATATGTTAAAATTAAGACAACGCCACATCTAAGATGGCCGCCGTTGAAGGGTGTGTTTGGGGAGGGTAGACAACATCTCAGAAACTGCAAGACCAATTTTGGTCAAATTTCACACGGATGATTCTGAGGTCAATGCCTTTCAAAAATTATACAATTAAATCAATGCATTATCCAAGATGGCCGTCATTACCATATATGGTCAGAACCTTAAGAGATCTTCATTTTATGAACCACTTTGTACAAATGAAGTTCATAGGGAAAAATGGATGCGGCCTGAAGTTTTCTATCCGTTCATTTTCATACAAACATTCTCTGTAAATACGACGAACTAAGTTTTGTAACTTTACCTTATGTCGTACAAAGTTTTCAATCGAATAATCAATTGCCCTTGTTAATTATTTTTTCCTCTTTGCAAATATTTTCAGGTGAGCGACTTGGGGTCATTTGGACCTCTTGTTTGTTCTTTTATTCACCTTCTCAACCATTCTTACTTGATGGCTTCCGTTATGACAAACTATCTATTGAATATCGGCGTATATTCTGTTTTTACGACGACTCTAGTTGTTCACCGCAGATCGCCTGATTTTTCCCCTTTTCCTCTCAGAGTGTACCGTGTCTAACGACATTTGATATATCACATAATAGTATTAATATCCATAATTAGGAAGCAGCCTCCCCATTGTACTCAATGGTATTACAATCAAGCTACTAGACTACTGGCCACATTATTCTGCAGACTCACCAGACGAAGAATCAACGAATTTCTGTCAAGCGTGTGCCTTCCTTCGGTTAACATCAGCCTAGCATCGTTACAAGATAGCAGCGAGGTACTTATTACTCCTGAAGAAGAACTGTGGGCAGAGAAGGTAGATTGTTTTCGGAATGGTGATGAGATATCAGCAAAGAATTGATGAAACATAATATGGATAGATGAGCATCCGACGGGCTTTGAACTTACCACCTTTTGCTTGTGGGCCCAGTGCTCTTACAGCTGGGCTAATGAGGTCTCGATATTACCATTTCGGTGACTTGCTGATTAATGAATAATTGTTTTAATTTCCCCTCATGTTTTCAAAACATTTTCGATGACTAGTTCCTTACTATAAAAGTAGATTTAAAAATCGAACAGGAAAGGTAGCATTTGTAGTAGTCAACCACAAACACACAAAACAACAAAGAACAACCCTAAAGATTAATAAAAGGCAAATAATACATCACCAACACAAACGGGTTGACAATAGGGCTACTGCCTTGGAACGGTCAGTGGCAAAAAAGGCCGCTGAGGGTTTAAACCAGGTTCTAGGGTGCACCAAACTTACCCTACAGTCAACTCAATAAAAGTAAGTATAAATATAGAACATGAAATGCACCTTTTACAGAACACAATAAACCCCCAAAACACGCAAATAGACAAACAAGAATGTCAATAGTAATAAAAAGGCATATGACGTCAAAAACACAAACAGTGTTGAGAGGATGGCTACTGCCTTGGAACGGTCAGTGGCAAAAAAGGCCGCTGAGGATTTAAACCAGGTTCTAGGGTGCACTAAACCTCACACTTACCCTACTGGCATCCTAATTAAACTGAAATAAATTCCCACCATGAACTATTCTCTAACCAACAAGGCAGCATTAATAGGCAATATAAGTAAAACACAAAGATGCTCGTGTATATAAATACAAAAAACAATAGCCTAGAAAGCCACAAAGAAGGTACTCGATGACTTGGAAAAAGCCAGAGCAAACAAGAGAATAAACCATTGAGGGCACGACAAGACAAGACCGCAGATAAACACCAAACGTCACCTTCCTTTTGGGCTTTAGGTAGACATCATCATAGGGTCCACGCCTGTCCGGTCAGTGTAAATAAAGAAATCACCGCCATGAACTATTATCTTACCAACAAGGCAGCATTAATAGGCAATATAAATATAGCCGAATTCTCAAAGTGAACTATTGTGTCCGCTTTTTGTCCGTCCGTCATCGTCGTCGTCGTCGTCGCCAGTTAGCTCTTGGTTAAACAACTTTTCCTTGTACAATTGTAACCAAATTTCACATGGATGATACTGAGGTCAAATCATTCCAAAATTATACAAATTAAGTCAATGTGACATCCAAGATGGCCGCCATTACTAAAACCTTAAAAGATCTTCTCAAGAACCACCTATCATATTTTGAACGTTTTTGTTTATGAATGATTGCCAACACCTAGACTACGATAGTTGTACAAACGAAGATCCTAGGGTCATAAATGTTTGTACCCTGGGGTTCCAAAATACTATTGAGATTTTACATGTTTTACATAGACTTATTGCATTTTGTTTATTTCTCTCTTCGGGGCATTGCATTTTGTTAGATACTGGAGACATACG
Source organism: Cyrtodaria siliqua (assembly GCA_037043455.1). Lineage (NCBI taxonomy): Eukaryota > Metazoa > Mollusca > Bivalvia > Adapedonta > Hiatellidae > Cyrtodaria > Cyrtodaria siliqua. The sequence goes on along the minus strand of JAWPHD010000392.1, from coordinate 407,837 downwards.
CCGTTGGAAATGGAATAATGACAATAAATATAGCATGTCCACCGCCATATGCATGCCATCTTTGGGATGGTTAAAATGCTGTACTATTGCGTTTATGAATATTGAGTTTTACTCAACCCGGGACTATGAGGCGTGAACGGTAGCAAGCATATTTCACTACCGTTCATGGACAGTCTCAATTAAACAGAGACTGCAATATTTCGTATCTATCGTGTTCGGGCGTTTCCAAAGATCCACTCTCATTCTCTTTTGTATAGGGCATTTTAAACGACATCCGAACAATTTTAAATAAATTTCACATGTGCAATACTGAGGTCAATGCCTTCCAAAGTTGTACAAATTAGTTAAATGCGACATCCAATATGGCCGTCATTACCATATATATGATCAAAATCTTAAAATATCTCTTCACAAGATTCGCTGAACAGATTTTGACAGTTTTTATTTGGAAATGTTTGCCAACTCCTAGTCTACAAAAGCTTTACAAACGAAGTTCCTATGGTAAAACATGGTTGTGCCCCGTGGTTCCAAAGTTTGTATATGGAGATTTTACATGTTTTACATAGACATATATAGGGCATTTGTAAACGACATCTCTTCAGAAACCGTTTTACCAATTTTGATCAAATTTCAAATGGACGATACCGAAGTCAATTCATTCCAAAATTATACAAATTAGGTAAATGCAACCTCAAAGATGGCCACCATTACTATATTTGGTCAAAACCTTAAACATTCTTCTTTTCAAGAATCGCTGAACAGATTTTGGCGGTTTTTATTTATAAATGATTGCCAAATGATATATAGGGTCCTATAGAAACCACAGCGTCCGAACGTAGGTGGCATCGTAGGTCCGAACTGTACTGCAAACAAGGACTTGAAACTACAATGAAAGAGACAAAACACAACAGAAAGGGTGATGAAGACAGGGTTACCGACTTGGAACAGTCAGTAGGCAATAAGACCTACTGGCTAGCTTGAATCGATTTTGTTTGCCCACAATCCTCGCTATTATCCTGTCTTCAGTGCCCAAATAGACAAGACAGTGTAAACAAAACTACATCCCATCAAAAGGAAATCTCTAACAATGAAGTCCACATCCAGAGAAACTAACTAAAGATATACATACAAAATAATAAACATCTCAGGATGTATCCAGAATCGTACTGAACAACCATAGTAGTTGCCGCTAAAGAGAAAACCAATCTAGGGTACGATGATGACGTCTACCTAACTCCTAGGCTACAAAAGTTGTACAAATAATTTTCCTAGGGTCAAAAATGGCTGTGCCCCGCGATTCTAAGTTTTATATATGGAGATTTTACATGTTTTACATGTTTACATAAGGAATTTAAAAATCTTCTTCTCTAAAAGCACAAGACGCATATCTCTCCTATATTGTATAACATTAGCTTGTGGTTCTCTACAAAGTTTGTTCAAATTGTGACTCTGGGGTCAAATCTGGCTCCGCTCCAGGGTGACAGTTTTATATATATGAAATTCTTTTTAAAAATGTTATTCTCCAAAACTGCTTGGCCACTTTTAACTAAACTTCAGATGGATGATCCGAAGGTCCTTAGGTGATTTTCAAATTTGTTAAAATTAGGTCAACGCCACATCCAAGACGGCCGCCGTTGAAGGGTGGGTTGAGGGAGAGTAAACAACATCTCAGAAACTGCACGGCCAATTTTGACTAAATTTCACATGGATGATTCGGAGGTCAATGCCTTTCAAAATTGTACAAATTTGATCAATACATTATCCAAGATGGCCGCCATTACCATATATGGTCATAACCTTAAAAAATCTTCTTCTTATGAACTACTGAATAGATTTCGACAGTTTATGTTTATATATGATTGCCAACTCTTATACTATAACAATTGTACAAATGAAGTTCCTAGGGTAAAAATGGCCGCGCCCCGGGAATTCTTATCCGTCAATTTCCATACAAACATTCTTTGTAAATACGTAGAACTAAGTTGTTCACAACCTTACTACATCACCTTATTAAAGACAAGCTAATTTCTCTTATTCAAAAAACATTCGCTAGAGAAAATACTACATTTTTGGCATGTAATATTATTAAAGCATTTTTTACTAGCGGCTGTTTAGACAATTCTACTATGTGGACTTGCTATGAAGAAATATAAAAAGATCGGACAGGGAAAGTAGCATTCAAGGAGGACAGTGAACCACAAAACACAGAAACAAACACGCAAACAGACAAACAAGAAGGCAAACGTAATATTAAATATCAGGTTTACACTGAACTTGTACTGAAATTACCTTTTGAGCGGCTGGTCCAGATCCTTTAAGCCTTGCATCGTATACGTTTATCCATCTCGTTTAATCAGGTCAATTGTATCCAATGTATGAATGCGGTTTATATTACCTAGATATATCATGTTACAGGCAGGTTGTTGACAAGGAGGTGAATATATATCGTAAAGTGCTGTGGGGACGACTATTTTTCTATGACGACGTGCAAAAGCAACATTCTTTTTGGCTCTCTGTCATTTTTCTATATTTTTGCACATAACCTGGTGTATGTAATCGTCTATGAAAGATAAACAACATATCAAACGAGTTTATTATTTCGAACTCGAACATCCGCCCGGGGATGGGGCGGGCGTTGTGGCGGATTTTTTTAATTTTATTGTTTTGGTAATTATGTCTCAAATGAAACATTATGATGATGGCACCACACCCAGGGGCCCTCAAGGGGTCAAAAGATCAAATACACTAAATATTCAATTACACTGTCATTTTTCCATATTTTTGCACATAACATGGTATATGTAATTTGCCTGTGAACATGATAAAAGATTAAACAACATTCCAAACGATTTTATGAGGGAATTTGGGGCATTTCTTGTTTTGTAATTATGTCTCAAATGAAACATGATGAAACATGATGATGATGATGGTGGTGGGGAAATGGTAACAGGGGGTCAATTATTTTTATACTCACATTTTTGAAAAAAGCATGTATATTAAAATCGACTTCATTTGCCCGTCTGTCCATCCGTTACCGTATCTCCTCCTAAACCGCTGAACGGAATTCAACCAAACTTAGGGTATGATTTCAGTATATGATGACGGCGTGCAGGAGCAACTATATGTTTGGCTCCGCACCCAGGGGCCCTGCGGGGGTGTTGGTACGGATACATCTATAAAAAGGGTCATTATTTATTTCGGATAAATTTACAGGTACAAGTCCATTTTCGTTTACGTAGTGTGTCAACAATTTGGATTTAGCAGGAGATCCTTATTTTACTAAGATGTGTGTACAATAAACGCTAATAATCGTGGCTACCTATCCTGGTTTCATGGGCAAGTCTATCTTCCCTCGTTTTGTTAGACCAATAACTATTGCCATGTCTGAGTTCGTCGTCAGTGTATCTGTCCTCGCTTATAGCCTACTGCTGTCCTCGCTTATAGCCTACTGTTTGTCATTGTCTGTAGAAGTCACGTGATGTGCTTGCCGTTGACGGGGCTGTCGTTTGTGTGTTGTTCCGTCTTGCTTTGTTTGCTATTCTCTGACCGTTCTCTCTGCCAGTCAGATCTACTAACCAATTTCTAAATACCATATCACGTGGCCAAAAATCATCACTCATTACATCATCGTCAAATTCGCTAGGCAAATTGATTCTGGCTGAAGTGATCAACTCATTGTGAAACAGTCTAAGATTTGTAATTTCTATACCTTTTGGTTTTTAATAGTCCTAGAAGTCTCCAGCAGTTACATCCGTTTCAGTATTACCAATATAGAATGTTGACATTTTCTTCGCTGAACTGCTGTAAAGCGACCATGATCAGCAGGTATCCCATCCATGCTCTCTGCACGATGAAATTGCTTATCGTCTGCTTTAGAACTGGCATTGCTGGGAGACTGTTGCATCGGGGTTGCTCTACGGTCAGTACTCCAAGACGTATCACCTTTGTTAGCATCCTTGGTGCCATTTGAGTGGACATGAACAGTTTTATCATTTTGCAACTGAGCGTTATCACTAGGATAACTACCACAATAATTTACAGTATTGTTCCTTACGACAGGTACAGGTTTAAAGTTTATTATTTGGTGATCCGAGTCAGTTTTACTAGGTGGTCTGTTTACAGGTTCGACACAGACCTGGGCGAATGACCTAACACTATCAACCGTGGTAGGTGGTTTACCATTTCAGGCTATGGTTAAGACAGTCATGTCATTTGTCTTTTGAGTGTTGACGTTGCTTGCTGGAAGATGCTCATCACTAAGACGTGTATTTGGCTCCGCCTTATTAGTAATAGATACATGTGGTGCATGTTCAGATATCTCCACGTCATTGAACTTTTTTATGAATAACACCGAATGTAGCACTGGGACTGTGTATTTCCGACTGTAGTGTGTCGACGTTAGACGTTTTCATATTACCGAGCTCAGCTAACATACTGCGAATACTGTTGACACAGGCGTTAATTACCCGCTAATTTGTTGTCGATGCACTCAACTCAGATTTAAGGTCCAGGAGGAATTGAGTTCCTTCATTTTGCCTCAGGATGATATGCGAGATATCGTTTGAGCGTTTATCAGCATAATAATGGCGTCAGGGCTCTCAAATAGGTCGCGAACAGAATCGCGTTTAGGTGTTTGTCAATATTGCGTTAGGCTAAGCACACGGGATCTGGAACGTTTGGACGTTTGAACCACTGAACGTGTCATTGCACTGCGATGAGAAGACATCACATATCTCTCTTCTTCGATCGCCATCTATACAGGCATAGAGGATATAACAGTCTTCTGCCAATGTAGTCTATTTTGGGGACCTCCCTGAGTTTTTCCTGTTCATGAGGCGTGTTTTAGGGCACTCGGGAAATTGGCGGGCTTGTTCTGCGAGATGCAATCTATACATATTTAATATGCCGGAACTTTCGTTACAGAGTAGTAGTTTGTCGTTGAAGAGCGATCTTGGGAAACTTGATAGTTTTTTGTCAAGCTCATCTAGAAAATGTTTGTTTGGTAGATTAGCGCCGGCAGGGCTTGCAGGATAAACAGATGATATATTGCTACCATCGTTATACTCCGAATGATCCATCTCTTGCTTAATTCTAGTTAATCTACTGTTAACTAACTGCTTAGAACATGTTTTCTCCTCATCAAACAGTAAGCTGCTACAAGGTCCGTCGTGTCAGTACTTGGATAATATATATATCTTAAAGACATTTTCTATAGTTTTTTCTGCATTACATATTTTCTTTAAACTTTTTGTACTGTAAGTCTGTTATATATATAGACAGAAAAGGCAAAAATAATGGTATGTCACCATGATTGTTAAAATTTTAAAAAATAATTTGTAATTTGTAAAATCAAAACAAAAAAAAACATAAAATACAACTAGACATCAAAAGCAACATTCTTGTAAATTTGTAGGAAAATCCATCCAATAGTTTTAGAAGAGAAGTCGCCCAAATAAGCTGCGCATGGAAAACTACAGCAAATGCCTTTAAGAGCGCGTGAACTGCCTTAGGTGATTGACAATTAACTGGACGAAAGCGTTAACGGATTATCGGATTTTTTACCAATCTGTCTATCTTCCAATAAGTCAAACCCCTGCTGGGGACCTAGACTTGACGCGCGTCAACTGACAAGACGTTAGGATAAAATTAGAAATATTATACAGGGTTAAAAACAGGTTTAAAGAAGATAGGGCATGCTTTTTAGGAAGACATGTGATTGACATGGCTTACAGCCAGGCCAAATACACTGGGGGCTGGGTTACTACTCTTTGAGGTATGGCATTCCAATGGACTATGGTTCTGGGGAAGAACGAGTATTTATAATAGTCAGTACTTGTTTGGATTTGTTTAAGTGCTAATGAGTGGGATGTACGGCTAGGATTTAATTTAAGATTATCTTCCCAGGGCAACAGGGTTTATGATGATGTTATTTAGCATTACCAGTCTTTGGTCGATACGTCTTTGGTCAAGAGGTCTCCAGTTTAGGGAGTTCAACATATTTGTAACACTAGATGTTCTGGCATAGTCATGTTTGACCCAGCGAGCAGCTCGTCTTTGTACACATTCAAGTTGGTCAATGCATGTAGATGTGTGCGGTGACAAGACTGTGGAGCAATACTCGAGCTGGGGCCTGACCAGTGTCTTGTATTCAGTTTTCTTCAGACTACTCTCTGAATGTACCTTAATATTACGCCTCAGAAAACCTAAAGTCATATTTGCTTTGTTGGTGACTGAGTCAATATGTTTATTCCATGTCAGATCATTTGAGATGTTTACCCCTAGATATTTTGCTGATGAGACTGTTTCTAATGTAGTGTTGTGTTGACAATATTGTGTGTTTATTATTGTTTTGCGTTTCGAAGGATTAACTTGCATATCCCATTTAGATTCCAAGCATTCTAGTTATTCTAAGTCCTGCTGAAGGAGACTGGAATGAGATGAAACCGTTAGAGATAGATAGTTAGCAGTGTCATCTGCAAATAAGCGGACTTTAGAGGATTTAACATGATCTGGTAAGTCATTAATATAGATAAGGAAAGGAAGAGGACCTAGGACCGAGCCCTGAGGTACGCCAGACGAGACAGGGATGGTAATTGACTGGGCGCCATTTATGATGACTGATGGTGATCTGTTATCTAGAAAACTTTTAATCCAAGTGAGAGCATTTCAAAAGCTTTAGAAAAGTCAAGTAGGATAAGGTCAACCTGGCTCTTTGTGTTTACTGCTTTTAAGATGTCATCAATGACCGTATATGCGTGAACTATTTAGTTTTATATTTCTCACTGTTGATTACTCACGCGTGACATTGTTTGCAACGTAGCAGGTGTTCACATATGCACTTGATGGAGACGCATACCCCATCCCCTTAATTTATGTATGTTGACAAGCAATCAAACAAAAGTCAAATACAGCACGTCAATCTTACACAATCACAGTGCCGTTGAATCAACGTTAATTAATTACTTGATATCAGTGACAAAGGCCTTATATGACGTTGAATCCATCAAGTATTTGTAATTTTTATAGCAAATATTCACTCGTGATATTTACCTTTTTCAAACCGGAAGTCTCTACTAGTCTATATATTATTATATTTATCTATCTCTATCGATTGATACTGCAACACCCCTTTCGAAGATTATGTGCAGTTCACCTGGGTAGAACCTGTACTAAGCAATGTGGATTATTTTTTCTTGCTCAAGGATAAATAACATGGCCATGGCCAGTATCGAACCCACGACCTTTCGTTTTAAAGTCCGACGTTCAGCCACCAAACCACGCACTCAACTAAACTCGTGGAAGGTAATACTGTTAGTTCAAGAGGTGCCCTTATTTATCAGGGCTCATTTTAGGGGTCTTGTTTTCCATATAATAGGAACGACGCAGGCTCAAGACGCTTTAGAACACTGCACATGTGAACTTCAGCTACTAATATTGTTACTTAGACAATATTATACGGAAGTAATATATAACATCCGAGCCTGTTAACGAACTGGAGAAAATTATTTAAAAGTAAGGGTATGTTAATACCTGATATATCATCTTCCTGGAAGAGGCTCTAAATAATCTAAATGCCTGGTCTGTCCTCTTCTTCTTTCTTGGAAAGGCTCTAAATAATATAAATACCTGATATATCCTCTTTCTGGAAGAGGCTCTAAATAATATAACTACCTGGTCTATCCTCTTCTTCTTTCTGGGAGAGGCTCTAAATAATCTAAATACCTGATATATCCGCTTTCTGTGAGAGGCTCTAAATAATATAAATACCTGATCTATCCTCTTCCCCTTCTGGAGAGGCTCTAAATAATCTAAATACCTGATCTATCCTCTTCCTATTTCTGGGAGAGGCTCCAAATAATCTAAATACCTGATATATCCTCTTTCTGGGAGAGGCTCTAAATAATCTAAATACCTGATCTATCCACTTCCCCTTTCTGGAGAGGCTCTAAATATTCTAAATATCTGATCTATCCTCTTCCTTTTTCTGGGAGAGGCTCTAAATAATCTAAAAACCTGATATATCCTCTTACTGGGTGAGGCTCTAAATAATCTAAATACCTGATATATCCTCTTTCTGTGAGAGGATGTAAATAATATAAATACCTGATCTATCCTTTTCCTATTTCTGGGAGAGGCTCTAAATAATCTAAATACCTGATATATCCTCTTTCTGTGAGAGGCTGTAAATAATCTAAATACCTGGTCTACCTCTTTCTGGAGAGGCTCTAAATAATCTAAATAATGGGTTGATGTGCCCTTCAAATTTAATTTATTTAAGTGTATAATGTCGTGAACAGTTGCAGTTTTCCATGCTTGATATATGGAAATAAGTTATTCTGAAAATATCCACATTTGTTACTTTAAATATAACCTTGAGTATTAAAAGATTAAGTTGTCAGTGAACCCCAACTAAGTTTATCGATACAAGAGAGCGTTAATCCCATATATATATATATATATATACTTTAATCTAGCAGAGGGTAAACAGCGCGTGTGTGATTACCGAAGTTAATACAGAGCTGATATACACATTTGTTTATCTTACAGAGGGTTAATACAGTTTTTAAAATAGTACTTGCCTCATAATAATGAAGTACAACTTCCTAAACGTAATACAATACAAATAGGTTTTTTTTCTTATGTCGGCTGGTACGGACCATGTGTATATACGGTGTTGAAGTTGATCGATACAACATAAACGTGAACTACCTTTGTTAATCTGGGTAAGTGTGACGAGTGTTTTGTTGTTGTTTAATCTGAACGTAGGTGGCAACCCGGAAGTTTACGTTGGTTGATTTGTTATCTATGTATATCACGTGATTATTATATCACATACACTGCGACTTAACTCTGCATGGCTATATTAATATTTCAGTTAAAAAGCAATGCTAATCAGGAAGTTGTGTATTCATTCCGCCTGGGATAGTTGTTAACAAAAATGGAAAAACATATAGTGTAAGTAAGCTAATATTTAATTTAATAGTAATTAGTTTAAGCATAGTTTATTCACGCGTTATATACACCGACAACTATATGAATACATTTTCATAAAACGATCCGGAAGAGGTTGTGTTATCATTTAGAAAAATCAACGCTACTCTCTCGGTAGGTGTATTCCATTTAAGAAAAATAAATAAAAAAACTACGACACCAGCCTACGATCTCTGTCGGTTAAACTCTACGATCCCTGTCGGGGTAGGGTTTAAACTCCACGATCTCGGTAGATTAAACTCTATGTTCCCTGTCGGGGTAGGAAATCACGATCTCGGTCGGGGTAGGGCTAAAACTCCACGATCTCGGTCGGGGTAGGGTTTAAACTCCGCGATCTCGGTCGAAGTAGGGTTTACATTCTACGATCTCTGTCGGGGTAGGATTTACACTCTAGGATCTCTGTCGGGGTAGGGTTTAAACTCCAAGATCTCGTTCGGGGTAGGGTTTAAACTCCACGATATCGGTAAAAGTAGGGTTTACATTCTACGATCTATGTCGGGGTAGGGTTTAAATTCCAAGCTCTCGGTCGAGGTAGCGTTTGCACTCCCCGACCTCCGTCGTTGTAGGGTTTAAACTCCACGATCTCGGTAGGACTGTTATTTGCAAACCAATTCAATTACTGTGGTCACCAACCATGACAAAGTTACACTTGCATACAAATCATAACAAACTGTTTTATGACAAAATACTTAAAAATGTTTCCTAAATTTCAAACAACATGTTTATTTGAAGAGGATCATCATTCTTACATAACATTCAAGAAATCCCGAATAAGGATAATGGTCAGATACATGATCAGATATGATATGATATGATATGATATGTGATATGATATGTGATATGATATGTGATACAGGACTGAATAAGATAGAAAAAAAGAAAGAAAGTAAGAAAGAGAGAGAAAGAATGAATGAATGAATGAATGAAAGAAAGAAAGAAAGAATGAATGAATGAATGAATGAATGAATGAATCAATGAAAGAAAGAATAAATGAAGGAAGGAAGGAAGGAAGGAAGGAAGGAAGGAAGGAAGGAAGGAAGGAAGGAAGGAAGGAAGGAAGGAAGGAAGGAAGGAAGGAAGGAAGGAAGGAAGGAAGGAAGGAAGGAAGGAAGGAAGGAAGGAAGGAAGGAAGGAAGGAAGGAAGGAAGGAAGGAAGGAAGGAAGGAAGGAAGGAAGGAAGGAAGGAAGGAAGGAAGGAAGGAAGGAAGGAAGGAAGGAAGGAAGGAAGGAAGGAAGGAAGGAAGGAAGGAAGGAAGGAAGGAAGGAAGGAAGGAAGGAAGGAAGGAAGGAAGGAAGGAAGGAAGGAAGGAAGGAAGGAAGGAAGGAAGGAAGGAAGGAAGGAAGGAAGGAAGGAAGGAAGAAGGAAGGAAGGAAGGAAGGAAGGAAGGAAGGAAGGAAGGAAGGAAGGAAGGAAGGAAGGAAGGAAGGAAGGAAGGAAGGAAGGAAGGAAGGAAGGAAGGAAGGAAGGAAGGAAGGAAGGAAGGAAGGAAGGAAGGAAGGAAGGAAGGAAGGAAGGAAGGAAGGAAGGAAGGAAGGAAGGAAGGAAGGAAGGAAGGAAGGAAGGAAGGAAGGAAGGAAGGAAGGAAGGAAGGAAGGAAGGAAGGAAGGAAGGAAGGAAGGAAGTATATACTATTCAATAGGTTTAATTCATCCATCCATATTTCTTGCTTGCTTCTTTCTTTCTTTCTTTCTTTGTTTAATTATTTATTTATCTATTGATTTATATTCTTTTTTAAAATAAATGATGTTCTGTTTATGCGTTAGTCTACACATTCAATTTATTGCCTTTCGTTTTGGCAGGATCTAGATTTGATGTGTCATGATTATGGCAAATATAAAAACGAATTGTATATTTGCATGTATTATTGACTAGCATTGAAACCTAGTTTTTGTTCTCATTGTAAAGTTTTTACTCACGACTGATGTCTGGTATATTTACCTATTGATGTTATTTGCAAACCTATTCAATTACTGTGGTCACCAACCATGACAAAGTTACACTTGCATACAAATCATAACTAACTGATGCAGCAAATGTTATACATTGTATTATGACAAAATACTTAAAAAATGTTTCCTAAATTTCAAACAACGTGTTTATTTGCATTGTTGTAGATATATACAAAGATGATCATCATTCTTTCATAACATTCAAGAAATGCCGAATAAGGATAATGGTCAGATATATGATCAGATATGATATGATATGATATGATATGATATGATATGATATGATATGATATGATATGTGATATGATATGTGATACGGGACTGAATAAGATAGAAAAAAAGAAAGAATGAAAGAAAGAAAGAGAAAGAAAGAATGAATGAATGAATGAAATAATTAATGAATGAATGAATGAATGAATGAATGTGATTAGGAAGTATATGCTATTCTATAGGTTTAATTCATACATTATTTCTTTCTTTCTTTCTTTCTTTTCTTTCTTTCTTTCTTTCTTTCTTTCTTTCTTTAATTATTTATTTATCTATTTATTTATTTTATTTTTTTAAATAAAAGATGTTCTGTTTATGCGTTAATCTACACATTCAATTTCTTGAATTTCGTTTCGGCAAGATCTAGATTTGATGTGTCATGATTAAGGCAAATATAAAAACGAATTGTATATTAGCATGTAATATTGACTAGCACTGTAACCTAGTTTTTATTCTCATTGCATGAGTTTAAATAGTTTTGAGTAGTTATTTCATAATGCATTGGGACATCTATTATTATAATTATTGTTATTATTTCGTTAAATTAGATAGAATATGTAAATTGATATACCTAAGACCTTTTATATTAACTCTCCATATATTTGATTACAAAATAACAAACGTGTATTCATCAGATGGACAGTAATGAATATATTACATATACTGGTAAAATTGATGCCAGCAAGCCATTGACTGTTAAATTAATATGATGTTTTTGTATTGTATACTGATAGGCCATTTGGTCTTTTGTATTAATAAAGTAATAAAGTATGTTTACTGTGTATATGTTTCAGATCCACGTGTGATCATTTTGAGTTCGTGGAAGAGAGACATGTAACACTCAGGAAGTTCTTCCATCTTTATAAAGAAGAGTTCCCAATGCTTGCCATCATCGTCGATGGCTGGTGTGGCGACACTAGATATGACTGCTTCGACAACTTTCAGGTTATAATACATAATACATATATAATACGTATAATATTCATATAATACATATATAATACATGTATAATACATGTATAAAACAAATATAATAAATATATAATACTTATATATAATACTTATATATAATACTTATATATAATACATATATAATACTGGCTGGTGTGGCGACACTAGATATGACTGCTTCGACAACTTTCAGGTAATACATAATATATATAATACTGGCTGGTGTGGCGACACTAGATATGACTGCTTCGACAACTTTCAGGTAATAATACATAATACATATATAATACGTATAATATTTATATAATACATATATAATACATGTATAATATTTATATAATATATATATAATACTGGCTGGTGTGGCGACACTAGATATGACTGCTTCGACAACTTTCAGGTAATACATAATACATATATAATACGTATATATAATACTTATATATAATACTTATATATAATACGTATAATACATATATAATACATATATAATACATGTATAATACATGTACAATACAAATATAATTAATATATAATACTTATATATAATACTTGTATAATACTTATATATAATACTTGTATAATACATATACAATATAATACATATATAAAACGTATATAATACATATACAATGCATATAAAATACATATAATAAATATATAATACTTGTATACTACATATATAATACATATATAATACATATTTAATACATATATAATACTTGTATGAAATACATCATATTTCATATGGTTCGCATTCACTGCTATACAACAAAGCCTCGTGTCGTATGTGTAGATTCATATTTCAGGTGGTTCGCATTCACAGCTATACAACACAGCCTCGTGTCGTATGTGTAGATTCAGAACAGGCAAAGGCAAAGACGGATAAATACCATTATCTAACAGTACCTGTCAACTACCCCGATCTCCTATATAGGGTCATCAAGGGTCACAGAACAGGTGAATAATCAGATCTTCTATACAGGAATAAGTATAAAAGTCGAACAGGAAGTGCTGCTTTCACAGAACACAGTCAACCCAAAAACACGCAAAAAGACAAACATAGATGGCATTAATAATGAAGAATAAAGGCATACGACGTCACAAACAATAAACGGGTTGACAATAGGGCTACCGCATTGGAACGGTCAGTGGCAAAAAAATGCCGCTTAGCGTTTAAACCAGGTTCTAGTGTGCACCAAACCTCATATTTATCCTACTGTCATTCCAATAAAACGGGACAGTGTAAATAAAGAAATCCCCGCCATAAACTATTCTCTTACCATCAAGGCAGCATTAATAGGCAATATAAGTAAAACACAAAGATGTTCGTGTATATAGAAATACAAAAACAAATAGACTAGAAATCCACAAAGAAGGTACTCAAAGACTTAGCAGAAGCCAGAGAAACAAGAGAATAAATCATTGAGGGCACGACAAGACAAGATTGCAGGCAACATCAAACGCCACCGTCCTTTTGGGCTTTAAATAGACGTCATCATAGGGTCTACAGCCTGTCCGGTCATCGCAAATTAAAGAGGAAATCATAGTGGCGAACTGTAAATGGGTCCACCACCAAGCATGCAGAGTGTTGCAAAATGATAGGGTCATAACCTCTTTTGATAAACCTTTAAACAAGTTTAACAAAGATAGTAGATCATGACCAAGGATCTTACGAAGGTTTTAAACCAAATCATAGAAGTTAGGTTGTGATAGTCCTTGTCGCAGAAGAGTTGTTAAATAACTTTTATATTTGGAAAGAGGAACAGGGTAGTGTGAGGTTTAGTGCATCCTAGAACCTGGTTTAAACCCCAAGTGGCCTTTTTTGCCACTGGCTGTTCCAAGCAGGTAGCCGTATTGTCAATCCTTTTATGTTTGTGATATCTTATTTGGCATTATATTCATCTTTAAATTTGTTCTTTGTTTCTTTGTGTGCTTTTTATTGACTGTCGTCCTTGAATGCTGCTTTTTATATCTATATTTACGATAATAAAAAACGTAGAGACACATAGATCTCATAAAAAGTTGCTCGGGGAACATCCCCATCTAAAATATCAAAATTAAAATCATCTCTCTTGTCATATATTTTGCTAATTATTTCACCATTTTCTACGGAGAGATGTAAATAGTAGAAAAGAAAGGGTTGTCAATGTTCAATATGTCATCCAAATACCGAGAGGTGTCATTAAAGGCTTCAATAACATCTGCCTGGGTTTCTGGTGAAGGACTCAACATGAAATCTCTTTCATAGAAATATAAAAACAAAATCTGCGATAAGGGGTGCACAGTTCGTACCCATAGAGATACCAACAATTTGTCTATAAACGGTAGTTCCATACCTGACGAAAATATTATCTAATAGAAAAATAAGCGATTCACAAACTTCATGGCAAGTCCACATAGTGTAATTGTCCAACATACCGTTAGTAAAAAATGCTTTAATATTGTTAAATGGCTAACAATGTAGAATTTTCCCTAGCAAAACTTTTTTTAATGAGAGCAATAAGCTTGTATTTGATAAGGTTGTGTGGTAAAGTTGTATATAGTTTAGAAAAATCCTAAATACTTATAGATGAAGCATGACGTTTAGTGCACATTTTATCAAGAACGTCGACTGAAGTTTTAATAGACCAAACTAAATGAATCCCAGTGTTTTCATAAGCTTTAGCACACGATTGTTGAACGTGATATTTAAGACAAGATGTTAAAAAGTTTGGAGATATTTGTAGTAGTGCAAGAACTAAAATTGGAAATAAAACGGGCTTTATATGGTTATTTGTAGTTATAATATCAAAACTACCAGTAATGACATGACCGGCCGGAGCATAGCAACATTTAGATATTCTACACCGCATTCCTTAGGCGTGTTATTTACTATATGAAGGTCAGACACTATTTTGCTGTAGTTGAAAATCATATTTCAAATTGTTTTTTTGTACTTATGACAAATTAAAGGATTTTCGGAATTTTTTAAATATTTAGGAATAGATTCAACAACACGATTATTTCAAAAACTACTAGGTATATCAATAAAATCAACGCCCTTATTAAGATAAAGATTTTTTAGGAAATGTCTGACGTGATCAGACTCCTTGTCAATATGGGGTCGGAGAACATGCTGCGAATAGCTTTAATTATGGAAGCAGTATTATGCGAATGGAAATTCTGTCTGCTTCATCCTCAATTAGCTGAAGTGAAGAAATGGATAGAGAGGTAAGACAAGAAAGCATCGAGTGCTTTCCAGACTGTTTAGAAATAGTATGTAAATCAGCGACTGACATAGTAATACGTGATTTCCGTTTGATGTTAACGTGGTGCATTTCAAGTCAAAACATAAATGACGTGAGAAGTACGTCAATCAACATTTGAAGCTAGATAATACAGGTTTTATCATTAACAGTTGATTTAATGGCGGACTTGCAAGATAAATAATTGCAACAAATGCACCTCTTAGTATTGCACTTACTTATAGAAGGAAACACTCTGCGTCTAGATTGAATTTAACGATGTCTGAATGGTGACATTACGTGATATTTCTCGAAACAGATGATTCGAGAGGTGTTAAAGAAACTTTTGAGCCGTTATTAAAATTCCTGGTAAAATTATTGGAAGGAACATGGAATGAGGTTGCCGAATGAAGATTTAAAGGTGTAAGGCGTACACATGGCTTAGATCTAAGAAATGTAGAGTTATTATGTGGCATTTGTATTGATGACGCAGAGTGTAACCGAAGAAGAGAAAGATTTATTTTAAGTGTTTTAGTTACAAGACTCATGTCAATTTAAATGTAAGATCATCAAGGGTCACAAAACATATAACTAGCCAGATATTCTAGATAGGGTCATGGAATGTCACAAAACCTTCAAAAAACAATAAAGTCCCCCACAACAATATATCTCCCAAAACAGTTAAATTTCCACCAATAGCTAGGATAGGAGATTGGTAAAACTAAAATGTATATAATAGGATTAATAGGATATTTACGTGTTCTGAAAGTTTGAACCTTCGTCCCTCGGGTTTTCTGGTCTTAACCTAGATTGGTTTTCTCGTTGGCTGCAACTGCTGGGGTTGTTCAGTACAATTCTTGATACATCCATCCTGAGATGTTTCTAATTGATGTTGTTTATGTATCTTTGCAATAACATATACGAGTATCGTTTCCTAATTTCTCTGAGTGGACTTTATTGTTAGAAATTTTCGTTTCATTGGATGTGTTTTAATTTACACTGTCTTGTCAATCTGAGCACAGAAGACAGGATAATAGCGAAGTTGTTTACACTTAAAATCGATTTAAGCTAACCCGCGGGCCATATTGCCTACTGACTGTTCCAAGTCGGTAACCCTGTCTTCACCAGTCTTTGTGTTGTGTATTGTCCTTTTCATTGTAAAGTTAATGTTCTCTTTGTGGTACAGTGCGGATCTACGGTGCCATTGCGTTTTAGCGATTTCTATAGGACCATTTTTTCTCATTTTTGCAAGCGTGTATCGCCTCGTGCGGACACAGCAGTCCTATCTCACGTTTACCTCATATGTGATATAGTAAATCATAACTTAAACTAGTAATGACCCTTTTATTATATGCCTTCATTACAACGCTCGTAAATAGTATTACACATTCGGCTTGTTACACACAGGTATGCGACGATTTGTGTTTAGTATGATAATGATACAGATAATGTATAATTTGTATGGCGATAGTGATTAGGAATCAGAAAATGTTAGTAGCGATATGTACATGTACAGCCTTTATGTGCATATTATTGATTATGATAAGTTTAATAAATGATATAGTACCGTGTGTCATATTCTTCGTTTTCATACATTACATATTAGCTTGTGTCATATTCTTTGTTTGCAGTTGGAGAACCTGAGACTCTCGAGACTATCTTAAAGGAAAATCAACTTCCGGTCCTTGTGCAGATGGCATGTGAACCTCGTAAACTTATCAAGCTCGACACTTCGTCAGTCTCTGCAGAAAGCTTTGGCAATTTGCTTTTAACTGAAAAGTGTGAAGATCATTATTTCTTGATGAACTGCGTCGATGGGCCTGGTAAATATCAGAGGCAACAATTATACTAATTGGAACGAACTTAAGCCATTTTGATACACCATTAAGATACATTGTTGCTATTTGACTGGTTAAAGACGTTTATATTGCGCCTATAGAGCTTGGCTTCTCAAACTTTGTATTATGTTAAATACATATCTCGTCGTCAGTAGGTTTAGTAAACTGTGTACATATTATAATCAGTAGCTACTTTAATGTTTTCGATACAGTGATACTGATTCTAATAATATGTTTAAGTTGTTGTCTAATAAAAGTCTCCAAGAAGCAATCACCAATAAAACGAGTGTGGTCCTTTATTTAACTACGGTGTTTTTACCTTATAGAATGTATATTTTATGTGTAAACGTTTTCAGTATATATATTCGCAGATTACAGTCAAATTATGTTCAGTTTTGATGATGGCATACAGATTGCACAGTGTTATGCAATTCATTAATGCATGTTGTAGAATTAACCATAAATCCCACTCCGTGTATGCCTATGTTGTAGAATTAACCAGGAATTCCATTTCGTGTATGGCTATGTTGTAGAATTAACCAGGAATTCCGTGTATGGCGATGTTATCTCCGTGTTTGGCGATGTGCTATTAATGCATGTTGTAGAATTAACCGTGAATTCCACTCCGTGTATGGCGATGTTGTAGAATTAACCATGAATTCCACTCCGTGTATGGCGATCTTGTAGAACTGACCATGAATTTCACTCCGTGTATGGCGATGTTGTAAAATTAACCATGAGTGTCACTCCGTGTATGGCGATGTTATAGAATTAAACATGAATTCCACTCCGTGTATGGCAATGTTTTAGAATTAACCATGAATTCTACGCCTTGTATTGCTATGTTGTAGAATTAACCATGAATTCCACTCCGTGTATGGCAATGTTATCTGAGAAGCTTACAGCCACACCTATCACCGGTTTCAGATATCAGTCTAAAGAAAAGTTTGAACAGTTTCTTCGACAACTACATCATCAAATAGCCACCAGTGATGAAGTGTACGACACTACTTCGGGAAACCCAGGTAATTTAACTGAATATATAGTCATAAGTGGTATATACAATGGCACTATAGGAAACTCATGTAAGTTAATTGAATATATCCATTAGTGGTTACAAAATGACGCTATGGAAAACCTTTACGAATTGTTCTGAAATGTGAAGACTTTCTTCGACAACTAGACACCAAAATAACCACAAGTGATGAAGGGGTCGTATCTATGCTGAAGCACAGCCAGACTTTTGCCTCGGAGTTTTTAATATTTTCTTTTCTTTTTGTTCCTTTATTTTCTTTTAGTAACACAGATGTATGTTGACAACTAACCACCGAGACAACAACAACAAAAACGGTTTAAAATTCACGATTCACCTATAACACTAACAAACGATTAAAACTCGTTGTCAACGTTATATAGAAATGGTATGAGGAGAGTATGCGACTTTATTAAACGTCCTAGAAAGTTTATCGAAAGAGGTTATGGACTTTTTCCTTTTGCAACCTATTGCATGTTCAGTGGTTGGCCCATTTAAAGTTCGCCATTATGCTTTCCTCATCGGAGATGTACCTAGATCCAGAAAGGGATGATACCGTATAATGTTTATCTTCAATTTGGTTTTGGCTTACCCTTAACAGTTTATGTTTGTGTAGTTTTGTCTTCCTTCTGCCAAGTCAAAGAGTATTTGTATGTGTGTATGTTTGTTTTATCAAGTACTTTGTTATTGTCAAGCCGTGTATGTTTGTGGTATCAAGTACTTTGGTATTGTCAAGCCGTGTATGTTTGTATGTTTTTTGGTATCAAGTACTTTGTTATTGTCAAGCCGTATACGTTTGTATGTTTGTGGTATCAAGTACTTTGTTATTGTCAAGCCGTGAATGTTTGTATGTTTGTGGTATCAAGTACTTTGTTATTGTCAAGCCGTGAATGTTTGTATGTTTGTGGTATCAAGTACTTTGTTATTGTCAAGCCGTGAATGTTTGTATGTTTGTGGTATCAAGTACTTTGTTATTGTCAAGCCGTGTATGTTGTATGTTTGTGGTTTCAAGTACTTTGTTATTGTCAAGCCGTGTCTGTTTGTATGTTTGTGGTATCAACAACAACAACAACAACATAAACTTTATTACTCTCAGGCATCAACATGGTGCAAACATGAGGAACATGTACAATACAATACAATACAAACAACATTATTAAACAGTGAAACTAATGACCGACATAAACAATATATTTCAATTTGTAATTATGGTCGAGAGTTGGAGGGGGTAGTGGGGGTGGGGGCAAGGGGTAGGGGGGCAGTCACAATGATATTATAAATAATGACATGTCTACATAGAGACACATACCAGTATTTCGTAAACATGATATATATTCGGTACGCGTCTTTTACTATTAATATTGTCTTCCTTTAGTGGTTTTCAAAAATACTTGTAGCGGCGACAATTGTGTCATCCTTATGGCATTTAATGAAATCCTCCTTTTCCCATCTTGTTATCTCCCTTCTATCATAGTTGGTGAAGAAACCCCAGAAACATGGAGAACAAGGGAGAGTAATGTACATGTATGCGTAGAGTGAACAAAGAGGGGAATAATGAAACAGAGGTTGAAACAATTATAAACAGAACAAAAAATAAATAAAAATATGAACAAAAACAAATAGAGTAATAGAATGGTATAGTAATTCTTTGTGCTAAAGAATAAATAAATGCATCCTTTTATATGCAAATTAGATTACGTTCACTGAGAAGAGGCTAACGTTGACTTATCACGGTTTGCACGGAATTTGTTTTCATGTTGGTAGAATACACATTTATGAATGAGGGAACTTGTTTAGTAGTAAAGCGTGTGTTTCGAAATGTGATGTTTTGACGGACTTGTGGATCAAATTGTTGTGATTATAACAAGAACGGAGCAATTCGGGAGTTATTCACGTGCTTTATACACGTGCTTTATGTAATAGAGGTAGACACGTGTGATCAAGACACTTCGTTATGGATATAATTGGATTACATGAAGCTACATTTGTGTGATTTTTTTTTAAATAATATTAATAATATAATACTTTTTTTTTTTCTATAAAAATTACTAATACTATTTTAAGCAATAAAATGATATTCAAATGTTAGCACAAATGTACAGTCAGTAATACCAGAATGGTCTCCGTAACACAGAACCTGATCGTACAAAAACGAAAGGATCTGGTTATCGTGATATTAATAACGGCCAGTCAAACAATTTTAAAAGTGGAAATATGTCCTTTATTTCATATCTTTCCTGCGAAAACGATAGTAGGTAAGATATAAAAAGGAGGTTTTCACACCTTAAAACTATTTACACATATGAAGTGACAGGTAGTCTAATAATTATATTTAAGGTATTTACACGGGAACACATTCGCGCGCATTTACATGTTCACATACAGGCAGTTAGCAATATAACTTTTCTCTAATGAACGGTTTTTAAAATCATAGATATAAATTTACTTAGTTTAAAAAGTGTTGATTCTGACTTCGATGTTAGTAGGGATTTAAAAGAATGCAAGTTTGGATTTAAATATTGAGACTCAATAAATGTCTCCCTGGTTGTATTAAAATGACTACATTTAAGCAAGTAAAGGTACTCGTCGGCGATTTCGGCGCTAGTGCATAAATGACATGTGCGATTTTGAACCAGGCTACCATCCCGTCTGCCAGTTTCGATTGGGAATCGATGATTTGCGGTTCTAAATTTGAAAAGGATTTTGCAAAGAGAAATTGGTAAAATTTTGAAGTAGTTTTCGAGTTCTAGGCTTTTTTTAAAAATGCTATATGATAACCCTTTGTTAGATAGCGTTAACTGGTGATTCCAGTCTTGTTTGTATTTATCAATAAGTATCTGTTTAATGTTTTTGCTGATACATTTATGTTGTATTGTGGATTGATGCTGCCACAGGTCATTTCTCCCTGTAGCGTTTAGGATGCGTTGTATATGTGCAATCCATTTGTATACATGGTTTTGATTGTTTAACATAAGTTGGTAGATCATGTGGGAGTGTTTACTTTGTTTACCTGTAATTATTCTATTCCAAAAGCCTAGCATGCGACTTTTAATGATTATAGAAATGGGATATCGTCCTAACTCGCCGTATAGCATATAAAGTGGACTATTTTTTCTAGATTTTGTTATTTTCCTTAGGAAATCTTTATGCACTTTTTCTATAATATCAAGGTTTTCATAGCCCCATATCTCCGATCCATAAGTTAAGATGGGGACAATAGTATGATCAAATAGTTTTAAAGTTAGATCGATTGGTAAATCAAGATTGTTGACTCTCATATACAAAAGATGTAGTGCTTTAGTTGCTTGCTCTACAACATGCTTTCTGGCTGACAAAAAAGATCCATTGCTACTGAAGAGGGTTCCAAGATATTTATATTTGTTAGTAATTTCAATTTGTATACCGCCTATATCGAAAGAGTAACGGGTTGTGTTTCTAGCTCCAAATATGACAATTTGAGTTTTGGATATATTTACCTTTAACTTCCATAAATTACAGTAATCATGAAAGGCAGTTAGGCTATTTTGAAAATCTATTGGGGACTCGGATAGGATTATTGTGTCATCTGCATATAATAACACGAGTAGTTTGAGCCAATTGTGGGCATCTTGATGGTTATTTATTTCAATACCTCGACTTCCCCTTATTAGCAAATGTGATTCTAGATAATTTAAGAAGATTGAGAATAAAACAGGGGATAAATTTTCTCCTTGTCTTACACCCGTTTCACAAGGGAAAAAAGTGGAGGTTACACCTCCTTGTGACACACAGGACTTAATATTTTGGTACATACTGTATATAACTTTAAACAATTTACCATTTATAGAAGTAGATAAGAGTTTTTGCCATAAACCCGTTCTCCAGACTTTATCAAAAGCTTGTGAGAAGTCCACAAAGGCACAGAATAACTTCTTTTTATTTTTTTTAAGAATTTCAATAAGGGAATTAACGGCAAACATGTGATCAGCACATGAATACCCTTTTCTAAAGCCCGCTTGATTTTCCTTAAGTAATCCATATTCATCGAGAAAGTTATTTAGTCTAGAGTTTAGAATGGAGGTAAACAGTTTCCCTAAACAGCTTAGTAGTGTTATTGGTCTATAGTTGCTTGGGTCATTTTTGTCACCTTTGTTTTTATATACTGCAAAAATTGTACCTTCCAGCCAGCTATTTGGCATGCATCCGGCATCTAATATTCGATTAAATAATAATGTATAGATTGGTAATAATATATCTTTCGTAGATTTGATAAATTCATTAAGTATTTTGTCCGAAGGACTTGGTGCTTTGGAGTTATTTAACTGGGATATGTTTTTAGCAATTTCGTGTTCAGTTATAGGACAATTTAGCATCTCTTCTGCATTTTCTAGTAGTTCATCAGGTATGTTTATGTCTGGGTCTATTTCCGGGGCTGAGTTTACATTTTTGAAATATTCATATAGTTTATTTAGGGATGGTGTTGTTGTTTTGGATTTAGATTTCCTCCTCTTTTCTTTTTTCTTTTTTCTTTTCTTTCACCCAACTATTGTGACAACTGTTTACGTCTACATTTGTAAACTTTAATTCATTTAGTTTCTGTATTCATTGTTACTTAATATGTTTACTATAGCCATAACATTACAATTGCTCTTTGTAATTTAAATTGTATTGGGAAGGGCCGTAACTAATGTTGTAAGAACTTGTGGCCCGACCCATTTGCATACTTTGTTAAAAAATGCAATAAAATATGTTTAAACCAAACCATTTAATACTGTTCAAGAACTTCCAGTATTGCTTTGGGTTAGCGGATTGTATTTGTCTTAATTTAGTCGTTTTATTGTGTTTATACTGGTTTATATATAGATTCATGGTGCGTTTGTACTGTTTAATAGCGTTATTTAATCTAGTTTTGTTCGTCTCGTTTTGTAGTTTTCTGTAACTTTCACGTGCGTCATTATAATTTTGTCTCGCTTGATGACATTTAGGGCCATACCACGGTCTGTTATTTGAGTGTGTGTAGCGTGTTGATTGTTTTGGTAGTGTTTTGTTAGCAGAGTTAGATAACAACTTCGTTATTTCATCATTGATGTGGTTTATGGAATCTGCTGTTTGTGGGTAGTTTTGTAATTTTAGCAATCTTTCTTGTAAATGAGATGAGTCAATATTATTTAGAAAATTATTTTCTGATCCTTATTTCCACTTAGTTTGATTTGCATTTTCACGAACATTATGTTCCGACTGTATTTTAAAATTGTTTGGCTTATACTTAAAAGACCATCGTAAAATAGAATGGCCATCAGAGAAAAGAGGGTCTGTATCAACAATTTCAAAATCAGTTATAAACTTAAAACAGTCGGCAGAAGCAATAGTATAATCAATAACAGATTTACCACGAAATGTATATTGACCTATATCTTTATCATTACCAACTCTACCATTAACAATGAACATATTGTTGTTTTTGCATAAATCTATTAACACATATCCATTGGGGTTTGTTTTTGTATCTTGAGACACTCTTTCAAGTGGAATGTTTAAGTTTTCTAAAATCGACGATTTGTTAAAAAAAGCATTTGTTTCGTCAATCAATCAATCAAACATATCAGCTAGGTAACTGTCGGCAGGAATAAAATCTGATAAATGTGACGTACGGGCATTGAGATCGCCAGATAATATAACAAACTTATGGATACTACAGTACACATATTAGTAATTTCATTTTCAAGACTGTTAATTTCATCTTCATTTAAAAATCTAGATCTCTCAGGGGGCACATATACAACACCGAGCATAATGTCTTCATCAGTGTTTGTCAATTGTTTACATATTTTTAACCAAGAAATATATTCACAGTCAGAGTTAATATGTTCAGTATTGCAAACGATATCATCCTTTATATAAATACCAACGCCACCAGATTTCCTGATGTATTCTTGCTGTCTGTGTTTACCTATAAATTGATAACCTGGTATCAAATACTTCGCTTTTATTTATCCTTGTGCAGTATGTTTTGAATGCGTGTGGTTGGTTCTCTGTTTGAGGGATGTTTGGTCTAAAAAAGAAAAAAATGTTAAGTGCAGCTATAATTTTTATAACTTTGCCCGGTCGGTTGTTTGAAAATGTATATTTTAACTGCATAATCGATAATGGAAATTTTTTTTTTTTTTTTTTTTTTTTTTGTTGTTTTTGTTGTTGTTTTTAGGGGGAACGCGGGGTCGAAACAACTAATACATATTTAAGGTAAATCTTTATTTGTTTGTGTTGACTTTTTACTGATCAGTTGTTAATAATTAAATAGATATTAAATGGAGAAAGGCAGTGTGATACCCAGTTATTGTTTCTTCCGTTTAGTTAGTAAAATCCTAACAAATGACTCAACGTTCTTATACTAAGTCCGTATTTCATCAGTTGCTTATTTGTGAATGGCATGTATGTCTGCATCATTCAGTATAAACAATGCCATATCATATGTTTTAGACCTGTGACTCTTCTGATATCATTTAAAATGTATATTGCGTTAGTCTTTCTCTGTGACAGAGTCAATATTTAGATTGGATAGTCATATGAGTTGTCATTAAAACGGACAATGTTTAATGTTATGTTTATATAAGGGTCAGCTGCTGTAGTGGTATTGTTAACACGCGGCGTAGTCATCTAGAGATCGTGAGGTGGATCTCAGCTAGAGCCGAATTTTGATCAAATTTCAAAAAAAAAAAAGTTTCACATCTGACCTTTAGGAGGGACTATTAATCATGCATACACAATATTCCAGAATCTACTTAAAAATAAAATAGTTCCAGAGTGTTTTTAAAGGTGCTGTTGCGCCGCTTAACGCAGCTATCCCGCCAACAACAGCCACATTTTACAACATATGTACACCGTTTCTAAACTTACTGACGACGAGGTATATATATATGATCATATATACATGTATATAACTTTGAGAATCCAAACTCTATAAAAACAATATAACGGCGTTAACCAGCCAGATCAAACACCGAAACTGGAGCGTTACCTAGTTATAATTCATTTTACGCATATTTAATCACAGGTATTTTAAAAACCGGAATAAACATATATTTTTAATCGGCATATATACATTGCCACATGACCTGAACAAATGGATAATCCGATATAATTCTGATAAACGGTTTTGTAGTGTAATTGTGGCGGGTTAGTTTCTTTATAATAACGCACTCCATACGATTGTTGCTTTTCATTTGTTTGGATTGATGTCTCAACATTAACGTGTTTTCAGGCGTTTAAAATGACGTCTTAAAACGGTTAACGTACGTGGCATCAGAGGTATTGATAGGACCTTTAAAACCTACCCAATACCCAAATATCAATGAGTATTTTAATAAACCATCTTAGTTTATGCTATAAAAGGCGTGGGACTATAAACTCATACACACAAACAAACTAAACGCTTAGTCGACGAATACACATCGAGGACTTATCGTTTAAAACGCCTGACAATAAAAGTAAGGGCAATATATCGGTTACCTCAATATTTAGATTTGACTTATTTCAAGACACAGGTATATAATACATAAGTAATGTGAAAGGAAAATACTGCACATAATACTCGAAAGAGTGGTTACAGGATGTAGAGATATATACATATTAAGCGTTCGGAAATGTCGGGAAAAAATCGTTTTCACACATGGAGCATTAGACTTTCGTTTTAGCTGACACGTTTTTTTCATACACAATTTTAGCTATATATGATAATTTACTAATACAAAATACCTCTGTTATATATAATATGACCTACTTGCGTCTAATTTAGTTATTTATTTGTACACGTACAGCTATATTAAGGCACGACACAAAAGACGGAGAACAGGTAGAGACATACCCTGTACCAGACGCCACTTTTAGAAAGATGCTACAAGGATCGTTTCCTGATGAACCAATCCCAGACTTACCAGAAAGGAAACCTCGCGTTTCAGGTAGTTGTTGAACAAAGCGTCACTTTGTTTTTTATCTCACACTGCGCTTTTCCAAAAAAATGTTTTGAGACAGGGAGACATTATTGATGCCTTTAATGAAACATCTCGGTATCTGGATGACGTACTCGATAATCCGTTCTTTGCTCATATGGTCATTAATATTATCCACATGAGGTCACGTTGAATAAAGCAATAGTTCGAATACCATAGCACCATTCATCGACCTTCATTTCTCAATTTCAAATTATTATAAACATACTGAAACCTATGAATTTGACATCGTTAACTATCCACATTTAGATTGGGACGTACCCGTTAAGTATCCACATTTAGATGGGGATGTACCCAGTTAGTATTGCGAGGCATTTCATGCTTGGTGATTGACCCCGCTACAGTCAGTCAATACGCTTCACCTTTCTTTTGTGCGATGTCCGGACAAACTCGTGGGGATCAGTGCATGAACTTTCGTCCTGGAGGTTTTCTGGGTGTACCCTAGATTTGTTGTCTCTTTGGCTACAACCGCTGTGGTTGTTCAGTAAAATTCTGGATACATCCTGAGGTGTTCCTAATTATGATTTTTTTTTATATATTTTTAAAACGACATAAAATTTCTCTGGATGTGGACTTTATTATTAGAGTTCATTTTGATTGGATTTACTTTTATTTACACTGCCTTGTCAATTTGGACGCTGAAGGCTGGATAATAGCGAGATTGGGTACACATAAAATTGATTTAATTAAATCACTATATCATATTGCCTACTGACCGTTCCACATCGCTAACCCTGTCCTCATCACTCTTTGTCCTTTTCACTAAATATTTAATTTGCTCTTTGCTTGCGGTACAGTGCCGACCCACGGTGCCATTGTGTTTGAATGCTGTGGTTTCTTTAGGAACATTTTTCTCATGATTGCACTGATATCGTGCATGTTAATAGCATAATAAATGAATGGTGTTCTACTATCCTATAACAGTTAATGCAATAACGGTATAGAGAATCGAGATGTGCAACAGTGGGGATGAATATCAAGCTCTCGATCCATGGTCAAAACCTTGGCATTTAGGTTCTAACTCAATTGAGAAATGTTACATCCTATACAGAATAAGTTGGCTTTTTTCGCTGGCCACTAAAATCCCACCTCTCCCCCCACCGCCCACCCCACCACACAAAACCAGAAACAAATATGCAACTGTTATGAAACTATAGAGGTATCACGCTGATATCGGATTATGATGTATGACATTGATTTGTAGGTTTGACATCGAGGATCATTTAAACGAAGTTTAAAGGTTTGCTACTTAGTTAAACGTGTATCATTTTACAACGCACTGCATGTTTAGTGGTTGACTCATTTACAGTTCTCCGCTACGCTTTCCTCTTTGACTGCATGGTGATCCGAGAGAGTGTGGACCCTATGATGACGTCACCTATATCCTGAAAGGGATGGTGGTTTAATGTTGGTCTTGAATGTTATCTTGTCGTGCCCTTAACGGTTATTTTCGTGTTGTTACGGCTTCCGCCAAGTCACTGAGTACTTGCCTTGTGGCTTCCTATACATTTTAATATTCATATATACATGATTTTCTTTGTGTTTTACTTGTATTGTCTAGCAATGCTGCCTAGTTAGGTATATGAATAAATACCGGCAAAGGTGATCCTTTGGGAGCAACAAACACAATTAAGAGAATAAAGCAGCAGACTCGGTTTTATTGAGTCCGTTCATGAGAAGTAATGAAAGAAGCAACACCTCTCACGCCCCCTAGAACCGGCTTAAGCGGTATTCTATTTCAAAGTCACCTATATAGGGCTCATTGGTCCCAAAGGATCAGTACAAATAACACTACTGAAGCCTGGCAGGAATCACCTTATTTACACAGTCTCGTTATGATACAGCCTGGCAGGAATCACCTTATTTACACAGTCTTGTTATGATACAGCCTGGCAGGAATCACCTTATTTACACAGTCCCGTTATGATACAGCCCGGCAGGAATCAACTTATTTACACTGTCTCGTCATGATACAGTCTGGCAGGAATCACCTTATTTACACAGTCCCGTTATGATACAGCCCGGCAGGAATCACCTTATTTACACAGTCCCGTTATGATACAGCCCGGCAGGAATCACCTTATTTACACAGTCTTGTTATGATACAGCCTGGCAGGAATCACCTTATTTACACAGTCCCGTTATGATACAGCCCGGCAGGAATCAACTTATTTACACTGTCTCGTCATTATACAGTCTGGCAGGAATCACCTTATTTATACAGTCTCTTTATGATACAGTCTGGCAGGAATCACCTTATTTACACTCGTTTAACTGGGATGACAATAGGGTATGAGTTTTGCCACTGACCTTTCCAATGCGTTACCCATATTGTCAACCAGCTTATGTTTCTGGTGTCGCATTCTTTGCATTTTCCTTGTAATTGTCGTTTCCTTTGCATGAGTGTTTTTGGTAGATTATTTTCGGTGAATGTTCGTGTTTCTGTTCGACTTTTATACTAAGTGTAATCTCTAAGCGGCCCTTTTAACACTGCCCGTTCCAAGGTGGCACCCAAATTATCAACCCTGTTATGTTTGTGATGTCATATACGTTGCTTGTATTTATGTCTGCATTTGTTTATTTTATTTCATTTATTTATTTTGGCTGATTGCTGTGAACGTTTCTTACATTTCTTTTTCATCGACTTTAATAACTAATTTTGTATTCCTGAACAATGCAAAAGACGCGGAACATTTTAAATTATTATACATATCGTCTTGAATTAAAGTAGGTATAACAATCGAACAGGAAATGTAGATTTCACAGAACGCTGTCAACCAAAATGACGCATTAAAACAGACGACAATATTAATAAACAAAGCATGTGACATCACAAACACAAACGATTTGGCAACTGGGCTACCGCCTTGGAACGGTGAGTGGCAAAAAGGCCGCTGGGGTGATGTGCAATTCAGGTTGCAGGGAGCAACACACTTCACTTTTACCCTACTGCCATCCCAAAAGCTCAAGTATACTAGTAATAAAATAAATTGAAATTACATGTGTTAATGTTTTAGCCTTGGAACTGTGAGTGGCAAAAAGACCGCTGGGGTGTAAATCAGGTTCTAGTGAGCACCAAACTTCACCTTTACCCTACTGCCCATCCCAAAAGCTCAAGTATACAAGTAATAAAATAAATGGAAATTACATATGTTAATAGTAGCAAACATGAGAAGTTATCATTTATAAAAAAAAGTGTTTGTTTCAAATGTTCTTTGTGTTAACACATGTAATCACAGTTGCGATGTACATTGTAGTAGACAAGGATGACGACTATGAAGTAATAGATCCAACCTGGGAACTTCCGCCACCAGTTCCTCAAAGGCAACACATCACCAATACTGACTCACCAGTGGAGTCCACTCCTGTCACAAAGAAAGGACAAAACGACAAAAAGGATGCACATGCAGCAAAATCTGAGAAGGATAAACCTAAAAAAGGATTTCATTTTAAACACGCAAAACCTGAAGTGAAATCTACACATTCAACCGATGAACATGAAAAGAAAAAAAAGGACATTGCAAAATCAAAGTCAGACAAAGACAGTGAACAGCCCGCACAAGCCGGCTTCAAAGAGAAACCAGTTATTCAAAAACGGGCACATGTGAAACCATTACAAGAGGAACATGCATCCACTACACCTGCCAACACGGTAGCGGCAGATACCGTTTGGAAGATATCCGAGATGACAAAGCCGCCAGTCAATCGTGTGGTTCCAATCGGTGCTGCAGTAGATGAATCAGAAATTTATTCCGATGTTTACGTCGAAATACAGCAAAAGTATGTGATATTTTATATAATTTCTCGTTTTTGCATTTTAAAATATAACTTGACAACTCTACATGTTGGCATAGGAACAGCACATAGACATTATAATATACCTTGACAACTCTACTTTTTGGCATAGGAACAGCACATAGACATTATAATATACCTTGACAACTCTGCATTTTGGCATAGGAACAGCACATAGACATTATAATATACCTTGACAACTCTACATTTTGGCATAGGAACAGCACATAGACATTATAATATACCTTGACAACTCTGCATTTTGGCATAGGAACAGCACATAGACATTATAATATACCTTGACAACTCTACATTTTGGCATAGGAACAGCACATAGACATTATAATATACCTTGACAACTATACTTTTTGGCATAGGAACAGCACATAGACATTATAATATACCTTGACAACTATACTTTTTGGCATAGGAACAGCACATAGACATTATAATATACCTTGACAACTATACTTTTTGGCATAGGAACAGCACATAGACATTATAATATACCTTGACAACTCTACGTTTTGCCATAGGAACAGCAAATAGACATTATACTATACCTTGACAACTCTACTTTTTGGCATAGGAACAGCACATAGACATTATACTATACCTTGACAACTCTACTTTTTGGCATAGGAACAGCACATAGCCATTATAATATACCTTGACAACTCTACTTGTTGTCATAGGAACAGCACATAGACAATATAATATTAAACATGCTTGTTGATAACGAAATATTGCAGTGTTCAACTGGAATTGAATTGGATTTTATAGTCGCGCTAACATCTAAGGCCATATGGAGACTTTCCAACATATATTGGTGCAGGAAGACCCCCGGTGCCAGTCCGGGCAATTTCCGTGCATGGACGGGTAGAGCCACCGACGTTCCGCAAGCCAGCTGGATAGCTGAGAGATCGAACCCACATCGGTGAGGGGCATGTGATTTCGCGTCAGAGATTCTAACCCTCCAGACTTGGAAGACCCGTGTTGAATTTGATTTTACCTCGCCAACGGGTGAACGTTAATTAACATTCCACACCTATCAGTATTAAGAAACTATAATCTTTGTTGACCTTTGCTTTTCATTAATAATAGTGTTCTGTTTCAGAACAATTTCTTGGACACATTTTGGTGGGACACATTTTGGTGTTATGGTGTTCTTAAAACTACTATAGCGGTATATATGTAACAAAATGAGTGCATATGTACTTAGAGTTTTTACCTGTGTTTGTTGGGTTAGGGTTAGAGTTAAGGTTAGGGTTAGAGTTAGGGTTTCCTATTCATTTGATGCGTATATCTAATAAATGATATTCTACTAGTTTCATTATATTGATCAAGAATAAGTTGTTTTGACTTTTATTTCATCAAAATCCATCAAGTATTAAGAAAGTTATGATTTTACAGGCTGTGTATTATGATTAAATGTGCCAGTATTTACCAGTGAGTGCCTATCTAATGTATAG
Organism: Cyrtodaria siliqua; assembly: GCA_037043455.1. Classification (NCBI taxonomy): domain Eukaryota; kingdom Metazoa; phylum Mollusca; class Bivalvia; order Adapedonta; family Hiatellidae; genus Cyrtodaria; species Cyrtodaria siliqua. The sequence continues at coordinate 376,328 of JAWPHD010000392.1, read as the reverse complement.
ATTGCTTAAGATACAGTTCAAAACTACGTGACTACGTACGAGAAGTCCGAAGAACATGGCATGTATATGGATGGCGTGTTCAGTCAGGTACCCGTGTAGGAACTATATAAATGGGTGTTGAAATCATAAGAAATTGTCACAGGATCGCAAGCCATTCTCCATGTAGTAGTGATCATTACCAGTAACGGCAGGGCCGTATACGCTAGAAGCATAGGTAGAGCGTGTAGAGCGTATTGTCGGGAGCTTGGTCTACGGGCTCGTAGATGGGGATCGCCGACATAGGACGCGGAAACTACGTCATTCGCTATTTGGGCGACAGACCAGGCGGTAGCCACAAAAACGCTAAGCAAGAGGGCCTAGTTACGCAGATAACGTCACCGGATGTGAAATACCGGGACTTGGGCCATCGCCGGAAAGGGATCGTGCGAGTGGGCGTCGCGCGAGAAATACATCACCGGAAGTATGTATGGTTCGGGACGAATAGCAACCGCTAATGAGGGTGTGCATAAAACGTGGAAGTGAATTCGCGAAAGTAAAGTATTAGTGCCGGACACTGAACTGTACCGGAAGGACTCAGCTAGATATTGCTTTGAGATATAAAATTGGTCCCCCTTGTTACAATATAAGCTTGAAGTTTGTAGTAAATCAAGCGTAAAATCCCTCCCATTTGCTTTAGATACACATCCGTTAACCTTATAAACAGCTATAATAGCTTTAATTTGTTGTTCTTATCTTTAACGCTTTTTTTTGCAGATCAGAACCACGAACTGTTGGCGTACAGGTCACTAGAAGTCATTCTACAAGTAGCCAAGACAACAGTGACGCGTCCAAACAACACAGCGGTCTTGGTACCCAAGCAGCTCCAGATAAGAACATTGGTGACGGTAAAACTAGCGAGGCTGATGGAGAAGAATATAGTATCCGCCGTTATACGATCAAAGACGTATCTCTAATTCTTGAAAAATTAAAGCTCGATAAATACATCGAGGTTTTCAAAGAAAATGACATTGACGGGGAGATGCTGACCAGTTTGTCAGTTGATGACTTGGTGAATGAACTCAGTATGAAGAAACTGGAAGCCATAAAAGTCGACAAATATGTACGTACAGGACATGTTCCAAAGTAGATAGTATTATCTGAACGCAATATGACAATTAGAGTAGAGAACATAATTCCTCGCGCGGGACAAATCACAAAGTAGGGAGTATTACGGAACATAATTCCACGCGCGGGACAAATCACAAAGTAGAGAGTATTAAGGAACATAATTCCACGCGCGGGACAAATCACAAAGTAGAGAATATTAAGGAACATAATTCCACGCGCGGTAAATGTTCCGAAGTAGACAGTATTGTTTAAACACTATGTGGCACAGTTGAACACATGTCTACGCACGGGACACAGTCCAAAGTAGATATGTTTATGGAACTGCAAGCAGCATGTGAAGGCGTTTAAAGTAACAATAGTCGACAAATATCATTGGATGAATATGATCCTAATGTAAAAGTAAACAACAATGTGCTTGCATGTGGGGTGTCTCGTCATACTTGAATGCAGAACATGAAAAATAATATTACATATTCTTTAATTAGTGTTTTTTATCTTATTAAACTAACAATAGACAACACATTTAGCAATATATATGCATCTTTACAATTCCACCCTCATCAAACACACACACACACACATCCAGAAAATTGAATAGTGAAAGACGCAGCATATGTATTGTCAACCTTAACGGAGATGATATAAAATGTGTGTCAGGTATTAGCAAATTTGCATTAAATCACCGCATGTACTCAGGCGTTAATTAAAACAAATGATTATAAAGACACGATTCGTTAAAAAGGTATGCTATGCACACTACCTTTTCATGATAGCGTTAGAGCTGCGTATATGGGATACTGTAACGTAATGGTACACTGCCTCATTGAACATATTTGTTCCTATACGTGACTGGGTCGAAATCTAGATTTTCAGTTTTGGAAGTTTCTCTTTGTTTTGCAATGCAACCTAGTTCCTGTATTGTTCATCTTTGTTTAATTCCTGTCACGGCATTCTCTCATATAATTCTGCAATTGTCAACAATTTATTTTGCCTTAAAATAAAGTATACAGCGAGATTTAAAGGGATTGAGGCATGCAACCAAACAATCGTTATTATTCAGAGTTCTGAAAAACTTGCACAAGGGTAAAATAATTATCAAAAGCGGATGCAAAACAAAGAAGATACGATCATTACACGGTTCTTTGCAAATGGATATCGAGGCACCATTTTGAGAACAATGACACCATTGTCCTAAATTACCGATATATAATGTTTAAAAATATGTTAATAATCTGACTTATAGGCAAAACAACACAGCAACGGTATGAACAATTTATCCAAATTTCAGTATTAACCAATGATTTTTTTCACAATATGACAACCTTGAGAGGTGTTGAACATTTTGTAATTATATATCATCACCTTATCGATTGTTATAATAACAATTACGGTAGATCAACTAGATCATTTGATTCAGCCCATTTTATCTTAGAGGTGTTATTTATACTGATTGATTTATGGATGATGGATGAAGATAGTATGGAATGGAACATATGTTCAAATGAATTGAACTATGCTGGATGGATAGGACAGGGTTGTTAAGGCCCATGTTGTATGGTAAATAAGGACAGGGTGTAAGACCTATTTTGGATGGTTAATAAGGACAGGGTTGTTAAGGCCTATTTTGGATGGTTAATAAGGACATGGTTGTTAAGGCCTATGTTGTATGGTAAATAAGGACAGGGTGTAAGGCCTATGTTGTATGGTAAATAAGGACAGGGTTTAAGGCCTATTTTGGATGGTTAATAAGGACAGGGTTGTGGACTTTATTGTTAGATAATTCCTTTTGATGGGATGCAGTTTTGTTTACACTGTCTTGTCTATTTGGGCGCTGAAGACAGGATAGTAGAGAGGATTGTGCGCATATAAAATCGATTCAAGCTAACCAGTGGGCCTTATAGCCGACTGACCGTTCCAAGTCGGTAACCCTGTCTTCCCCACCCATTCTGTTGTTTTTTGTCTCTTTCATTGTATTTTCAAGTCCTTGTTTGCAGTACAGTGCGGACCTACGATGCCTTTGCGCTCGGACGCTGTGGTTTCTGTAGGACCCTATATCTCATTTATGAAGCCCGTGTTGGGTGGTTAATCAGGACAGGGTTTTAAGGCATATGTGAATGGGTAATCAGGACAGGGTTTTAAGGCATATGTGAATGGTTAATCAGGACAGGGTTTTAAGGCATAAGTGAATGGTTAATCAGGGCAGGGTTTTAAGGCATATGTGAATGGTTAATCAAGACAGGGATTTAAGGCATATGTGAATGGTTTAACAGGACAGGGTTTTAAGGCATATGTGAATGGTTAATCAGGACAGGATTGAAAGGCATATGTGATTGGTTAATCAGGACAGGGTTTTAAGGCATATGTGAATGGTTAATCAGGACAGGGTTTTAAGGCATATGTGAATGGTTAATCAGAGCAGGGTTTTGAGGCATATGTGAATGGTTAATCATGACAGGGTTTTAAGGCATATGTGAATGGTTTAACAGGACAGGGTTTTAAGACATATGTGAATGGTTAATCAGAAAAGGATTGAAAGGCATATGTGAATGGTTAAACAGGACAGGGTTTTAAGACATATGTGAATGGTTAATCAGGGCAGGGTTTAAGGCTTTTGTGAATGGTTAATCAGGACAAGGTTTTAAGGTATATGTGAATGGTTAATCAGGACAGGGTTTTAAGGCATATGTGAATGGGTAATCTGGACAAGGTTTTAAGGCATATGTGAATGGTTAATCAGGACAGGGATTTAAGGCATATGTGAATGGTTAATCAGGGCATGCTTTTAAGGCCTATGTGAATGGTTAATCTATCTGGACAAGGTTTTAAGGCCAATGTGAATGGTTAATCAGGACAGGGTTTTAAGGCATATGTGAATGGTTAATCAGGACAGGGTTTTAAGGCATATGTGAATGGTTAATCAGGACAGGGTTTATTAAGACTAAAACATTTGAACATAAGTCTAACTAATTGTTTTAGGTTCAAATCATTTATAAGCATGTTAACAAAAATTAATAAAAAATCAAACAAGTTTTAATTTAATCTGATCTTAACCTAGTATGTGTAATTCAGTATTTGAACCTATGTAAACTAATCTCGATTAAGATATGTATAGGTCTAATTCACTGAGTTAATTTGCCGTAGCTTTGACGAGTGCATTATATATTATAATTACTAGAACTTCAACACCAACAGGTTTAAGCCCGGATTATTTTCATTAATCACCCTCTAAAATAAAAAATCAATAACAAAATGATCAATACATTATTTAATTGTACTATAAAAATGAGAAAAAAACATTGGATGATAATCTATCAATGAATGTGTTAAGGTATAATGAGGAACAATTGTACATTGGATGATAATCTATCAATGAATACGTTATGGTATAATGGGAGAAAACATTGGATGATACACTATCAATGAATGTGTTATAATATAATGGGGGAAACATTGGATGATAATCTATCAAGGAATGTGTGATGGTATAATGAGGAACAACACTGGATGATAATCTATCAATGAATGTGTTATGGTATAATAGGGGAAACATTGGATGATAATCTATCAATGAATGTGTTATGATATAATGAGAGAAACATTGGATGATAATCTATCAACGAATGTGTTATGGTACAATGATGGTAAACAATGGACGATAATCTATCAATGAATGTGTTATGGTATAATGATGGAAAATATTGGATGATAATCTATCAATGAATGTGTTATAATATAATGAGGGTAACATTGGATGATAATCTATCAATGAATGTGTTATGGTATAATAGGAGAAACATTGGGTGATAATTTATCAATGAATGTGTTATAATATAATGAGGGGAAAATTGGATGATAATCTATCAAGGAATGTGTTATGGTATAGTGAGGAACAACATTGGATGATAATATATCAATGAATGTGTTATGGTATAATGATGGAAAACATTGGATGATAATCGATCAATAAATGTGTTATGGTATAATGAGGAACAACATTGGATGATAATCTATCAATGAATGTGTTATGGTATAATGAGGGAAACATTGGATGATAATCTATCAATGAATCTTTTATGGTTTAATGAGGAACAACATTGGATGATAATCTATCAATGAATGTGTTATGATAAAATGAGGGAATACATTGGATAATAATCAATCACTGAATGTGTTATGGTATAATGAGTGAAACATTAGATGATAATTTATCAATGAATGTGTTATGGTATAATGAGGAAAACATAGGATGATAATCTATCAATGAATGTGTTATGATATAATGAGGGAAAACATTGGATGATAATCTATCAATGAATGTGTTATTGTATAATGAGGGAAACATTGGATGATAATCTATCAATGAATGTGTTATGGTATAATGAGGAACAACATTGGATGATAATCTATCAATGAAAGTGTTATTGTATAATGGGGGAAAACATTGGATGATAATCAATCAATGAATGTGTTATGGTAAAATGAGGGAAAACATTGGATGATAATCTATCAATAAATGTGTTATGGTATAGTGATGGGAAATATTGGATTATAATCTATTAATGAATGTGTTATGATATAATGGGAGAAAACATTGGATGATAATCTATCAATGAATGTGTTATGGTATAATGAGGGAAAACACTGGATGATAATCTATCAAAGAATGTGTTATGGTATAATGAGGAACAACATTGGATGATAATCTATCAAGGAATGTGTTATGGTATAATGAGGGAAACATTGGATGATAATCTATCAATGAATGTGTTATGGTATAATGATGGAAAACACTGGATGATAATCTATCAAGGAATGTGTTATGGTATAATGATGGAAAACATTGGATCATAATTTATTAAGAATGATTTATGGTATAATGAGGGAAACATTGAATGATAATCTATCAATGAATGTGTTATGGTATAACGGGGGGGAAACATTGGATGGTAATCTATCAATGAATGTGTTATGGTATAATGAGGGAATACATTGGATGATAATCTATCAATGCATGAGTTATGGTATAATGGGGGAAAACATTGGATGATAATCTATCAAGGAATGTGTTATTTTATAAATAGGGAAACATTGGATGATAATCTATCAATGAATGTGTTATGGTATAATAAGGAACAACATTGGATGAAAATCTATCATGGAATGTGTTATGGTATAATGTGGGAAACATTGGATGATAATCAATCAATGAATGTGTTATGGTATAATGTGGGAAACATTGGATGATACACTATCAATGAATGTGTTATTGTATAATGAGGGAAAACACTGGATAATCATCTATCAAGGAATGTGTTATGGTATAAATAGGGAAACATTGGATGATAATCTATCAATGAATGTGTTATGGTATAATGAGGAACAACATTGGATGAAAATCTATCATGGAATGTGTTATGGTATAATGTGGGAAACATTGGATGATAATCTATCAATGATTGTGTTATCGTATAATGTGGGAAACATTGGATGATAATCTATCAATGAATGTGTTATGGTATAATGAGGAACAACATTGGATGATAATCTATCGATGCATGTGCTATGGTATAATGAGGGAAAACATTGGATGATACACTATCAATGAATGTGTTATGGTATAATGGGGGAAAACATTGGATGATACACTATCAATGAATGTGTTATAATATAATGGGGTAAAACATTGGATGATACACTATCAATGAATGTGTTATGATATAATGAGAAAAAACATTGGATGATACACTATCAATGAATGTGTTACGGTATAATGATGGAAAACATTGGATGGTAATCTATCAAGCAATGTGTTATGGTATAATGTGGGAAACATTGGATGATAATCTATCAATGAATGTGTTATGGTAGGGTTAGGGTTAGATGATAATCTATCTATGAATGTGTTATTGTATAATGAGGAACAGCATTGAATGATAATCTATCAATAAATTAGTTATGGTATAATGATGGAAAACATTGAATGATAATATATCAATGAATGTGTTATGATATAATGAGCGAAACAATTGGATGATAATCTATCAAGGAATGTGTTATTGTATAATGAGGGAAAACATTGGATGATAAACTATCAATGAATGTGTAATGGTATAATGATGGAAAACATTGTATGATAATCTATCAAGGAAAGTGTTATGGTATAATGAGGGAAAACTTTGCACGATACACTATCAATGAATGTGTTATGGTATAATGGGGGAAAACATTGGATGATGTACTATCAATGAATGTGTTATAATATAATGGGGGAAAACATTTGACGATAATCTATCAATGAATGTGTTGTGGTATAATGATGGAAAACATTGGATGATAATGTATCAAGGAATGTGTTATGGTATAATGAGCAAAAAATACTGGATGATAATCTATCAATGAATGTGTTATGGTATAATGAGGGACAACATTGGATGATAATCCGTCAATGAATGTGTTATGGTATATTGGGGGAAAACATTAGATGATAATATATCAATGAATGTGTTATGGTGTAATGGGTGAAAACATTGGATGCTAAACTATCAACGAATTTGTTATGGTATAATAATGGAAAACATTGGATGATAATGTATCAAGGAATGTGTTACGGTATAATGATTGAAATCATTGGATGATAATCTATCAATGAATGTATTATTGTATAATGAGGGAAAACATTGGATGATAAACTATCAATGAATGTGTTATGGTATAATGATGGAAAACATTGTATGATAATCTATCAAGGAAAGTGTTATGGTATAATGAGGGAAAACTTTGCACGATACACTATCAATGAATGTGTTATGGTATAATGGGGGAAAACATTGGATGATGTACTATCAATGAATGTGTTATAATATAATGGGGGAAAACATTGGACGATAATCTATCAATGAATGTGTTATGGTATAATGATGGAAAACATTGGATGATAATGTATCAAGGAATGTGTTATGGTATAATGAGCGAAAAATACTGGATGATAATCTATCAATGAATGTGTTATGGTATAATGAGGGACAACATTGGATGATAATCCGTCAATGAATGTGTTATGGTATAATGGGGGAAAACATTAGATGATAATATATCAATGAATGTGTTATGGTGTAATGGGGGAAAACATTGGATGCTAAACTATCAACGAATTTGTTATGGTATAATAATGGAAAACATTGAATGATAATGTATCAAGGAATGTGTTACGGTATAATGATTGAAATCATTGGATGATAATCTATCAATGAATGTGTTATGGTATAGTAAGCCAAAAATACTGGATGATAATCTATCAATGAATGTGTTATGGTATAATGAGGGACAACATTGGATGATAATCCGTCAATAAATGTGTTATGGTATAATGGGGGAAAACATTAGATGATAATCTATCAATGAATGTGTTATGGTATAATAAGGGAAAACATTGGATGATAATCTATCAATAAATGTGTTATGGTGTAATGGGGGAAAACATTGGATGATACTCTATCAAGGAATGTGTTATGGTATAATGAGGGAAAACATTGTATGATAATCTATCAAGGAAACTGTTATGGTATATTGAGGGAAAACATTGCACGATACACTATCAATGAATGTGTTATGGTATAATGGGGGAAAACATTGGATGATGCACTATCAATGAATGTGTTATAATATAATGGGGGAAAACATTGGATGATAATCTATCATTGAATGTGTTATGGTATAATGATGGAAAACATTGGATGATAATCTATTAAGGAAAGTGTTATGGTATAATGAGGGAAAATATTGTACGATACACTATCAATGAATGTGTTATGGTACAATGGGGGAAAACATTGGATGATGCGCTATCAATGAATGTATAATAATATAATGGGGAAAAACATTGGATGGTAATCTATCAATGAATGTGTTATGCTATAATGATGGAAAACATTGGATGATAATGTACTAAGGAATGTGTTATGGTATACTGATTGAAATCGTTGGATGATAATCTATCAATGAATGTGTTATGGTATAATTAGCGAAAAATACTGGATGATAATCTATCAATGAATGCGTTATGGTATAATGAGGGACAACATTGGATGATAATCCGTCAATAAATGTGTTATGGTATAATGGGAGAAAACATTAGATGATAATCTATCAATGAATGTGTTATGGTATAATGAGGGACAACATTGTATGATAATCCGTCAATAAATGTGTTATAATATAATGAGGGAAAACATTGGATGATAATCTATCAATAAATGTGTTATGGTATAATGAGGGAAAACATTGGATGATAATCTATCAAGAAATGTGTTATTGTATAATGAGGAACAACATTGGATGATAATCTATCAATGAATGTGTTATGGTATAATGAGGGAAAACATTGGATGAATATCTATCAATGAATGTGTTATGGTATAATGAGGGAAAACATTGGATGATAATCTATCAATAAATGTGATATGGTATAATGAGGGAAAACATTGCACGATACACTATCAATGAATGTGTTTTGGTATAATGAGGGAAAACATTGGATGATAATCTATCAATAAATGTGTTATGGTATAATGAGGGAAAACATTGGATGATAATCTATCAAGGAATGTGTTATTGTATAATGAGGGAAAACATTGGATGAATATCTATCAATGAATGTGTTATGGTAAATGATGGGAAACATTGGATGGTAATCTATCAATTAATGTGTTATGGTATAATGAGCGAAAACATTGGATGATAATCTATCAATGAATGTGTTATGGTATAATGATCGGAAACATTGGATGGTAATCTATCAATGAATGTGTTATGGTATAATGAGGGAAAACATTGGATGATAATCTATCAATGAATGTGATATGGTATACTGATGGAAAACATTGGATGATAATCTATCAATGAATGTGTCATGGTATAATGAGGAACGACATTGGATGATAATCTATCAATGAATGTGTTATGGTATAATGAGGAACAACATTGGAGGATAATCTATAAATGAATGTGTTATAATAACAATTATTATAATAATAATGTTTTATGGTATAATGAGGGAAATCATTGGATGACAATTTATCTAGGAATGTTTTATGGTATAATGGTGGTAACCATTGGATGATAATCTATCAATGAATGTGTTATGGTATAATGAGGAACAACATTGGATGATATTCTCTCAATGAATGTGTTATTGTATAATGAGGAACAACATTGGATGATAATCTATCAATGAATGTGTTATAATAACAATTATTATAATGATAATGTGTTATGGTGCCATTGGATGATAGTCTATCAATGAATGTGTTATGGTATAATATCCTTGTTCATGAAAGACTATGATTACCTAAGGATAGCCTGCTTTAGAGAAATTCCAATAATGACAGTGTTCGGGAGGTAGTGAAACACAATTTCAGAAGATTCATCGAATTGAATAGGATCTCCATTGTCCTTGAACAATAAAAACGCCTTCTTATCTCTCGGTGTATTAATCTTCAGTGTTTCACACTGAATAACATATGAGTCCTTGTAACACGTTAAAAGTACGAGTGTGTTAATGCACGCCTGACCACTCATCTCGATTACGTCAGTATCATCAGCATCATGTATAATAACCGAAACTTACGATGTTTTTGCAGTTCGACAATACAGATAAACCAGGTTCATTATATCATGTCCTAATGTAGGTGGTTGAACATTATATGCCATAATGGTTAGCATGACAAGAGGTATATGAATGATTATTCAACATGAAATAAAATATTATAGCCTTCTAGTATTACATCTGTATTGACACACAAAGCACTTCCAATAAGAAACCGTACATTTTGGTTTCCTATATTAAGGTGTTCTCCGCTCACAGTTATCTTTGTACCACCAATAACAGGTCCAGACTTGGGGGAACTACTGGTAATGGTTGGAGTCTGGAAATAAATTTTAATATAGTGGCACACAAGCAAGGTTTTACGCAACCATAAAATGGTTGTTTATACTACAGGATGTTTTTATACCATCGATGTTAGTAAGAAAATGTCATATAGTTTAGTATATAATATTTATCTCGAAAATGTCGGATTTGCCTATTAATTCCATCGAACGATCAATTCCAACATGTATTACAAATGTCCAGTTTTCGGAAGCTGTTCTGAATCGTAACATTATTTCCATTTTCAATGTCAATTAGACTGTTTAACGAAAGTCAACAACCTTGATTGTAACTCTGTCAGTTGGTCGCTTGTAGCCAATGGCCAGTAAAGTTTATGTCATGATATGTTGTCCGTCGTCCGTCCGTCGGTCCGTCATTCCGTTAGCTATCACCTGAATGTTTCATCCGATATTTACCAATCTTGGTCAGTCTCTTAATATTGATTAGAACTCAGTCAAGTTCGATAACCACCCATATCGTATAATAATAGGCAGAGTTCCTGCCATTGATTTAATATAAAAAAAATCCATATTTTGCCTTGTGGACACTCTAGCTCCTTCAGTGTGGGACCGATATTTACCAAACTTGGTCAGAGTCTTCATATGGATGAAAGCTCGGACACGTTTGAATACTACGTATATCGGATAATAAACATCAAAGTTATGGCCCTTAATTAATGGGAAATCCCATATTTTGCACGTGAACACTCTATTCCCTTCATTGTGAAGCTGATATTTACCAACATTGGTTACAGTCTTCATAATAATGAAAACGTGTAGACGATTGAAAAACACCCATATCATATAATAAACACGAGAGTTATGGGCCTTGTTTTAATGACAACGTTCTATATTTTGCCTTGTGTACACATTAGCATCTTCATATTGCATCCGATCTTCACTAAACCTGGTTAATATATTTATATTAATGACATTTTTGGACAAATTCAAAACAAACCAGTTGCATCAGACTAGACACGTCAGAGCTATAGCCCTTGACTTTTGCAGTAGGCCTTAGATTATCCAAGCCACTAGAGAGATACAGGCCCTCTTGGACTTCTTGTTTTAATCATCCAATGAACGAAAAATAATTAGACATAAAATACCAATAACACAGACATTATAGTTATGACATCTTTTAGTACAATGTATGAGAACAAATTGATATCGTCACTGCAATGACAATAACATGTATCCGGAACTAATTAAACTCATTAACTGATAAATACTGGAATAGATATGACAATTCATTATAGGTAAAAGCTCAATTTTATCTATTCAAGTATTTATCAGTTAATGAGTTTAATTATTTTATTGTTATTCATTTGTGAATAATTAACAATACATTTTAAGATGTTGTTCAGCTAAATTGATCCAGTAATTAAACAGTTAAGTTTTGTAAATCTGTTAATCTATCAATCAATTTTGATGTAAAGTGGATTGTTAGCCTCACACTATATGACCGGTGACTGACGAATTTACGTAAACTAGTGGGTTATACGGACTGTCTGAGACTTGTTTTGCACGGACTATCCGAGACTCGTTTGACGCAGTGCGAACGAATCTTGCTATAAATAACTGGGCTTGACATGTACACTTTGTCAGACAATATAGAACGATAGCCAATACTACAGGCTGGTAGATTTCAGAGAAACCTATGACAGGACCTGTTAAACTAGTCTGCACCAACATAGCGACAAGTTGGGTAAGCTAACATTTATTTAAATTATTTATTCCTTTATTCTTGTAGAGCGTGGAATGCGTCATTTTACTTCAGAAATTGTTATAATGGTAATTGCGGTATTTAAAACGTTGTACAAACCGTCTGTTGATGTCAATTATTTCAAATGTATATCCTTTATTTATTGCTCAAGAGTAATTTAGATTTTGTCCGTGTCTTCAGTTTTCGTTACTGTATTATTTTACTTAAGGTCAAACTGCACTAAATCTATACAGATAGTTTAAGAGCAGCCACCACTGATTTATTTTGTAGACTATAAAGAATCTATAATGGGAAGTAATTAATGTGATAAATGTTTTATAGTTCAATATTGTAATGTAAATTGTGATTTATTTTACTCGAGTTTATGGGAAGGTGTTCATGGATAACCACATGTTTAAGGCAGACCACTGACTATATGATATTGTTTGTAAAGAAATCAAACTGTTGAATAATGATGTATGGCTATCGGGTTGAACATGCGGTATATGTCAACCATTATCTGTACGGAGAATACTCGGTCTATGCTTATGGTTCCGGAGTTAAGTTAACTGTATTTACTATGTTAAGTGTTTAACTGTTTAGAGACTGATTGTCATAGAATATGTCTATGTATTATTAACATGTGATAGCACAGTGTTATTCAAATGAAATGAATTTTGCTGATTAAACTCTTGTTTTGACAGTCGCTCCAGATGACAGCCTTGTAGGGCTAAGATATATCAGGACAGTGCGGTTGGTTCTCTGCAGCACTTTGGCGCAAAGAACAATGCAATGCAACGTTACATGGACGTCTGGACTGGGGAGATCCTGAGTTGGCAACAGTGAATTAGTGTTGGAACAGTGGTGTTGGAACAGTAGTGGGGAAACAGTAATAGGGTTGTAACAGTGGTGAGGGAACATTGTGGAGATAAGCGGATTCGAGTTATGGAGTGTGCACAGTGGCATTTTAGCGCGTTGGGGGTTTATATTGTTTTCTATTATTATTTAGTAGTAGTAGTTAATGTTATTATATTATAATTAAAATTTTGTAAACTTCCTTTGCCTTGTGAATTTGTGTGAGAGTGAGTTATCCCCTAGTCCATTCTGCGTCAAACATGCCTGAAGGAATTTCACATTTTGGCATGATGTTAAATTAATTATAAAACCACATATATTGGATAATATAACAGGCGTTTGAAGGACGATAATCCTATAATCAGATGTCCGATAATAACGATTCGATTGTTATGCCTAAACTGTATGCACATCTTGGAATGATACTGATTGAATATGTGTAATCTCAAAACAATCCATAGAGGAATGTAGTAGAAGTTAGACAAATAATGTAATTTCATTATTTGTTCAGGAACAAAGAGCCATAAATCCAGTTAGTATGATTCGTTTTCCTTGATCCTACGGACTTCATACTCCTCATCACTATTCGAAACTAAGAGGTGTTCGGCACGGTGTGTATAGCCGAACATCGACACTTATCAGAAATATGTCCGTATATCACCACGAGGCCGCACGTGCCCACCTAATTAAGTTTTCGGTAGTGATGCACGTAGACGTCGAATGTTAATTTATGATTAAGAATTGGACGAACTCCAACTAGTTTAATGTAGTTTATGTTCAATAACTATTGTTACCCCATCTGTTAATAATGAATGTAATTGGCAAAATGTATTTTTGGATTAATGTTATGAAGTATTATTTAAATAAGCAAACATGGTATTCATTACGATGTAAAGTAAAATGTAGCCAAAACATATGTTTCTTTGTTATTCATTATTAGTTTACATACATATATGTAAATTTTGCTGTGTGTAATACACCAGATCCTATTCCACTGACTGTTATTATGACGTCACCCGCGTTCCCAGTAATGACTCGTTATACTGTCTGTATCATACTATTCTACAAAAGTGGGATTAATGTATGGGAAATGGGTAATACAACTTGACATAATTAGTAATTATTTAGCAACGAGATAATGTAAATTTAATATTTCTGAAAATTTCACCTCATATACCATTGTACATAGGAATAATTGAAATTACTTGTAAATTGATAATACGCCATTCAGAGTAAGGTTATATTTAATCGTAATAATGTCTTAATTTTGCATAATATTCAAATTATTTTAAGACAATGTGTGTTAAAGACTGCGTCATTACGAACAATAGTTGTTTAAATTTAATGATATTGAAATATAAAAGTACGATGTCAAAATATCAATCAATTATATAATTTTACAATATTTACGACGTGCAAATTATGGTTCTGACATGTTATCAATATATAACAACATAGTTAAGGTTTGTTTACAATTCAGAATGCTTTAAAATAATATATACAGTCAACACCTAGATACTGACATTTGTACACGGTCACTGTAAACAGAACATAGTAACCAGCCACACGTATACCTGGCAGAGTTGACGTGCACATTTAAATATATCATAGTACAACAGTTAGGCGTGTAGCTAGACTAAACAACTCTACAATGACTACAATAAAACAATCCATATACTGGCATATGTATATATTCATTGTAAAACAATGAAAATGACGGTTATGTGAAAATGTCTCTATAAAGTGAGCGACAAGAACAGCAAAGGTAACATGATTGTACATTTGGTTTGTATCCTTAAAAATGTGAGCAATACAGTTTTAGATATAATCTCAATTCGGAAGGTTTGAAAATCAGAGCTGAAGATTTTCTTTAACATATTTACTATGAATATAGTCATGTTATATTATATTTGTTATATTATTTATATTTAGTATGTGTTCAAATAGTCATGAACACCTCACTTGTCATTCGTAATATTTGGAGAAAAAGTAATTGACAAATGAAATTTATTTTGAGCTTGATCGTTTGTTATGTTATGCAAATGTCAAGAAGATGGAGATTGATAGTATCAAAGGTAAGCTTTAGTTGGAATTGTATATAATGTCAAGATTACAAGTTTAATACATTGAACCAAAGTTATATTCAGAAGCCAATGGTATCAATACCTTGATGTTGTGTATTTGTCTGTGTACACTTATTGATAGATAGAATACAGACGTTACCCGTTTTACTGTGTGCATCATCCAGTTCTACGTCTGCTGATGACCCAATTCTATACTTGACTACAACACCGTAACTATTTTTTACAATAGTCTCATCAAAACCAACCTGTTGAGTCTCAAACATTGACTCAGTCCCAATTTTGAGTGTGTTTACACACTTATTTACTTCCATGACTAAATTCCTGTTTGAGTTGTGCACCATAAAATGTTTTATAGTTTCTGATCCTTGCGTTTAATTTAATGTATTTATCAAATTTAAGGAATACTTTTGAAGATTTAAGAAACATTCAATGTTGCAATGCACACAGACAAATTGTAATATCTTTATGTGTACCAGCCAAGACCAATCTCTATCCATGATTTTTTATTATTTGTATCCACATAAGGTATCAATGAAATCACAATATCTTGTGAAAAAAACAAAACGAAGAAGTAGTGATTGAAACCAATATCTTTCGGAATCAAAGCTATTTGTCATTATCAATTCAAAAATAATTATTTTGAACAATGAAATTGTAATCAATAAACTGAACATTTTGGTTAAAACTATTATCGCGGTAAAATAATGTTCGAACGTTATAATATTTTTTGGAGTGTGCATTGAAGCACTACGCGGATGTAAACAAACGGATAGTCATCTTCAAACCTTGAATCACAAAAGTCAATATATACTGAGAGGTGTGTTGTTCGTCATATTAAACCTGTAAGATGTGACAGCTCTGACAACATATGAAATCACAATACTAGCGTTGCCGGACTATTTTTCTGATACGTTGACAGATGTATATATGCGTTTGGAAGTAACGGTATGGGTAGCAAATGAACCAAGACAACAAAAACACAAAGTTGTGACATGGTCAGAATTTGAGTATTTCCTCCAACATCAAATCTATGATTGTCATTTATTCTGAGTTCGTAAATCTGTTTCTGGATACATCCTGAGTGGTTTTATTATTTTGTATGTGTTTCTTTAGTTAGTTTCTCAGGATGTGGACTTTATTGTTAGAGAATTCCTTTTGATGGGATGTAGTTTTGTTTACACTGTCTTGTCTATTTGGGCGCTGAAGACAGGATAATAGCGAGGATTGTGCGCATATAAAATCGATTCAAGCTAACCAGTGGGCCTTATTACCTACTGACCGTTACAAGTGGGTAACCGTGTCTTCACCACCCTTTCTGTTTTTTTTGTCTCTTTCATTGTATTTTCAAGTCCTTGTTTACAGTACAGTGCGGACCTACGATGCCTTTGCGCTATAGGACCCTATATCTCATTTATGGTTATCCTTACATGTATAAAGCAATCGATCTAATCGATAGTTATTTTATAGAAACAAGCGGGGAAGCTCAACCTCGAAGTCCTGAAGTGTTAACATAGTACTATTCATATATGTAGCACTGTTTAAACGGTGAGCATGCACAGTTATTAGTTTGGTACACAATATGTGTGTATTTAAGTATCTACACGATAGACTGTATTGATCGAGACATGACACTTATAGCTTACACTAATGTGGAAGTAAAATCGATATATAACACAGAGACGTGTTGGCTGAAACTGCATGAAATTAAGATCACACATATGTGCGCATCTGACACTTGGATCATTAAGTCACAATTTAAACTAGTACTAGACATGTAATGTAAACTTATATTCAGCAAACATAGTAATAAGATAATCAACATATATACAATGACATTAAAACTTACGCTGACATTACAAGTTATCTTATTTGAATGCAACTCTACAGTTGCTACTTGAGCAAATTGTGTCCTTGGCACTATATATGTATAGATGGCCTCTACCTGTGGAACAACAAAATGAAAATAAGTCTATAGACACTGACACATAGAATGTATACAATATTTTGTAATATCAGTAGGCAATTCCCCTAGTCGTAATGCAATGTCTTGCATACAGACTATACCGAGTGTGGTATAATGTATGGAGATCGTGTTATTTAAAAAAAGAGTTTTATTTAAGATTATAAACGTTATGATCCGGCGAATGGTCATTGCAAGAAATTAGTCATTAAGTGAAAGAAACTCTGAAATTGTGAATTAAACTTTTAAATGCGATCTACAATACTGGTGTAATAATCACATGTAATAACGTTTTAGATACTATCGCTTTAGACAATGCAATGTTAGTGTAATAATTCTATGGAAATAAAGTGTTCTACATTGTTTCTTTAAACAATGCTTTTATATGAAAATAAAAGGCAGATACTGCCAGGTAGCACGTTTTTGCTCTCTCCCGGCGAATCACAAGTATTTTCTGGAATTGTTAAAGCCCGACTAGCTCCAAGTTATCGTCATGAAATATGAAAAAGGATCCATCTGTATTTAAACATGGATCTGTCTTATATAATTATGTTTATATGCCATTGAAAGAAACACAATATACTGCTGTTTGGCTAGAAAAATATGCACACATGTGCAAAGTGAATTAACAGTTGCCAACGCATAATTAATTTGCATTGAAATATGTCTTTTTCTAACCAAAGACCAGTATATTGTGTTTGTATAAATGGCATTTAAGCATAATTGTATAAGCTAGATTCAAATATAAAGAGCCTCAGATGAATCATTATTCATATTGTATGACATAATTTGGAGTTAGAGGGGCTTTAATACGTGTGATTGCTATAGCGAGGTCACCGCTGACCTGACTGCAGTTGGTATTGTTAATACGTGTGATTGCTATAGCGAGGTCACCGCTGACCTGACTGCAGTTGGTATTGTTAATACGTGTGATTGCTATAGCGAGGTCACCGCTGACCTGACTGCAGTTGGTATTGTTAATACGTGTGATTGCTTTAGCGAGGTCACCGCTGATCTGACTGCAGTTGGTATTGTTAATACGTGTGATTGCTATATCGAGGTCACCACTGACCTGAGTGCAGTTGGTATTGTTAAAACATGTGATTGCTATAGCGAGGTCACCGTTGACCCGAGTGCTGTTGATATTGTTAATACGTGTGATTGCTATAGCGAGGTCACCGTTGACCCGAGTGCAGTTGGTATTGTTAATACGTGTGACTGCTATATCGAGGTCACCACTGACCTGAGTGCAGTTGGTATTGTTAATAAGTGTGATTGCTATAGCGAGGTCACCGTTGACCCGAGTGCTGTTGGTATTGTTAATACGTGTGATTGCTATAGCGAGGTCACCGTTGACCCGAGTGCAGTTGATATTGTTAATACGTGTGATTGCTATAGCGAGGTCACCGCTGATGTGAGTGCGGATGGTATTGTTAATACCTGTGATTGCTATAACAAGGTCACCGTTGACCTGAGTGCGGTTGGTATTGTTAATACGTTTGATTTCTATAGCGAGGTTATCACTGACCCGAGTGCTGTTGGTATTGTTAATACGTGTGATTGCTATAGCGAGGTCATCACTGACCCGAGTGCTGTTGGTATTGTTAATACCTGTGATTGCTATAGCGAGGTCATCGCTGACCTGAGTGCTGTTGGTATTGTTAATACATGTGATTGCTATAGCGAGGTCATCACTGACCCGAGTGCTGTTGGTATTGTTAATACGTGTGATTGTTATAGCGAGGTCATCACTGACCCGAGTGCTGTTGGTATTGTTAATACCTGTGATTCCTATAGCGAGGTCATCACTGACCCGAGTGCTGTTGGTATTGTTAATACCTGTGATTGCTATAGCGAGGTCATCACTGACCCGAGTGCTGTTGGTATTGTTAATACGTGTGATTGCTATAGCGAGGTCACCGCTGATGTGAGTGCGGATGGTATTGTTAATACGTGTGATTGCTATAGCGAGGTCACCACTGACCTGAGTGCTTTTGGTATTGTTAATACGTGTGATTGCTATAGCGAGGTCACCACTGACCTGAGTGCTTTAGGTATTATTAATACGTGTGATTGCTATAGTGAGGTCACCACTGACCTGAGTGCTGTTGATATTGTTAATACGTGTGATTGCTATAGCGAGGTCACCACTGACCTGAGTGCTGTTGGTGTTGTTAATACGTTTGATTGCTATAGCGAGGTCACCACTGACCTGAGTGCTTTTGGTATTGTTAATACGTGTGATTGCTATAGCTAGGTCACCGCTGATGTGAGTGCAGTTGGTATTGTTAATGCGTGTGATTGTTATAGCGAGGTCACCACTCACCTGAGTGCAGATGGTATTGTAAATACGTGTGATTGCTATAGCGAGGTCACCACTGACCTGAGTGCAGTTGGTATTGTTAATACGTTTGATTGCTATAGCGAGGTCACTGCTGATGTGAGTGCAGTTGGTATTGTTAATACGTGTGATTGCTATAGCGAGGTCACCGCTGATGTGAGTGCGGATGGTATTGTTAATACCTGTGATTGCTATAACGAGGTCACCGTTGACCTGAGTGCGGTTGGTATTGTTAATACGTTTGAGTGCTATAGCGAGGTCATCACTGACCCGAGTGCTGTTGGTATTGTTAATACGTGTGATTGCTATAGCGAGGTCATCACTGACCCGAGTGCTGTTTGTATTGTTAATACCTGTGATTGCTATAGCGAGGTCATCGCTGACCTGAGTGCTGTTGGTATTGTTAATACATGTGATTGCTATAGCGAGGTCATCACTGACTCGAGTGCTATTGGTATTGTTAATACGTGTGATTGTTATAGCGAGGTCATCACTGACCCGAGTGCTGTTGGTATTGTTAATACCTGTGATTCCTATAGCGAGGTCATCACTGACCCGAGTGTTGTTGGTATTGTTAATACCTGTGATTGTTATAGCGAGGTCATCACTGACCCGAGTGCTGTTGGTATTGTTAATACGTGTGATTGTTATAGCGAGGACATCGCTGACCTGACTGCAATTGGTATTGTTAATACGTTTGATTGCTATAGCGAGGTCACCGCTGATGTGAGTGCGGATGGTATTGTTAATACATGTGATTGTTATAGCGAGGTCACCGCTAACCTGAGTGATGTTGGTATTGTTAATACGTTTGATTGCTATAGCGAGGTCACCGTTGACATGGGTGCTGTTGGTATTGTTAATACGTGTGATTGCGATGTCACCACTGACCTGGGTGCAGTTAAAATAGTTAATACTTGTGATTGCTATAACGAGGTCACCGCTGACATGGGTGCAGTTAAAATAGTTAATACGTTTGATTGCTATAACGTGGTCACCGCCGACATGGGTGCGGTTGATATAGTTAATACGTGTAATTGCTATAACGAGGTCACCGTTGACCTGCGTGCGGTTGGTATTGTTAATACGTGTGATTGCTATAGCGAGGTCACCGCATGTGTGAACGGTTGGTATTGTTAATACGTGTGATTGTTATAGCGAGTTCACCGCTGACCTTAGTGCTGTTGGTATTGTTCAGACGTGTGATTGTTATAGAGAGGTCACCGCTGACCTCAGTGCAATTGTTATTGTTAATACGTGTGATTGCTAAAGCGAGGTCACCGTTGATCTGAGTGCAGTTGGTATTGTTTATACGTGTGATTGTTATAGCGAGTTCACCGCTGACTTGAGTGCAGTTGGAAATGTTAATACGTGTGATTGCGTGAAGTTGTTATAGTTAAAAGAGTATGATAATGGACCTTTGAAAACGGCCGAACACGTCACATTCGAAATATTGCAGTCTCGGTTTGATTGAGACTGTTCATGAACGGTAGTGAAATATGCTAGTTACCGCTCCCCGGGTTGAGCAGAACTCAATATCAAAAGTACATAATTTTAACCATCCCGAAGATGGCATACATATGGCGGTGGGCATAGAGATTTTCCTCCCCCATGTCCTCCGGCGTGTGATTGTTATAGGGAGGTCACCGCTGACCTGAGTGCAGTTGGTATTGTTAATACGTGTGATTGTTATAGCGAGGTCACCGCTGAACTGGATGCAGTTGGTATTTTTAATACGTGTGATTGTTATAGTGAGGTCACCGATGACTTGAATGCAGTTGGTATTGTTAATACGTGTGATTTCTATAGCGAAGTCACCGCTGACTTGAGTGCGGTTGGTACCGTCACAGAGGTTAAAAAACTCCAATTCGTTCTCTATAGCAATCACACGTATTAACAAAAAGTTGTTGCCTGGTGTTTGCCAGGTCGAATATAATTCTCTTAAAAATAGTGCCAAGTTGTACCCTCTGGTAAGCACTCATTTCATTCTTGGTCTGTCTTTCTATGTTTGAAATGTGCTATTTGACATGTAAGAAATAATATAATTAATGTTTTATTAGCATATTGGTCATCTTTGATCTGTTTCTGATAATAAATAAAGATGAAAGTGAAAGTGGGAGTAAATATTGTAACTATATTCTGTGGCGACTGTTGAATTTCATATTACCCATATTGAAATGTACCGTAACAGTTCTTTCGTAGGAGATAGTTAACTCCTATTTTTCTGATTCAGTCTGATTTTCATTTGGAGAAAGGTAAATAATTATAATAGAATAGGTGTCAGACTAACTGAATGTCAGGTAAAGTCAGCTGAAGGCCAGGAAAAATGCATTTATACTATAGACAAGGGATTTCATTTGATGGCCTAGAGATACATGTATATGATGTATGATCGTGCATTCTTATCAGTATACACCGTGGAGTTGAACTATCCAGTTCTCTGAAAGTTGTTGCCTGGTGTAAGTGAAATATAATAAATGGATGTGTTTATTACACGCTAGGTCCGCTAGAGGAACATTCGAAACCTAAAGAATAACATACTCTAAGGTGTGGGACGTGTAGTTCCTAGTGCCTAGTTCCTTATTCAATCTAGTTCCTGGGCTTGTATTCTCGAAACTCTGAGCCAAAATCTCAGAATCAAGCTCAAACTGAAATTTGAAAACCATATTTCTAATTAAAGTCGTTTAATTTAATGACATTTAATGTACAAATAAATTAGGCGTAAATGTACTTATACTGATCCTGAAAATGTAATCACAAATCGTGAACAGACTTAACGACAAATTAAATTTGAAGTTTTGATCTTGAGTCTGAGTTTTCTGGCTCAGCAAGTTTCGAGAATTAAGCCCCAGGTTCGAGATTCCATTTTGAAAATGAGGTGAAATGATAAATGATTAAAATCAACTTGTAATAGACGAAAGACAAACGGGACGAACTATGAACTAGTCTCATACGCGAAGTAAGCTGTTCTCAAATATAAAACACTCGCATGAGCTAAGCCATTAAGTAAAAATAAGGGGATCACACTGACCTAATGAGCCAGACGTTAAAACTTCATTAATATGTCTCAATAGAGATACATCGCAAAATAAATTATTCGCGGATAATACACGTATACTCAACCACCGTGCTCCCGTATACTCACCCACCGCACTCCCGTATACTCAACCACCGCGTCCCCGTATACTCAACCACCGTGTTCCCGTATACTCACCCGTCGCGTTCCCGTATACTCAACCACCGCACTCCCGTATACTCAACCACCGCTTCACCGTATACTCAACCACCGTGTTCCCGTATACTCACCCACCGCAGTCCCGTATACTCAACCACCGCGTCCTCGTATACTCAACCACCTTGTTTCCGTATACTCACCCGTCGCGTTCCAGTATACTCACCCACCGCAGTCCCGTATACTCAACCACCACGTCCCCGTATACTCAATCACCGCGTTTTCGCATACTCAACAACCGTGTTCTCGTATACTCAACCACCGTGTTCCCGTATATTCACCTATCGTGTTTCCGCATACTCAACCACCGAGTTACCGTATACTCAACCGCCGCGTTCCCGTATACTCAACACCACCGTGTTCCCGTATACTCAATTCTCAACCACCGCGTTCCCGTATACTCAACCACCGTGTTCCCTTGTACTCAACCACCGCGTTCCCGTATACTCAACCACCGCGTTCACCGTATACTCAACCATTGCGTTCCCGTATGCTCAATATTCAACCATCGCGTTCCCGTATACTCATCCACCGTGTTCCGTATACTCAAAAGCCGTGTTCTCGTATACTCAGCCACCGTGTTCCCCGTATACTCAACCAACTTGTTCCCGGTATACTCAACCACCACGTTCCCGTATACTCAATCACCGCGTTCCCGTATGCTCAATCACCGTGTTAGCGTATACTCAACCACCGCGTTCCCGTACACACAACCACTGTGTTCCGCGTATACTCAACCACCGTGTTCCCCGTATACTCAATCACCGTGTTCCACGTATACTCATCCACCTTGTTCCCGTATACTCAATCACCGCGTTCTCGTATATTCGACAACCGTGTTCCCGTATACTCAACCACCGTGTTCCCGTATACTCAACCACCGTGGTTCCGTATACTCAGCAACCGTGTTCACCGTATACTCGACCACCGTGTTCCCCGTATACCCTGTTTCTGTATTCTTCCTCTAATATTAGAACCATAAGTTCGGAACGTCGCGTTACTGCAAAGTTAATTGTTAGTAGGTCTGTGACTAGACTGACATCAGCCCTTAACATAAAATGTATCAACCTATATAACAGTACAACATAGACTGCAATCAGACCTTACTAGTTAAATATATCAACATCTATAACAGTACTAACAATACTACATAGACTGGCATCACTCCTTAATATTAAATGTATTAATCAACCTATATCACAGTACAACATAGACTGACACCAGACGTTAATATTAAATATATCAACCTATATCACAGTACAACATAGACTGACATCAGACATTAATATTAAATATATCAACCTATATCACAGTACAACATAGACTGACATCAAACCTTAATATTACATATATCAACCTATATCACAGTACAACATAGACTGACATCAGACATTAATATTACATATATCAACCTATATCACAGTACAACATAGACTGACATCAGACCTTAATATTACATATATCAACCTATATCACAGTACAACATAGACTGACATCAGACATTAATATTAAATATATCAACCTATATCACAGTACAACATAGACTGACATCAGACCTTAATATTACATATATCAACCTATATCACAGTACAACATAGACTGACATCAGACATTAATATTACATATATCAACCTATATCACAGTACAACATAGACTGACATCAGACATTAATATTAAATATATCAACCTATATCACAGAACAACATAGACTGACATCAGACATTAATATTACATATATCAACCTATATCACAGTACAACATAGACTGACATCAGACATTAATATTAAATATATCAACCTATATCACAGTACAACATAGACTGACATCAGACCTTAATATTACATATATCAACCTATATCACAGTACAACATAGACTGACATCAGACATTAATATTACATATATCAACCTATATCACAGTACAACATAGACTGACATCAGACATTAATATTAAATATATCAACCTATATCACAGTACAACATAGACTGACATCAGACATTAATATTACATATATCAACCTATATCACAGTACAACATAGACTGACATCAGACATTAATATTAAATATATCAACCTCTATCACAGTACAACATAGACTGACATCAGACACTAATATTACATATATCAACCTATATCACAGTACAACATAGACTGACATCAGACATTAATATTAAATATATCAACCTATATCACAGTACAACATAGACTGACATCAGACCTTAATATTAAATATATCAACCTATATCACAGTACAACATAGACTGACATCAGACATTAATATTAAATATATCAACCTATATCACAGTACAACATAGACTGACATCAGACATTAATATTAAATATATCAACCTCTATCACTGTACAACATAGACTGACATCAGACATTAATATTAAATATATCAACCTATATCACAGTACAACATAGACTGACATCAGACATTAATATTAAATATATCAACCTATATCACAGTACAACATAGACTGACATCAGACCTTAATATTAAATATATCAACCTATATCACAGTACAACATAGACTGACATCAGACATTAATATTAAATATATCAACCTATATCACAGTACAACATAGACTGACATCAGACCTTAATATTAATATATCAACCTATATCACAGTACAACATAGACTGACATCAGACATTAATATTACATATATCAACCTATATCACAGTACAACATAGACTGACATCAGACATTAATATTAAATATATCAACCTATATCACAGTACAACATAGACTGACATCAGACATTAATATTACATATATCAACCTATATCACAGTACAACATAGACTGACATCAGACATTAATATTACATATATCAACCTATATCACTGTACAACATAGACTGACGTCAGACCTTAATAATACATATATCAACCTCTATCACAGTACAACATAGACTGACATCAGACATTAATATTACATATATCAACCTATATCACAGTACAACATAGACTGACATCAGACATTAATATTACATATATCAACCTACATCACAGTACAACATAGACTGACATCAGACCTTAATATTAAATATATCAACCTATATCACTGTACAACATAGACTGACATCAGACATTAATATTAAATATATCAACCTATATCACAGTACAACATAGACTGACATCAGACATTAATATTAAATATATCAACCTATATCACAGTACAACATAGACTGACATCAGACATTAATATTACATATATCAACCTATATCACAGTACAACATAGACTGACATCAGACATTAATATTAAATATATCAACCTATATCACAGTACAACATAGACTGACATCAGACATTAATATTACATATATCAACCTATATCACAGTACAACATAGACTGACATCAGACATTAATATTACATATATCAACCTATATCACTGTACAACATAGACTGACGTCAGACCTTAATATTACATATATCAACCTCTATCACAGTACAACATAGACTGACATCAGACATTAATATTACATATATCAACCTATATCACAGTACAACATAGACTGACATCAGACATTAATATTACATATATCAACCTATATCACAGTACAACATAGACTGACATCAGACCTTAATATTAAATATATCAACCTATATCACAGTACAACATAGACTGACATCAGACAATAATATTAAATATATCAACCTATATCACAGTACAACATAGACTGACATCAGACATTAATATTAAATATATCAACCTATATCACAGTACAACATAGACTGACATCAGACCTTAATATTAAATATATCAACCTATATCACAGTACAACATAGACTGACATCAGACATTAATATTAAATATATCAACCTATATCACAGTACAACATAGACTGACATCAGACCTTAATATTAAATATATCAACCTATATCACAGTACAACATAGACTGACATCAGACATTAATATTAAATATATCAACCTATATCACAGTACAACATAGACTGACATCAGACATTAATATTACATATATCAACCTATATCACAGTACAACATAGACTGACATCAGACCTTAATATTAAATATATCAACCTATATCACAGTACAACATAGACTGACATCAAACATTAATATTAAATATATCAACCTATATCACAGTACAACATAGACTGACATTAGACATTAATATTAAATATATCAACCTCTATCACAGTACAACATAGACTGACATCAGACCTTAATATTAAATATATCAACCTATATCACAGTACAACATAGACTGACATCAGACATTAATATTAAATATATCAACCTATATCACAGTACAACATAGACTGACATTAGACATTAATATTAAATATATCAACCTATATCACAGTACAACATAGACTGACATTAGACATTAATATTAAATATATCAACCTCTATCACAGTACAACATAGACTGACATCAGACCTTAATATTAAATATATCAACCTATATCACAGTACAACATAGACTGACATCAGACCTTAATATTAAATATATCAACCTATATCACAGTACAACATAGACTGACATCAGACATTAATATTAAATATATCAACCTATATCACAGTACAACATAGACTGACATTAGACATTAATATTAAATATATCAACCTCTATCACAGTACAACATAGACTGACATCAGACCTTAATATTAAATATATCAACCTATATCACAGTACAACATAGACTGACATCAGACCTTAATATTAAATATATCAACCTATATCACAGTACAACATAGACTGACATTAGACATTAATATTAAATATATCAATCTCTATCACAGTACAACATAGACTGACATCAGACCTTAAAATTAAATATATCAACCTATATCACAGTACAACATATACTGACATCAGACATTAATATTACATATATCAACCTCTATCACAGTACAACATAGACTGACATCAGACCTTAATATTACATATATCAACCATTATCACAGTACAACATAGACTGACATCAGACCTTAATATTAAATATATCAACCTATATCAGAGTACAACATAGACTGACATCAGACATTAATATTAAATATATCAACCTATATCACAGTACAACATAGACTGACATCAGACATTAATATTAAATATATCAACCTATATCACAGTACAACATAGACTGACATCAGACCTTAATATTAAATATATCAACCTATATCACAGTACAACATAGACTGACATCAGACCTTAATATTAAATATATCAACCTATATCAGAGTACAACATAGACTGACATCAGACATTAATTTTGAATATATCAACCTATATCACAGTACAACATAGACTGACATCAGACATTAATATTAAATATATCAACCTATATCAGAGTACAACATAGACTGACATCAGACCTTAATATTAAATATATCAACCTATATCACAGTACAACATAGACTGACATCAGACCTTAATATTAAATATATCAACCTATATCACAGTACAACATAGACTGACATCAGACATTAATATTACATATATCAACCTCTATCACAGTACAACATAGACTGACATCAGACCTTAATATTAAATATATCAACCTATATCACTGTACAACATAGACTGACATCAGACATTAATATTAAATATATCAACCTCTATCACAGTACAACATAGACTGACATCAGACCTTAATATTACATATATCAACCTATATCAGTGTACAACATAGACTGACATC
The DNA here is from genome assembly GCA_037043455.1 of Cyrtodaria siliqua. Classification (NCBI taxonomy): domain Eukaryota; kingdom Metazoa; phylum Mollusca; class Bivalvia; order Adapedonta; family Hiatellidae; genus Cyrtodaria; species Cyrtodaria siliqua. The sequence continues at coordinate 347,447 of JAWPHD010000392.1, read as the reverse complement.
AGACCTTAATATTAAATATATCAACCTCTATCACAGTACAACATAGACTGACATCAGACCTTAATATTAAATATATCAACCTCTATCACAGTACAACATAGACTGACATCAGACATTAATATTAAATATATCAACCTCTATCACAGTACAACATAGACTGGCATCAGACATTAATATTAAATATATCAACCTATATCACAGTACAACATAGACTGACATCAGACATTAATATTAAATATATCAACCTCTATCACAGTACAACATAGACTGGCATCAGACATTAATATTAAATATATCAACCTCTATCACAGTACAACATAGACTGACATCAGACCTTAATATTACATATATCAACCTATATCACAGTACAACATAGACTGACATCAGACATTAATATTAAATATATCAACCTCTATCACAGTACAACATAGACTGGCATCAGACATTAATATTAAATATATCAACCTATATCACGGTACAACATAGACTGACATCAGACATTAATATTACATATATCAACCTATATCACAGTACAACATAGACTGACATCAGACATTAATATTAAATATATCAACCTCTATCACTGTACAACATAGACTGACATCAGACCTTAATATTAAATATATCAACCTATATCACAGTACAACATAGACTGACATCAGACATTAATATTACATATATCAACCTCTATTACAGTACAACATAGACTGACATCAGACCTTAATATTAAATATATCAACCTATATCACTGTACAACATAGACTGACATCAGACCTTAATATTAAATATATCAACCTATATCACAGTTCAACATAGACTGACATCAGACATTAATATTAAATATATCAACCTCTATCACAGTACAACATAGACTGACATCAGACATTAATATTAAATATATCAACCTATATCACTGTACAACATAGACTGACATTAGACATTAATATTACATATATCAACCTATATCACAGTACAACATAGACTGACATCAGACATTAATATTACATATATCAACCTATATCACTGTACAACATAGACTGACATCAGACATTAATATTAAATATATCAACCTATATCACTGTACAACATAGACTGACATTAGACATTAATATTACATATATCAACCTATATCACTGTACAACATAGACTGACATCAGACATTAATATTACATATATCAACCTATATCACAGTACAACATAGACTGACATCAGACCTTAATATTAAATATATCAACCTCTATCACAGTACAACATAGACTGACATCAGACATTAATATTAAATATATCAACCTATATCACTGTACAACATAGACTGACATCAGACATTAATATTAAATATATCAACCTATATCACAGTACAACATAGACTGACATCAGACATTAATATTAAATATATCAACCTCTATCACAGTACAACATAGACTGACATCAGACCTTAATATTAAATATATCAACCTATATCACAGTACAACATAGGCTGACATCAGACCTTAATATTAAATATATCAACCTATATCACAGTACAACATAGACTGACATCAGACATTAATATTAAATATATCAACCTATATCACAGTACAACATGGACTGACATCAGACATTAATATTAAATATATCAACCTCTATCACAGTACAACATAGACTGACAACAGGCATTAATATTAAATATATCAACCTATATCACAGTACAACATAGATTGACATCAGACCTTAATATTACATATATCAACCTCTATCACAGTACAACATAGACTGACATCAGACCTTAATATTAAATATATCAACCTATATCACAGTACAACATAGACTGACATCAGACATTAATATTAAATATATCAACCTATATCACAGTACAACATAGACTGACATCAGACATTAATATTACATATATCAACCTATATCACAGTACAACATAGACTGACATCAGACATTAATATTAAATATATCAACCTATATCACTGTACAACATAGACTGACATCAGACCTTAATATTACATATATCAACCTCTATCACAGTACAACATAGACTGACATCAGACCTTAATATTAAATATATCAACCTATATCACAGTACAACATAGACTGACATCAGACATTAATATTAAATATATCAACCTATATCACAGTACAACATAGACTGACATCAGACATTAATATTACATATATCAACCTATATCACAGTACAACATAGACTGACATCAGACATTAATATTACATATATCAACCTCTATCACAGTACAACATAGACTGACATCAGACATTAATATTACATATATCAACCTCTATCACAGTACAACATAGACTGACATCAGACCTTAATATTACATATATCAACCTATATCCCAGTACAACTATAAAGTGTTCAAAGGAAAAGATCCTCCTTCAAAAAGGCATTAAAACATCATTGTTAACTATTACAATATCCGAAATTTGAAAAGTTTAAGTTTGCGCGTGTGAATCCGTTCCGGAGAGATGTTTTTCTTTTTTTCTGACAGTTTGTGCGACTGTTGCAAGCACTTGTTGTTGCATAGGAAATGTGTTTGTAACACTGTTAACGTTATATAGAGTCATCAGAGAGAGAGAAAGAGAGAGAGATATATCGAGAGAGAGCAAGAGCGAGAGCATGAGAGAGAGGGAGAGAGAGAACGAGAGAGAGAGAGAGAGAGATAGAGAAAGAGAGAGCGAGAGAATGATAGAGAGAGAGATATAGAACGAGATAGAGAGAGAACGAGAGAGAGAAAGAAAGAGAGAGAGAGGAGAAAGAGAAAGAGAGAGGGCGAGGTCGAGAGAATGGGAGAGAGATAGAGAGAAAGAGAGCAAGAGAGAGAAAGAGAGGCGAGAGCGGGATAATGAGTTAGAGAGAGAGAGAGAGAGAGGGAGAAGATAGATATATAGATAGATATATAAATAAATAGAGAGATGATAATAGTATACAGATTGATCCGGGTACTATGCCCGGCTCTTATTCTCGATTAGATCATTTGGTTATTTAAACGTGTCCGTGTGTGAAGCACCGATACACGGGACCTCGGTTTAAACGTGTCCGTGTATGAAGCACCGATACACGAGACCTCGGTTTAAACGTATCCGCGTGTGAAGCACCGATACACGGGACCTCGGTTTAAACGTGTCAGTGTGTGAAGCACCTATACACGGGTCCTCGGTTTAAACGTGTCCGTGTGTGAAGCTCCGATACGCGGGACCTCGGTTTAAACGTGTCCGTGTGTGACACACCGATACGCGGGACCTCAGTTTAAACGTGTCCGTGTGTGAAGCACCGATACACGGGACCTCGGTTTAAACGTGTCCGTGTGTAAAGAACCGATACTCGGGACCTCGATTTAAGATTTAGATAAGCACAAGATATAGAAAAGAAGTGCGAAAATATTACCCATGATTACAACCAGTATGCCTCATTTCTTCTGCAGTCATAGTTACCATAGTTCCCGGAAAAAGCTGAATTCCCCTCCGATGCCAGATTTTATCATAGAATAAACACTCTAGCTGCCTATTTTTTAAAAATGCAAAATCAACTAAAAATCATATTTTTTGACCATAGAGAGAAAGTGTGAGAAAGAGCGTGTATAAACAGTTTGTATGAGAAAGTGTGAGAAAGAACGTGTATGAGAGAGAGAGTGTGAGAAAGAGCGTGTAGAAGAGAGTTTGTATGAGTGAGAGAGAGAGTGTGAGAAAGAACGTGTATAATAGAGTTTGTATGAGAGAGAGTGTGAGAAAGAGCGCATATAATAGAGTATTTTATGAGAAAGAGTGTGAAAAAGAGCGTGTATAAGAGAGTATTTATGAGAGAGAGTGTGTGCAAAAGAGCGTGTATAAGACAGTTGTTATGAGATAGTGTGAGAAAGAGTGTGTATAAGAGAATCTGTATAAGAGAGAGAGAGATTGCGAGAAAGAGCGTTTATAAGAGAGTTTGTATGAGAGAGAGAGTGTGCAAAAGAGCGTGTACAAGACAGTTTGTTTGAGAGAGTGTGAGAAAGAGTGTGCATAAGAGAGTTTGTATGAGAGAGAGAGTGTGAGAAAGAGCGTGTATAAGAGAGTATTTATGAGAGAGAGAGTGTGCAAAAGAGCGTGTATAAGACAGTTTTTATGAGACAGTGTGAGAAATAGTGTGTATAAGATAATTTGTATGAGAGAGAGAGAGGGTGAGAAAGAGCGTGTCTAAGAGAGTTTTTATGAGAGAGAGAGTGTGAAAAAGAGCGTGCATAAGACTGTTTGCATGAGAGAATGTGAGAAAGAACGTTTATATGAGAGTTTGTATGAGAGAGAGTTTGAGAAAAAGCGTGTATAAAAGAGTATTTATGAGAAAGAATGTGAGAAAGAGCGTGTATAAGAGAGTATTTATGATAGAGAGAGTGTGCAAAAGAGCGTGTATAAGACAGTTTTTATGAGAGAGTGTGAGAAAGAGTGTGTATAAGAGAATTTGTATGAGAGAGAGAGAGATTGCGAGAAAGAGCGTTTATAAGAGAGTATTTATGAGAGAGAGAGAGAGTGTGCAAAAGAGCGTGTACAAGACAGTTTGTATGAGAGCGTGTGAGAAAGAGTGTGCATAAGAGAGTTTGTATGAGAGAGAGAGAGAGTGTGAGAAAAAGCGTGTATAAGAGAGTATTTATGAGAAAGAGTGTGAGAAAGAGCGTGTATAAGAGAGTTTGTATGAGAGAAAGTGTGAGAAAGAGCGAGTATAAACAGTTTGTATGAGAAAGTGTGAGAAAGAACGTGTATGAGAGAGAGAGTGTGAGAAAGAGCGTGTAGAAGAGAGTTTGTATGAGTGAGAGAGAGAGTGTGAGAAAGAGCGTGTATAAGAGAGTATTTATGAGAGAGAGAGTGTGCAAAAGAGCGTGTATAAGACAGTTTTTATGAGAGAGTGTGAGAAAGAGTGTGTATAAGAGAATTTGTATGAGAGAGAGAGAGAGATTGCGAGAAAGAGCGTTAATAAGAGAGTTTGTATGAGAGAGAGAGTGTGCAAAAGAGCGTGTACAAGACAGTTTGTATGAGAGAGTGTGAGAAAGAGTGTGCATAAGAGAGTTTGTATTAGAGAGAGAGTGTGAGAAAGAGCGTGTTTAAGACAGTTTTTATGAGAGAGTGTGAGAAAGAGTATGTATAAGAGAGTTTGTATGAGAGAGAGAGGGAGAGAGAGAGAGAGTGTGAAAAAGAGCGTGCATAAGACAGTTTTTATGAGAGAGAGAGTGTGAAAAAGAGCGTGCATAAGACTGTTTGTATGAGAGAATGTGAGAAAGAACGTTTATAAGAGAGTTTGTATGAGAGAGAGTGTGAGAAAGAGCGTGTATAAAACAGTTTGTATGAGAAAGTGTGAGAAAGAACGTGTATGAGAGAGAGAGTGTGAGAAAGAGCGAGTAGAAGACAGTTTGTATGAGTGAGAGAGAGAGTGTGAGAAAGAATGTTATAAGAGAGTTTGTATGAGAGAGAGTGTGAGAAAGAGCGCATATAATAGAGTATTTTATGAGAAAGAGTGTGAAAAAGAGCGTGAATAAGAGAGTATTTATGAGAGAGAGAGTGTGAAAAATAGCGTGTATAAGACAGTTTTTATGAGAGAGTGTGAGAAAGAGTGTGTATAAGAGAATTTGTATGAGAGAGAGAGAAATTGCGAGAAAGAGCGTTTATAAGAGAGTTTGTATGAGAGAGAGAGAGTGTGCAAAAGAGCGTGTACAAGACAGTTTGTTTGAGAGAGTGTGAGACAGAGTGTGCATAAGAGAGTTTGTATGAGAGAGAGAGTGTGAGAAATAGCGTGTATAAGAGAGTATTTATGAGAGAGAGAGTGTGCAAAAGAGCGTGTATAAGACAGTTTTTATGAGAGAGTGTGAGAAAGAGTGTGTATAAGAGAATTTGTATGAGAGAGAGAGACGGTGAGAAAGAGCGTGTCTAAGAGAGTTTTTATGAGAGAGAGAGTGTGAAAAAGAGCGTGCATAAGACTGTTTGTATGAGAGAATGTGAGAAAGAACGTTTATATGAGAGTTTGTATGTGAGAGAGTGAGAAAAAGCCTGTATAAGAGAGTATTTATGAGAAAGAGTGTGAGAAAGAGCGTGTATAAGAGAGTATTTATGAGAGAGAGAGTGTGCAAAAGAGCGTGTATAAGACAGTTTTTATGAGAGTGTGTGAGAAAGAGTGTGTATAAGAGAATTTGTATGAGAGAGAGAGAGAGATTGCGAGAAAGAGCGTTAATAAGAGAGTTTGTATGAGAGAGAGAGTGTGCAAAAGAGCGTGTACAAGACAGTTTGTATGAGAGAGTGTGAGAAAGAGTGTGCATAAGAGAGTTTGTATGAGAGAGAGAGTGTGAGAAAGAGCGTGTATAAGAGAGTATTTATGAGAGTTAGTGTGAAAAAGAGCGTGTTTAAGACAGTTTTTATGAGAGAGTGTGAGAAAGAGTATGTATAAGAGAGTTTGTATGAGAGAGAGAGGGAGAGAGAGAGAGAGTGTGAAAAAGAGCGTGCATAAGACAGTTTGTATGAGAGAATGTGAGAAAGAACGTTTATAAGAGAGTTTGTATGAGAGAGAGTGTGAGAAAAAGCGTGTATAAGAGAGTATTTATGAGAGAGAGAGTCTGAAAAGGAGCGTGTATATGACAGTTTTTTATGAGAGACTGTGATAAAGAGTGTGTATAAGAGAGTTTGTATTATCGAGAGAGAGTGTGAGAGAGAGCCTGTATCTACCTCAATATAACAGTCAGTGTAGTGTGTTATCATTTAACGGACACACGTATATAATAACTACCTCCATATAACAACTAGTATAGTGTGACCACATTTAATCGACACGCGTCAATAATAGCTACCTCCATATAACAGCTAGTATATTGTGACTTCAGTTGATGGAAACACGTCTATAATAACTACCTCAAAATAACAGCCAGTAAAGTGTGTCATCAGTTAAAGGATACACGTCTATAATAGCTACGTCCATATAACAGCCAGTATAGTATGACCTCATATAATTGACAATCGTCAATAAACCTTCCTGCATAGTGCAGTCAGTATACTCAGTCATCAGTTAAAAGCCAGTATAGTGTGCCATCACATAACAGAAGGACGTCTATAATAGCTACCTCCATATAACAGCATTATAGTGTGTCATCAGTAAACGGACACACGTCAATAATAGCTACCTCCATATAACAGCATCATAGTGTGTCATCAGCTGACGGACACACGTATATAATAGCTACCTCCATATAACAGTCAGTTTATTGTGACTTCATTTAACGAACAGACGTCAATAATAGCAACCTTCATATAAGAGCCAGTATAGTGCGACCTCAGTTAACGGAGTCACGTCAATAATAGCTACCTTCATATAACATTCGGTTTACGTAGTGTGTCATCAGTTAACGGAATCACGTCTATAATAACAACCTCTATATAAAAGCTGATATTGTGTGAACACAGTTAACAGACAAACGTCTATAATAGCTACCTCCTTATAACAGCCAGGATAGTTTGACCTCAGATAAAGGACACGAGTCAATTATAGCTGCCTCCATATAACAGCCAGTATAGTGTTATCAGTTAACAGACACACGTCGATAATAGCTACCTCCATATAACAGCCAGTATAGTGTGCCATCAGTTACCAAGCACAAGTCTATAATAGCTTTCTTCCATTTAACAGCCACAATAGGTTGTCATCAGTTAACGGACATACTTATATAATAGCTACCTCCATATAACAGCCAGTATAGTGTGCCATCAGTTACCAAGCACAAGTCTATAATAGCTTTCTTCCATTTAACAGCCACACTAGGTTGTCATCAGTTAACGGGCATACCTCTATAATAGCTACCTCCATATAACAGCCAGTATAGTGTGCCATCAGTTACCAAGCACAAGTCTATAATAGCTTTCTTCCATTTAACAGCCACACTAGGTTGTCATCAGTTAACGGGCATACCTCTATAATAGCTACCTCCATATAACAGCCAGTATAGTGTGCCATCAGTTACCAAGCACAAGTCTATAATAGCTTTCTTCCATTTAACAGCCACACTAGGTTGTCATCAGTTAACGGGCATACCTCTATAATAGCTACCTCCATATAACAGCCAGTATAGTGTGCCATCAGTTACCAAGCACAAGTCTATAATAGCTTTCTTCCATTTAACAGCCACACTAGGTTGTCATCAGTTAACGGGCATACCTCTATAATAGCTACCTCCATATAACAGCCAGTATAGTGTGCCATCAGTTACCAAGCACAAGTCTATAATAGCTTTCTTCCATTTAACAGCCACACTAGGTTGTCATCAGTTAACGGGCATACCTCTATAATAGCTACCTCCATATAACAGCCAGTATAGTGTGCCATCAGTTACCAAGCACAAGTCTATAATAGCTTTCTTCCATTTAACAGCCACACTAGGTTGTCATCAGTTAACGGGCATACCTCTATAATAGCTACCTCCATATAACAGCCAGTATAGTGTGCCATCAGTTACCAAGCACAAGTCTATAATAGCTTTCTTCCATTTAACAGCCACACTAGGTTGTCATCAGTTAACGGGCATACCTCTATAATAGCTACCTCCATAAAACAGATAGTATAGTGTCTCATCAGTTAACGGACACGGCTATAATAGCTGCATCCATATAACACCCAGTATATTTTGTCATTAGTTATGGGACACACGGCTATAATAAATACGTTCATATAACATAGAGTACAGTGTGCCATCAGTTAACTGACACGTCTATAATAGCTACCTCCATATAACACCCATTATATTTTGAAATTAAATATGGCACACAAGATATAATAGATACGTTCATATAACAGGCAGTATAGGATGTCATCAGTTAACGAAAACTCGTCAATAACAGCTATCGTCATAGCCAGTATAGTGTGTCATCAGTTAACGGACAGACGTCTGTAATAGCTACACCATATAACAGCCAGTATAGTGTGTCATCAGTTAACGAACACACGGCTATAATTGCTACCTCCGTATAACAGCCAGTATAGTGTGTCATCAGTTAACGAACACACGGCTATAATTGCTACCTCCATATAACAGCCAGTATAGTGTGTCATCAGTTAACGAACACACGGCTATAATTGCTACCTCCATATAACAGCCAGTATAGTGTGTCATCAGTTAACGAACACACGGCTATAATAGCTACCTCCATATAACAGCCAGTATAGCGTGTCATCAGTTAACGAACACACGGCTATAATTGCTACCTCAATATAACAGCCAGTATTGTGTGTCATCAGTTAAAGAACACACGGCTATAATTACTACCTCCATATAACAGCCAGTATAGTGTGTCATCAGTTCACGAACATACGGCTTTAATTGCTACCTCCATATAACAGCCAGTATAGTGTGTCCGCAGTTAACGAACACACGGCTATAGTTGCTACCTCCATATAACAGCCAGTATAGTGTGTCACCAGTTAACAAACACACGGCTATAATTGCTACCTCCATATAACAGCCAGTATAGTGTGTCTTCAGTTACCGAACAGACGGCTATAATAGCTACCTCCATATAACAGCCAGTATAGCGTGTCATCAGTTAACGAACACACGGCTATAATTGCTACCTCTATATAACAGCCAGTATAGTGTGTCATCAGTTAACGAATACACGACTATAATTGCTATCTCCATATAACAGCCAGTGTAGCGTGACATCATTTAATCGACACACGTCAATAAACACTCCTTCCATATAACAGTCAGAATATAGTGTGCCATCAATTATTCGACACAAGTCAATATTGACTTCCTCCATATAGCAGCCAGTATAGTGTCATCAGTTAACTACATACGCCAATAATAGCTATCTCCATATAACAGCCAGTAAAGTGTGCCATCAGTTACCAAACACACGTCTATAATAGGTTTCTTCCATTTAATAAACACTATATTGTGTCATCCCTTAACGGACGTACATCTGTAATAGCTACCTCCGTATAACAGATAGTATAATGTGCCATCAGTGAACGGACACACGTCTATAACAGCTACCTCCATATAACAGCCGGTATAGTGTGACCTGAGTTAATGGACACATGTCAATAATAGCTACCTTCATATAACAGCCAGAATACGTAGTGTGTCATCAGTTAACGGACACACGTCGAAAACAGCTATCTCCATATAACTGCCAGTATAGTGTGTCATCGGTTAACGGACACACGTATTTAATAGCTACCTCCATATAACAGACAGTATAGTATGTCATCAGTTAACGGACAAACGTCTATATTAGCTACTTTCTTATAACAGCCAGCATAGTGTGTCATCAGTTAAAAGGCACATGTCAATATTAGCTACCTCCATATATCAGCCAGTATAGTGTGTCATCAGTTAAAAGACACTTGTTTATAACAGCTACCGTCATAAATCAACCAGAATAGTTGTTCATCAGTTGACGGACACACGTCTATACTAGATGTATATACGTCCATATAACAGCCAGTATATTGTGTCATCGGTTATCGGACAACCGTCTATTATTTATTACCTTCATTTAACAGCCAGTATAGTGTCGACACTTGTCTATACCAGCTACCGTAATATAACAACCAGAATAGTTAGTCATCAGTTAACGGACACACGTCTATAATATTAACCTCCCTATAACAGCCAGTATAGTTTAACCACATTTAATCGACACACGTCAATAATAACTACCTCCATACAACAGCCAGTATAGTGTGACCACAGTTAACGGACACGTCAATAACAGCTACCTCTATATAACAGCCAGTATAGTGTGGCATCAGTTAACGGACACACGTCAATAACAGCTACCTGCATATAATTACAAACTGTGAATAATATACGAATTTTCTGCGTTATAATTGGTTAACCAGTCTTGAATTATTGATTTTTTTCGATAACATGCAAGTCCATAAATTACCTCATATTACTTACGACGTACTTTAAGATGACGTCATTACTTTTAACGTTTAAACATCATACTTTCATATTTAACGGACCGTTCAATATAATTTAACGGAAATAAAAACAAATGTATAGAGGTTCATAAGGATTATATGGAGAACAAATGGAATAAAACCGCGTAGCGCAGCGAAGCTGTTTTATTCAATATTGGTGTGTTATACATCGATAATATAGCGAAAATTGAAAAACAATTCTTAAATAAAATCCTTTATAGTGTGACTTCAGTTAACGGACACATTAGCTACCTCCATATAACAGCTGGTATAGTGTGACCACAGTTAACGGACACGTCAATAACAGCTACCTCTATATAACAGCCAGTATAGTGTAACCTCAGTTAATCGACACACGTCAATAATAGCTACATATAACAGCCAGTATAGTGTGACCTCAGTTAATTGACTCACCTCAAAAATAGCTACCTCCATATAACAGCCAGTATAGTGTGTCATCAGTTAAAAGACAACCATCAATACTTACTCCCTCCGTATAACTGCCAGAATACTGTGACCAACCAGCAATTTAATTAGCACAATCTAGACATTAAGAATAACATTACACAGCATAACAAAAGCTTATTAAATGTATGAAATATGTTTGTCCATACAATTACTTTACTATAGCATTATGTTTAATTGTAGGTGTTGAAATGGAAGAAGAACTAACGACGTTTGATCATACTCACTTCACACCAGAAGTGTATATCGATACCAATTATACGTATTTTACTGTCAATCGCATTGAAGACGAATTCGGGGTATTCACTTTGGATTCCTTACATGATACATATAAAGCCCTTAATGTTTTATTAGTAAATTGTCGTAAATATAAACTTAAACCTAAATTACTTTGTCAACTTTTTGATGCATTTGTTGGCTCAGTCTTGGGTTATGCATCGGAAATATGGGGCTTTAGTAAGTCTAAAGAAATTGAAAGAATACACTTAAAATTTTGTAAGAAAATATTAAATGTTAAAGTAAGTACTTGTACAGCTGCTGTTTACGGTGAATTAGGACGTTATCCTTTGTATATTTCACGATATGTTAAAATGGTTAAGTATTGGTTTAAGTTGTTAAATACTGATAATATTATATTGAAACAGGTTTATAATATGGCCTATGACGAGTGTGTTAATGGCAAAAAGAACTGGTTATCTAATGTTAAAACGTTACTGTATTAATATGGTTTCAATTGGGTATGGGATAACCCTGATACAGTTGTTTGTAGGTCATTTGTATTAGTATTCAAACAAAGAATAATCGATTGTTTTTTGCAAAAGTGGTATGCAGATAAACAAAATTCTGGTGTCTTAGATTTGTATAACAATGTGAAAATCATTTTCATTATGAAATATACTTAGATGTATTGCCATGCGATTTAAGAAGTTTAGTAAGTAGAATAAGGTTATCGTCACATTCTCTAAGAATTCAAGCAGGTCGGTATGGTATCAATAGGATTGAAAGAAATGAAAGTTTTTGTCAATATTGTAATACCCAAGATATTGAAGATGAGTTTCATTTCATTTTAAAATGCCCATGTTACTCCGATATAAGGAGGAAATACATAGCTCAATATTATTGTAATAGACCAAGTATGTTTAAATTCATCGAATTATTGCAAACTGAAAACAAAATGATTCTTTTAAAATTGGCTTTATATCTCAAATGTGCGATGTCACATAGAATATCTATAACGCATGTGTGAACACTTTATAGATCATCCTCTTTAGAGCTGATATAAATCATATACTTTGTATGTTACACGTGATTTAATTATGTATTTTGTAATTGTTGTATATATATTATGATGATGTACTTAACGTACAAGTCAATAAAAGTATGTTCTGTTCTGTTCTGTATAAAGATGGTAAGTCTATAACTTTGCAATTTGATGTATATGAGTAGTATGTTTGATTCTTAAAGTATTGTATTCAAACTCTCAGGAAATGTATCTCATATTTAATATCAATATTTTGAAAATAGTGTGTTTTTAATTGTATTTGATATCTTTCAACTCTGACAGTAATTTTCTACAAAATGGACTATTTTCGCTCCGCAGATAAGGAAAAAGCTGCACATATCCCCTCACATTGTGTGATCAATGTTAAGCTCAATTTCATAGTCATTTATCTACAACTGAAAATGTATAATTTTAGTCCAAACGGGGCATGATCATAATGTATCGATTTCAATGTTGTTAATAATCATAACTAGAATTGACTATTTTGAAATGTTGCGTGACCAAGACTTTTTTTAATTCAATTGGTAGAAATACTGTTCTGAAAGCTTAGACTATCTCAAAAATTAATCATTTCAATTAGCTCTACTGGCAAAAGGCCAGACAAGATTTTGCGATCATTTTGTGTCCGTCGTCCGTCTATTCGTCTGTCTGTTAGCAATTTTATAAAATCGACATATCCTCTGAAACCACATGCAGATTTTGATGAAACTTCACCACAATGTTACCTGGGATACTACCTCACAGAGTTGTATCTGTCGGGGCCTTAAGTCATCCAAGATAGCCACCTTGGCTAGAATTATGTCAACATTAAGGAAATTGCAAACAACATCTCCGAAACAACTTATTCCATTCTAGTGATATATCACATACATATTCCTTTGGTTGGTGATTGTAGTATCAGCAGTTATACCTGCATGCCCTTGTGGGTTTATAGGAATGCATGTCGATCTTGTTACAATATATAAGATGCTAAGACTGCTGACTCCGGAATCAATAATACATTTTAACTGTATTCCTCCAACTTGGGTATTATTGATCGATGTATTTTCTGGATAATTAACCCTTAAACTAAATGTAAATCCTGTAGCCCCTCTTTCTTCATCACTTTCTTCACTTCCATTTATATTTCTTATTTATTTCTTCCTTTTTCCTTCTTTCCATCTTTCTGTTTACATTTGTTCTCAAAATGTCCAATCCTTGAACAGTTTCTGCACTTTTGTCCCCTGGATGGACAGCTTTGATCTTTCGCCTTATGTCCTTCATAGCCACAATTAAAACATTTTAAACGATTGTTTGGTTTTCTGTATTCATCTCTCTTCTTGTCCGTTTTAAATGACAACTTGTTTACAGATTCTGACATAACAGTGTCCATTGATCTGGCGTGCCTATCTGCATTCTCAAATATTCTTGCTATGTCCGAAAGTTTGTTTAGTGTAAGATCTTTCCCTTTTTCTAAGTATTTTTTTCTAAGGCTGGTCGATTTGCACTTCTCAATTATTTGGTCCCTTATATGCTCATCTTTGTTGTCCCAAAATTCACATGTTTCTGCTTTTAGCCTAAGTCTAACCACAAACTGATCTGTCGATTCTCCGTCTTCTTGTTTAAGTTGTCGAAATTGATGCCTCTCAAATGGCACATTTTCTTGTGAAGCGAAATGTTCACTCAGTTTTTCAAGGGCTGTTTTGTAATCATTATCCTCTCCAATATCCGACAAAGTGTAGAAAATATCCTGTATTTCCAGTCCTCCACAATGAAGCAACAATGCTCTTTTCTGCTTATTTTCTGTTACACCTTTACTGATCAAAAATATTTCAAACGCTCTTTTCCACTTTTTCCATCTTTGAGCTAGCGTTGATGTTTCCCCTTTACAGTCGAAATGCTCTAAAGTTCCAATGTCTGAGACCGCTTTAGACATTTTTTTATTTTTTAATTAATCCAACACCATTTATTAATATTTAATTATCCTCGTCGCCAAATGTAATGTCTTGGGCTTAGACATTCGTAGGATTTGTTGTTATGGAGGGTAAAGGACAGTCCTTATTGAGCTATAACACGGCAACAAATCTCGGAGTACTCAAAATTGTGAGACAGATCGGTGACCAGCAAAGCTGCCAATCGCCGCACGATGATGCATATATACTTGAGAGATATTTCCAAGGTTTTGGAAAACTAAAGGAGTATCAGTTGGACATTCCGATTGATGAGACGGTTAAGCCGGTGGTGCAGCCGAACAGACGAGTTCCGTACCAGCTGCGTGAGAGACTCGAGCATAAGTTAAATAAACGCGCGAGAACATGGATATCATTGAACGTGTCAGTGGACCTTCGAAATGGGTTTCACCCATAGTCATTGTGCCGAAACCAAACAACGACATTCGTATATGCGTGGATATGAGGCAGGCCAACACCGCAGTCCAACGGGTCCGACACCCAATCCCAACGGTGGACGAAGTGCTGCAGGACCTAAACAACAGCAAATACTTCAGCAAACTGGACATCAACATGGCGTATCATCAAATTGAGCTGTCGCCTGAATCACGTGAAATTACAACATTCAAAACACATATGGGATTTTATAGGTACAAGAGACTTATGTTCCTGAAAACGTGAGCGAGGTAAGAAGTTTTCTCGGTTTAGTCAATTATAGCGCGAGATATATACCTGATCTTGCTACCGTATCCTAGCCGCTGCGTGAGTAAGTGAAGAAAAACGTTGTGTTTACATGGGGTAAACCGCAGCAAATTGCGTTTGATGAACTCAAGAAACGGTTGTCTAAAGCAGAAACGCTAGGGTACTATGACAAAAACGCGCCGACCAAGGTCATAGTTGATGCTAGTCCGGTTGGGCTAGGAGCCGTGCTAGTTCAAGAGCAGCACGGTGAATTAAGCGTAATAAATTATGCAAGTAGAAGTCTTACAGACGTCGAACGTAGGTACTCGCAGACTGAAAAGGAAGGTCTGAGTTGCGTCTTGGCTCTTGAGCGTTTCCATCCGTGGTTATACGGTACTGAATTTGAATTACTGACGGATTGTAAACCGTTAGAATACATTTATACGGCTAGGTCAAAACCATGTGCTAGGATAGAGCGATGGGTGCTTAGATTGCAACCATACACATTTAAGGTAAAACACATTAAGTGTGTTAAAAACATTGCCGATGCACTGTCAAGGTTGCTGGCTAAGCAACCGGGTCAAACCGTAGATCTAAATTCGGTCGATGACAACGCATATGTCAAATTCGTTGCTAGGGAAGCTACGCCCACTGCTATGACAACGCGTGAGATTGAGGAAGCGTCAGCTGTTGATGATGAAATTAGCAGCTTACGCAAATGTTTAACATCTGGAGAATGGCATTTGTTGCAACAAAAGCAATATTTACCGATAAAAGATGAACTATGCGTCATTGGGTATCTTGTGCTCCGTGGTACAAGAATTTTAGTACCCGAAAGTCTCAGAAAAAGTGTGTTAACATAAGCACATAGTGGTCATCCGGGCATAGTAGTGATGAAACGGCATCTTAGAACAAAAGTATGGTGGCCAGGTATAGATAAGCAGGTAGAAACCTTTTGTAAAACGTGTCACAGTTGTCAGTTAGTCGGTCAGCCTACTAGTCCAGAGGCTATGACTCGAACAGACCTACCGACAGGTCCATGGCAAGATTTAGCCGCAGACGTACTGGGTCCATTACCGACAGATGATTACATATTTGTATGTATCGATTATTATATTCGTTATTTCGAGCTTGGTATAACAAAGTCAATTACTTCGGAGAGATTGACAACATATTTGAGCAAATGGTTTGTCACATATGGCCTACCATTGTCTCTTAGAACAGATAATGCGAAAAGTTTCGTATGCGATCATTTGGCTAGCTTTTTAAGCAGCAATGGTATTGAACATCGACGTACTACACCATTATCGCCGCAAGCCAATGGGGAAGTAGAGAGGCAAAATCGATCAATTCTTAAACAATTTCGAATTTCGCAAAGCGAGGAAAGAAACTGGAAATCTGACTTAAATGATTATCTAATGATGTATAGGAGTACACCTCACTCGACTACAGGTGTGAGTCCCGCTGAGGTCTTGTTCGGTAGAAAAATCCGAACTAAAGTACCAGAAATAAGTCAATTTTAAAAAGAAGACAGTGAGATACGCGACCGCGACTCCGAACAAAAAGGAAAGGAGAAATTGTACGCAGATCACAAAAGACGCGTTAAATATAGCAATATCGCTGAGGGAGATAAGGTTTTGTTAAAACAAAAGCGAAATAATAAGCTTGACACGCCGTTTAATCCGAAACCGCACACTGTTGTTCAGAAAAATGGAAACAGCGTATTGATTCGTGCCGACGATGACAGTGTCGAATACCGACGGAATGTTACGCATGTCAAAAAGTACAATGACACAAACTTGCCTCAGCCAGACTCTGTGTCTCATGATTTAATGGAAAATATAAGAGAAACATCTGATCATATGCAAACGGATCAAACTTATGAACAGACCAAATCTCGACCAGAGAGAATTAAGAAAACACCAGAAAAACTCAGAGACTATATTCAGGAATAAACTGAAATCAGGCCCTTGTGGAATTATGGAATCCCTCTTTGTAACACAACAAACAATTCTAATGAACAGTGAACTCAGTTTGACTTGTGTCAGCTCCGTGTGTAAATTACTAGATTATCTGCTTTCTGGGAAAATGTGGAATGTAATGCCATTCTAAATCAAAGATAATGTAATGATGATGAATTGGAATTACCATTAATTGCACCAATAACTGAATTTGGTGGAGGTTAACAATTTCCACGGACTTTCTTTGAACATTGAGCTGTCTGCTGCCACTCACAGACACAGATAAATGGCTATTAACTGACACCTGTTGATAAGATCGCATATTGTATGAACTATCTTGAACTTTGGAAAGTTGCAGAGCACTTTGAGGTCTTAAAATGTTACAGTTATGAATGAAATTGATATTTAATATTTTCATATATTTGATATATATTTTGGGGTAAGTATTATCTAAAAAGGGAGGGATTGTAGTATCAGCAGTTATACCTGCATGCCCTTGTGGGTTTATAGGAATGCATGTCGATCATGTTACAATATATAAGATGCTAAGACTGCTGGGGTTTGGGAGGAGTCTTTACTTGTAGTTCGTAGTACACTGTAGGAATAAAGGCTATACCTTTAATGGTGTTGTTTGTGTCTTAAATGACGTGTCTTAAATGACGAATGTCTAAGCCCAAGCCATTACAGTCTCTAAAAAACACATTCCTTGGAATGGCTTCTATCAAGTTTCTATTTTTTGTTGTCCTGAAATATTCAAAATGTCCACCACGGCAACCAAAAATTTACATTGAGTGATATAGGAAAAGGCTAAAAATGGCATATTCTCTGAAACCGCTTTAAGTATTTTGATAAAACTTAATCATAATGATCTTTTGGAGAGACCCTCTGATCAAATTTCTGTTTTTTGCTGACAAGATGGCCATCATAGCTAAAGCCATGTCAAATTTAAGGAAATTTCAAACTACTTTTTGGTGGACCTATCCGATCTTAGCCATTTTGGTAAGGGGCCACTCAAGGATGCTTCCTGTAGAGTAAAACTGGTTTAGAAGTCGTTTAAAAAGATGTCGATTGAAGCAAAAGGTTAACGACGAAAGACGGACACCAGACGACCACAAAACCTCTCAACTTGAGCCTTTGGCTCTGGTCAGCTAAGACGTAATAAGTATAGTTTTTAAACGGTCTATAATAAATCGTTGAATTAAATGTTGGTGCATTCATAATTGCTAAATATATAGCCGAATAAAAAAGGTTTTTTTCTTGAAAAGCGTAATATATTGTTACAGGGAATGTTAACACACGTACAACCATATTCTTGGAAATAATTTCAGGCTATACCATTATGGTGAAAAGTGAAATATTAATTTATCAAACTTTGCTTAAATAAATCATAAGAATTTTCAATATTTGTAATCCGTTATTAAATAGTTAATTAAATACCATCTTGCATATGATTTAAGGATGTGAAGGTATATGGAATTAAAATAAATGAATATTATGTAACAACAAATCTGAATTATCGAGGTTGATCTTTGTTGAAATGTGTGGAATTTAGTTACGGTATAAACAGGTCTGGTATGTAGGAATATAATAATGTATAGCATCTAGTATTTTAACCAATGCTATTCTTTTAATTATACTTAGGACGTATGTAAACAATATTAATATACCTTATGTAAAACAAGCATGTGTAAAGGATTTCTAACAACTGTAAGTGTGATAGTGACAAGAAGATCACAGGGCGAGAATTATCATGACCTAGAACTTGAAGAGTCGGGAGAAATATAGTAATCGGATCGTCTTTCCGGATTTTGAGTCTTTCTCATATCTCCTAAACAAGTACGCGGATTTCAACTTTCCTTTGTAAAAATGTTTATCAGATCAAGTCGATGTGTCGCGATTAACTCCTAGGTTCATGCTACATGTACCAAGGTCAATGTCACACTTGGACTCTTAATGTAAGGATTTTCCTGTACACATTTCTTTCTTTTTATATTTCCTAAACCAGTGGACCAATTCGACTTTACTTTTGCATAAATGTTATTCACGTCAGTTCCCAAGTTCCTACCAACACAGTAAATGTCACATATGGACGTTTAATGTTCGAACAGAGTAGTTGGCTGTTCAATTTCGAGAATTTTTCATATATCCGCAATCAGTGGCTGATATTAATTTCATTTTGCGTCATTGTCTATCACTTCAAGACAACGTGTCGCGATGAAGTCCCCTATTCCTGCCACCAAGGTCAATGTCACAATAATTATTGATCTTTAAGTTACACCGACTCATTAATCACCACGACTAAATCCCCCACTAAAAAAAACAATCAAAGAGAGAATCATACATAAAAGGAAATATTGCCAAACTGCCAAACATTTGGCAGTTATCCTCATTAAAGAGGAATATATTATTGAACGTTTAATCTTTTTTATGTCGTATTCGTCTGTTGACGTACATTAATGACGCCCGAGTCAATATATAATATTAGAAAAAGTATCACGTTAATGAAACAAAACACAATCTTAGAATTTAAACAGCTTATATTTTTTTCTTCACAAATATGTGCTTAATATAAGATTTGCTATAAATAATTATGTAATTCATATAATAATTATGCTACTAGTATTTATTTTCTAAATGATTAGAATGTTAATGTTGAACACTATCAAATTCACATGGGAATTTCTTACAATCTGTGTTCTACTTATAACCTATGAATATCGAACGCTGTTTATTTTATTCAAATCATGTATAATACCAAATTCAAATTAAACAGTAATTTAGGTTAGGATTTATAATACTTTGAATTTCTTTATAACGTTAAGTGGATGTTGGATTACAAAGCGACGTCACATAGCGGATAGTGGAGTAGTGAAATACCTATTTTGTGAAATATGTTTCAGATAAGTTTATGACAGTTACTGCTATGAAAGAGAATATTTATATATGTGCTGCAATATAATTTGAAAATATAAAAAAATGTCAACGTCATATTTGAACGGCTTTCGTACGAGTTATTTCCAATTAGCATATGTGAACATCATGTTAATGAGAATGATACATTTTTACATGACCAGTTGCAAACCCTTGACGCTGGGTGCTTGGCGAAGGACATATCGTATGTTATGTGATGTTAAGAAATAATTTATATAACTATAACTACGGTTTCTTCGTAAAACGTACTTAAATCCGTATTTCGAATTAAAAAATTGGTAAGTATACCAAGTTTATATAAGCCATTCACATCGAGTGGGTGTACATGCACATGTACTCATTACAAACAGATGGATAGATAGAAGGGTGGAAATAATGATTTATATAATGAGAACCTGTGAGGTACATATCATGATTAAATGGAATAACCCTTTGCACATCAAAAGTGTTTCAACATCGAGGAAGTTTGAAATTCCTATACATATCCAAACAGTGGGCGCCTCCATAATTATAAACAATCCTTTGGAAGAAAAAATGGCCTTAAATGGCCTTCAAGTTCCGATGAATTAGTAATTATCCCTAGACTTGGGCACCGGTGGATAGCAATGAGTCCGTAGGTGTATTTTGTATTATTCTGGATACGCAAACTGTTACTCGGTACGACAACTAACATTTCTGCACAAGTTTCATTTACTATACACATTATCAATTTAATGAAATTTAGAATTCATTTTACCTATCTGAAATCAATTTAAGATAAAAATGGCAATGTATCTCCCCTCAAAAAAAGTTCACATGTTTGAAATGCGTTAATAAATTTTGTTTGTCAAAGGGGCATACTATTTCTTACATATTCGAATACTCGGGAATCATTTAAGGATTGTTTTTCATTTTGTGCGATGTAATCGATGTATAACACGTCAATATGGAAAACAAATGGAATAAAGCCGCGTAGCGCAGCGAAATGGTTTTATTCAACATTTGTGACCAATCTTGACGTATTATACACCGATAACATCGCAAAAATGACAAACAATCCTTATAATTACGAACCTCTATACATTTACTTTTTATTTACATCAGATGATATTGAAATGTCAGTTAAATATGAAATTATGATAGAAAAACGTTACCAATCAATGACCTCAAGTAATGACGTAATATGACGTAAAATGACGTAACTTATGGACTTGCATGTTATCAAAAAATAACAGCACATTTTTAACACTGGTTAACCAAACAGAATGCAGGAAATGCGTATATTATTCACAGTTTGTTATTATACACAAGTGCTGTTCTTCAGACCGTGACAAACAAACACAGTATTCAATTATTCTATTGATTAACTTAAAGACGGAACTGATAAATTTCATGTTACCTACGTTAATCGTCCCGGTTATATTTCATAGGAGATATAGTTACCCCTATTTCATTTTTGACTGATATTCATTACGAGAAACCTCCATAGTTTGTCTATAATCGGTGTCATACTAACTAAACTTCCTGTCAAATCTTGGTACTTTATAGCTCATAGACAGGGGTTATGATCGTTTTAACCCCAATGTGAAAAAACTTAAAATAATAAATACTAAAATTATATGTCTCAACATTCCTATTGAATGTAAATAGTAATGACGCGCCGTTCATATTGTTGATTATTTAACATTAGCAACATTTGTTAGGTTAAAATATTGCATCAAACGACATTGATATCATTTTTAATTAAAAATCGATTTCAAATAAGTATTTTCTAGTAAATATATGGAATTAAACCATTTAAACACGTCGGCTTCACTCTATTTTGGACACAAAAACTGTTTTCACAGCTATAACGAAACCTTCGAAATGCATCTATATGTTCATAAAAAGTGATAATCATTGTATTTTTTAATATTTCCATAGATATTAATTTCATTCGTGTCTTGAAAGATAAACACCACATAGTACAACATATTACATTTTGTTTTTCGTCATCAAAAGTAACGCACATGGATATGTCGACCTCTGTTGACCGCAGTAAGTCTGTATAATTTGTATTCTACAAATAAAGTTATCTACTAAATCTAGTCAGATATCAAATTTATTATAAATTAAAAGGATGTAGATCAGACACACCAATTGTTCGTCACATTTGATTTTCACACATGAAATCACTTGTGGTTCTATCTTATAAGTTTATAAATGAACATTTAATTTGACCTTGATATTGACAAGTTTGGTGGAAAGCGGGGTAAGATCATATGTTGAACTGCTTCGTTGCATTAAGCTATACCACCTGATATGTACTACTATGATCCAATGAGATTTTCCTAGTGTATGTAGTTGCTTGAGAAACATATCTAAACTAATATTAATTTGTTAAAGGAAACGAAAACAGAAACTTAATTACAAGGTCATTGAGGTCATTCAAGGTGAACTGTTCCATGGTAATGCAAAAATAAAAAAGAGTACATATCTGAGTTAATTTAGTTGATATCGAATAAGATTATTAAAAATGTATTAAAACTGTAATATTATGATATATCTGCTTTAATATATAAACTATCTAATATCTGAATTTTATTTACTGGACATCAGTATTTATTGAATAAATAGTAAAACGAACGCCTCGTTAAAGAAAGAAGGGCTTCCATGTAGAAAAACGAACGCCTTGTTATAGACAGAAGGGCTTCCATGTATAAAAACGAACGCCTTGTTATAGACAGAAGGGCTTCCATGTAGAAAAACGAACGCCTTGTTATAGACAGAAGGGCTTCCATGTAGAAAAACGAACGCCTTGTTATAGACAGAAGGGCTTCCATGTAGAAAAACGAACGCCTTGTTATAGACAGAAGGGCTTCCATGTAGAAAAACGAACGCCTTGTTATAGACAGAAGGGCTTCCATGTAGAAAAACGAACGCCTTGTTATAGACAGAAGGGCTTCCATGTAGAAAAACGAACGCCTTGTTATAGACAGAAGGGCTTCCATGTAGAAAAACGAACGCCTTGTTATAGAAAGAAGGGCTTCCATGTAGAAAAACGAACGCCTTGTTATAGAAAAAAAGGCTTCCATGTAGAAAAACGAACGCCTTGTTATAGACAGAAGGGCTTCCATGTAGAAAAACGAACGCCTTGTTATAGACAGAAGGGCTTCCATGTAGAAAAACGAACGCCTTGTTATAGACAGAAGGGCTTCCATGTAGAAAAACGAACGCCTTGTTATAGACAGAAGGGCTTCCATGTAGAAAAACGAACGCCTTGTTATAGACAGAAGGGCTTCCATGTAGAAAAACGAACGCCTTGTTATAGACAGAAGGGCTTCCATGTAGAAAAACGAACGCCTTGTTATAGACAGAAGGGCTTCCATGTAGAAAAACGAACGCCTTGTTATAGAAAGAAGGGCTTCTATGTAGAAAAACGAACGCCTTGTTATAGACAGAAGGGCTTCCATGTAGAAAAACGAACGCCTTGTTATAGAAAGAAAGGCTTCCATGTAGAAAAACGAACGCCTTGTTATAGAAAGAAGGGCTTCCATGTAGAAAAACGAACGCCTTGTTATAGACAGAAGGGCTTCCATGTAGAAAAACGAACGCCTTGTTATAGACAGAAGGGCTTCCATGTAGAAAAACGAACGCCTTGTTATAGACAGAAGGGCTTCCATGTAGAAAAACGAACGCCTTGTTATAGAAAGAAGGGCTTCCATGTAGAAATTCTCGGTATTTACTTGGAATATTATGCAGACATTTCGTGGACAAAACAACGAATAAACAAAAATATGCGGACAAAAGGCGATACGGACACAGTGCTTCGGACAGAATGCGTCATAGTGGACATAAAGAAACAAGAATAAATAGTTTACGGACAGTTGGTGATACTGTGAAAACGCAATATGGTGGACACAATAGCATACTACAACACACATATCTTGCGGACGAAATGGATTACCGGACATAGAGCTACAGACAGAACACGTAATTGTGGACAAAAACGCACAATGACATTTGTTTCACGTTCGACAAAGAACACCTAACAAAAAGCAAACTGCGTACAAAAGTGTAGTCGGCACACACGTTTACGACGTTATAGTATAATTAAACCATTCTTATCAAAGAAATATAAAGAGATCGGACAGGGAAAGTAGCTTCAAGGAGGACAGTCAACCACAAAACACAAAAACAAACACGCACAGAGACAAACAAGAAGGCAAAAGTAATAATAAATGCACACGACATCACAAACACAAAAGGGTTGACAACAGGGCTACCGCCTTGGAACGGTCAGGGGCAAAGTAGGCCACTGGAGGGTTTAAACACGGTTCTAAACCTGATACTTACCCTACTGTCATCCCATTAAAACAGGACAGTGTAAATAAAGAAATCCCCGCCATGATCTAATCTCTTACCAATAAGGCAGCATCAATAGGCAATATAAGTAAAACACAAATATGTTCGTGTAAATATAATACAAAAACCAACAGCCTAGAAAGCCACAATGAAGGTACTCAATGACATGGCGGAATCCAAAGCAACAAGAGAATAAACCATTAAGGCGACGACAAGAAAGATCATAGACAAACAACAAACGCCACCGTCTCAATGGGCTTTAGGTAGGCGTTATCATAGTGTCCGCAGCCTGTCCGGTCATCGTACAATTAAAGACGAAAGCATAGTGGCGAACTGTAAAAGGGTCCACCACCAAGCATGCAGTGCGTTGCAAAATGATAGGGTCATAACCTCTTTTGATAAACTTTTTAACAAGTTTAACAAAGATAGTATGAAAGTGATCATGACCAAGAATCTTACGAAGTTTATAAATTACATCACCATAGAAGTCAGATTGTGATAGTCCTTTTCGCAGAAGAGTCCTTAAATTACTTTTATATTTGGAAAGAAGATCAGGGTTACTATAATAAGATTTTGCAAAGGTTTTATGAAGTTTATGGTAACGGTAACCCTGATTGAGTAGCTTTTTAGATATACAAAGAGTACGAATATTAAAATCCTCAACTCGAGTTCAAGCTCTTGAAAAACGAATCAGTTGACATAGTTTAATTGGAAATAACTTTAATTGGTATTACATATGTCAATATTTTTTAACAGCAAAAATCATAATCTATTTTTTATTATTATCAATTAATATTAATCATAATGATTGAGGGACGAGTTTAGAAGGCTGAAATTGTATCTAGATTGTTGTACAAAGTATAATAAAGTCAACCCTATGCACGCAGATTAAAATGCGGAATATTCTTTTTATAATCAGTATATATATCAATACATGTATTTACCTTGGTCTGTTGAATACATTTGTCTAAATATTGTAGTAATTGTCTCACATTCCTCACTAACAAGTTGCTGTCAAATCGGCTTGACAAGTCGGTATTTGTACATTGTGCACTCAGATACGATGCTCGCCTTCCGTCAAAAAAACTAGCAACACATTCAGGAAATGGTTTTCGCTAAATTTACTGTACGCTAAAATTCTAAAATATGATTTTAACTATATTTCTGACAAGCGATAATATCTATATATACAATATTTAGCATTACACTTGACTTATTATTATAATGTATTATACTGTCATTCCACCACCTTCTTGAAACCCGGTGGTCATATTTTCGTTGTGGACATGCTATATTTTTCTTCCTACCCGATGGACGGCGTCAGATTTAAAACTCTCTACACAACAAAAGAAAACTTACAAACGATATACAAAGAATGTGGCTATGAAATAATGTCGTGGAAAGAACAGCATCTCATTTGAGTGTGAAATATTCGCAATGGTTGCCAAAAAAATGTAACATGTACTAAAACTGAGTGGCCGATTAACCCCGATTTATATTGAGTATTATCCTTCTGTTTCCTCTGGTTTGTCTAATTTACCCAGGTTTGCTGTTTACTCAGGTTAACTTGCTGTTCACTGTTGTGTTGTTTACCCAGGTTTTCTAACTTCTCTTATCATATACCTTCCATTATTCAGCTAATGGATAAATTATACATGTATTTATATTTGATTAGCTATAATGGTTCGTATCTATCCACTCAAGCCTGTTTTACTTAGTGAAACTAGTGCATATCCGCATGCACATAATTTTCAACTGGTCTATTTACTTTATTAATTAGAGAATTATATGATCAATTGATGCAATTTAAAACAGTAAATTTAATATTATCTTAACAAAATCAATATACGAAAAATAAAAAAAGTATTACTCATTGTATTATTCTAATTAGCAGACTTCAAGATAAAGGTTATCGTTTGCAAATCGAAGGCTTTACCGAATTATCTAATTTACACGTTGTTCACTAATTATATGAATACTTATAATCCCGACCCAATTACTAGATGTACAACCCTTAGACTAAGTATATCATAATCATTAAATGAAATAAAACTAATTCGAATACTACTATTGGAAACTGACAGTTTATAACACTTTGCCAATACGAAATAAACCTATTGCAATTAATAAGCCATAGTAGCTATACATTACACTGCTGAATTAGACCATACAGCGCTGTAAATGTTATCAAATGAATTAAGCAATAAAAACATTAGTTATTTTAATAGTAACACATATGGCCGGTGAATGTTTTCATATATATTTTTTTATGCCATCACATTCGTTGAAATTCCCCGCTTTGATAAATGTAAAAATAAAGAGGGGTCGTCGAGTCAGATTTTTATCAAACAAACTTTTAAAGATTATAGAAAGTATTAAAATTACGGCGTCGTTTTATAGTTTTCTTTAAAATGACGTTGACGTCAGTCACTCGCAAATTGAGATACATGTACTTTCCTATTGTTTTCACTCAGAATCCGGGATACAACGTTAATTGTTATAATTGTGTAAGTCTATATCGGTAATGCCTATATATTATATATACTATGTTCGTGAATAAGTATTTTTGTATTTATTTATTTATTACTTCATTCTGATACTGACACGCTGTTATTGAGTGGTTCATAAATCGTAATAAAAAAAACAAGTGTATATTCGCAGGCGGTTACTAGTTTAAAAGTATGCTTAAAAGTATGCTTAAAAGAATTAAAACACGTGTTTGTTTTACGTTAACGGAATTGATTAGTTTTACGAATACTAGATTAATTCGATGATATATTCTGATAGAAAAAATAAAAGCGACACGGGCATTTCCTATACAATATGCTGCTGTTAATCGAATGGTACATGGCCACGTAAGATCTTTCCTTTCGGAAAACAAACTAAGACAACACGTAACACAGCAAATAGTATTCCTGCAAAGTTTCATTATTGACAGTGTACGCGTTTGGCTCAAGCATGTGAGCAAACTTAGGATGCAACATTTTGCAAACACTTTACGTTAAATACAATACTGAACTGGCTCAAATTTTCAAAGAGGAACATCTACATTTATGAATTTCTTGTTACAACGTGTAATATGATTAAAACGCCTACAATATCACAGTTGTGTTCTTTCTCTAACTAACTGCAGTTTTTTTTCCTTGGAATATATATGGAATTAAGTGTGCAGTATATACAATATACAGCGGAAATTCCCGTCGCGTTTCTTTTTCCTTTCAGTATATGTACAGTTGAAACTCATATCGATATAGTTTTACCTATTATCTCGATATATTTTCGGTACCGTGTTCTTTGTTAAATACTTTTTTGTCTCGTTTTTTATATCTCTTTATTTCCTATCTTTGCAAAGAGAAACACATTGCAAATAGTAATAGACAGCTATCCTGCATGACATAGACACATACACTGAAAACCGAATCAGCACTTATATTATATACTGAAAGGAAAAAGAAACGCATAAGGCCAGAGTTTTTTATTTTTAGTTTTACGAGAGAGCCTACCCTAAATTTTGCAAAACTGAAATAAAAATAAAAGTCGAAATTGTAAATTTTATTTTATTTTTTCCTCCTGTTCGATCTGCTACATCTTTTATAAAAAAAAAATTGTGCCTATCCTAAAAAATATTTTCACAATAACGTAAAATCGCAAACTTTTTTTTGTTAAAAAAATTTGGATTATGACTTAGTATTTACTTTGCAAGGTCGGAAATCGAAGTATTAATTTAGTCTCTTTAACATACATGTTTACAAACACAATATATTGCATACCATTGAACACCACAATACCTATTTCGTTTTACTAGGCATTGATTTCATAAACCTTTCTTGAGAATATTCTTAGTCTTGACCTATGTCAGGGAAAAATATGTCTATTATTCTTGCAACTATGAAAGATAAACATTCAATAATTTCAATTTTATATATTACATGTTCTTTCGGTTTGAATGTGTTTAATAGCAAATTTGTGATAATTTCTGTAAAATACATACTCAAAAATATATTAATTTGACAGTCAACAAACCAATTCTCAAGAGTGGAAGATATTTTTAAGAACGGTTTGTGAATTTGAGATAATATGTATGCAGTTTTAGCATAAAGTGGATGTTGGTTACATTTATATGCAAAACAACTTGAAAAAAAATCAACATAAAAAATGAAGCAATACATTTAATATTACTATTACGAGAAAAACTTTTTAAGAATAAAAAAAAATCTGAAATTTTCTATTTTTTTTTTTTTTTTATCGACTCCTCATTTTACCCATTTTTATTTTTATTTTTATTTCCTCCTCCTACTGCATTTCTTTCCAAAATCTCCCGTAAAACTAACTATAAATAAACTCTGGCCTAATGGGTATTTCCGCTATATAGTGTATGTTTAATACGCTACTGCTAATCGAATGGTACAGGGCGACATTAGGCCTGTCCTTTCGGAAAGAAAGTTTCAACAGCACCGAACACAATGGTTACCCCTTTAAAGTTTCATTATCGACAGAATGCGCATTTGGCTCAAGCAGGAAAGCAAACTTAGGCTTTAAATGTTGCAATATATTAACATTAAACATAATTCTGAAACTTTTTCAAGCGGAACTTCAACATGATTGCATTTCTTGTAACAAAGTATACGTTGATTAAAAAGTCTACTACATGGCAGTGTTGTTCTTTCTGTAATTAGCTGTAGCCCCTATTTGTACAAAACATCTGGGATATTATGTGAAATTAGGTGTGTATAATAGTGTAGTATAGGCAATTTTGTGAGTATGCGTTTCTTTTTCCTTTCAGTATATAAACGATAACAACTATTTAATGAATCGGATGCTTCCTATTTTATGGATACTTTCTAGAGACATCGATTGTTTATTTTCAGTCTATAAATTATAGATCTGGACATAATACCATTAGTTATGAAAACGATGTGTTTGTGTGTTTATAGTCATGTGTTGGATATCCCGTCCATTTCTGAATTTAATACATGTTATTCATAACCATTTTCCAATCAATATTTTGTGTTTTGCTATGCGGTGCCTATTAATATATATGTTTGTATGTATTATTTCCACATGATGGCATGTATACGAACTGAGGCAATACAAATAATAGTTGATTTGATATTTGAATCGATTTGAATGATCATTCTTACCCAAACAGCAACTTTGACGACACATGCTGTTTAAGACGGGTCGCAAACAGATAACAAACAGATAAAATAACACGAGTAAAATTTGTAACTTAAACAACTTTACTTCTTACAACATATTTAATGAATTAACACAGTTCAATAACATGAACACACGATCTTGAATTAGTTAACAATAATAATACAAAGTAAAGGTCGCGCGTCAAAACTCGTGACGTCAACGTCATTTTAAAGAAAACTATAAAACGACGCCGTAATTTTAATACTTTCTATAAACTTTAAAAGTTTATTTGATAAAAATCTGACTCGACGACCACTCTTTATTGTTACATTTATCAAAGCGGGGAATTTCAACGAATGTGATGGCATAGAAAAATATATATGTCACCACGCTTACTTTTAAGTAAAAACGCGAAAACATATAAAAATCCTCCCAATTTTGTAGTCGCCGCGTGGTACCCCTTACATAAAGAAATGCACACACGATAAAGAGATATAGCTTTTTTTTAAATATATGACATGCATTACGTTTATAAATCATTGTGCTTCCAAATGATGTGATTTCTTTTAACTTTTGACTAAATTCTAGTACATTTCCCGTACGAAAACGGTAAAATTCGTCGTAAAAATAGGCACCACCAGAGGACGCTAT
This sequence comes from Cyrtodaria siliqua, assembly GCA_037043455.1. NCBI lineage: Eukaryota > Metazoa > Mollusca > Bivalvia > Adapedonta > Hiatellidae > Cyrtodaria > Cyrtodaria siliqua. Next base: position 317,150 of record JAWPHD010000392.1, on the reverse strand, counting down.
TTAGGAATCCGATGTTTATTTTAAGCAATTTAAAATCAGTACTGATGGAAAGCAGAAACAATAACCTACATATAGGTACAACATTGTCACAATATACGCGATTTTGCTTATTCCCGAGTAACGCCGCCAGCTACCTTAAATGTACTCAATATTATAAATTTTGATTTTCCCGTAAAAAACGGAATATCGATTTTTGATTGGATAAAATCCTAAAAGGTGTAACTCATTTCTGATTGTTTAAAATGCATTTCTGATTGGTCAAACGGTAAACCCGTTTTCTAAACGGTTAACCTTTTTCCCAAACGATTAAGCTGCTTTTTAAAACGTTTAACCACGCTGTGGAGTTAAGTTAATGACACGTTGATACATAGTGGTGTCCCATGGATTCATACTCGTGCACCGTTGACTCGTACTAGTGGTTCGTGAAAATGAAAATATTGGATTGACTCATAATGGTCGCATATAAGTGTCCCAAAGACGCAAATTGGCAGCCCATTGTGTCATGTCATTGTCCGTAGTATCATAGTCTCACACTGGTGACATATAGTCTCGTGTCAATAACTCATATATTCATAATGTTAACAATGGTAGCCAATTGAATCAATTCATGGTCTCACACCGGTTGCCCATGGTCTCATTATGTTGCAAAATGATTGCAATTTCAATAAAGAAATATAAAAAGATCGGACAGGAAAAGTAGCATTCAAAGACAAATTGACAAATTCAAGGTCAACCACAAAACATAGAAACAAACACGCAAACAGACAAACAAGAAGGCAAAAGTAATAATAAATACAAACGACATCACAAACACAAAAGGGTTGACAATAGGGCAACCGCCTTGGAACGGTCAGTGGCAAAGTAGGCCACTAGGGGTTTAAACCAGGTTCTAGGGTGCACCAAACCTCACACTTACCCTACTGTCATCCCATTAAAACAGGACAGTGAAAAATACAGAAATCCCCGCCATGATCTTATCTCTAACATCACACAACACATCACAAAAGGAACCTTAAAATCAAAGTGCATTCGTATCATCCTCTCAGGGAATGTTTCCTTTTCATCGAGGAACATATCTAGGATGGTTGCTAATCATTATCAAACAATGCGATCAGCGTCTTGAGATTTGTATGGGGATAATGCAGGTATTAATCAAAACACATACCATCATAATCCCAACAGAAATGCAGTAGAATCAGTACACTGTACAGTGTTATCTTATCTGTAACATTCTTCTGCTAAGCAGCTCCCTCTGGATAACTATAAATGAGAAGGCCCACTGACGTTTCCAGACAAATAAAAAAGATCGGTCTCCACCAATTTTTTTTATACTCGGATTCGACGCTTCACAATTCTGACCTAGTGATATAAAAAGGATTGAATAATCCGAAAAAAAAATTACCATTAGCCAGCTTACAAACAAGACAGGAGGTGAATTACTCTAGTGGAGAACAAGAACAGATATCGCAGGTAAATCGATATTTGTCTACCTATGTTTAGCAATATCTGTATCCATAATGGCATGCTCTATTTATGTGAGGGATTCTATGTTTATGATACAGTACACATCTCTTCTGCGACAAGGACTATCACAACATGACTTCTATGGTGATGTGATTTATAAACTTCGTAAGATTCTAGGTCATGATCACTTTCATACTATCTTTGTTAAACTTGTTAAAAAGTTTATCAAAAGAGGTTATGACCCTATCATTTTTCAACGTACTGCATGCTTGGTGGTGGACCCTTTTACAGTTCGCCACTATGCTTTCCTCTTTAATTGTACTATGACCGGACAGGCTGTGGACCCTATGATGACGCCTACCTAAAGCCCATTGGGACGGTGGCGTTTGATGTTTGTCCATGATCTTTGTTGTCGTGCCCTTAATGGTTTATTCTCTTACTGCTCTGGCTTCTGCAAAGTCATTGAGTACCTTCATTGTGGCTTTCTAGGCTATTGTTTTTTTGTATTATATTTACACGAGCATATTTGTGTTTTACTTATATTGCCTATTGATGCTGCCTTGTTGGTTAGAGATTAGATCATGGCGGGGATTTCTTTATTTACAATGTCCTGTTTTAATGGGATGACAGTAGGGTAAGTGTGAGGTTTGGTGCAACTTAGAATCGGTTTAAACCCCCAGTGGCCTATTTGCCACTGACCGTTCCAAGGCGGTAGCCCTATTGTCAACCCTTTTTGTGTTTGTGATGTCGTTTGCATTTATTATTGCTTTTGCCTTCTTGTTTGTCTGTTTGCGTGTTTGTTTCTGTGTTTTGTGGTTTACTGTCCTCCTTGAATGCTACTTTCCCTGTCCGATCTTTTTATATTTCATTTACAAGCAACACACATTAGAAGAACAATTTGATTGAATGACTAAACAATACATAATTTCCGAGGTCATAATTAATGGCGTTATGTAATTGTGCATTTGCTGTTTTTCATTACTCTGAGATTTAGACTGGTTTGAGGAGATCCATATGCAAACATGTTTTCCCACGAAATCAGTGTGTCTATTATAAGCAAAGTACACAGTGATATACCCTATTTAAAAAGAAATAAAAAATTAATTAATGTCAGTATAAGTTTAAACATGTAACACCAACATACAGAGTCCATCACGCATTGCTTTAAATTATAATAACTATATATATGGCATAACAAACATTTTTCGAGATCCTGGTTAGGACTAACACATATCTTACACCACCACGACAAGTTCTACTAATGTAATATGTTATATATCATGTGCCTATTAAATTGATATATATATTTAACATTCTGAACCTGCAAACCATCCAGGTAGCATATAACATAGGACCCACTCACTCTGTATAATTGGTTTATTCATCCATTTATGTGATATAATTGTTTGAACGAATTATTTAGGTCTATTTGATATAGACCCTTATTTTACATTTTTGTTTTTTTCAATACACAGTCGTTCTGTTCTCATACAGAGAGATATATGGTAATATATGTTTTATTCAAAATTCCAATATGCCTTAAGGCCTGTGAGGATACAAATAGTTAAGACAATACAATGACAGGTAATACGAAATTAAACTACATAAACAAATGTACATATGGAGAAGATGGTATAAATATTTTAATATCATTAAATCATCTATTTTATACACACAGTCTTTCAATATGTAATACAAAATATGAGTAAGCCTACGTCAGATTAAAATTCACATTTCATGGACATTGCATCTTTTTAAGTATTTGTATTTTATTTTATTTTACATTTCTATTTTACGTATTATGAATATTGCTTTATATATTTTTCATACACAACACTATCAACATATAAAGACATGTATTTAAATGCAATATGTAACTATCATGTTTTCACTTTATATATATATATATTTATATATATCATCTGATAAAGATTCCAAGCACTAAACATAAACAAATAATACATAAATCATCATGACGATTACAACAAAATACATGTGGCGTTGCACAATATATCGTCTAGGATATTAACTCAAGTGAATCTATTTCATTGCATATTTCATGGCACAATCAAACATATCCAAACGTTTTTGCATATACAATGCAAATGAGTATATATTGTGTATTGTTTATTATGAAACACAAATCAAAACCAAACTTTAAGAATAATTGCCTATATTCTATGTCAAAAAAACAACCAATAAAACGAACAAAAAAAACGTTACCACATGATATTTCCCTTTACTTACACACAATTTAAAACTTTTGTATTGATTAGTTATTGGAAAATATTATCCTTTCGGATTTCAAATGCTATGTATACAAATACAGTATAAAGTAAGTTTTTATTTTCGCAGTTTATTAGCTCTTAAAATGTCAGCATGCTGGCCTTTTCCAATAATATTTATCAATGTAATTTTATCTAATACCATTATAATTTGTGCATCTATTATGATATGATACTCGTCTTCTATCTTGTAACAAACTCTACATTTCTTTCATCTAACGGTACACTTAATGCCATCTACCTGCCTCAATTTCTAAATTATGGGAGGAAAGTCTCAATCTGGATAACGCTTGTCTAAATGTTGGTATATGTATACAGGTTAAATAATGCTTAAGACTAAAAGTATCACATGCGTTTCTGTAAAAAATAGCTCTGCTTAATTGTTCTAAACGTGAATGCCAATTCTGTACAAAATTTTCATGTAATCTTTGTTTTACAAGGCTTAAAAATATATCGCTATTTCCAACTCCCTGATATAGCCATGCATCAAACAATCCAAAATTTCCCAATATTGTATTTAGCAATGTAACCCAACTCGTGTTTTATTTGGAATTACCTCAGCATCAGTTCTAAGCATGCTGTATACATATTTAAAAAACATTTATTTGTATTCGAGTAAATGGTTTTTAACCAGTATTTTATTATTAATACATATCTATGTGTAATCATTGCTGTTCTCCCTACCTCCCCGAAGATAAAATCATTTTGAACGCTTTACATGCAAAATGCTTTTGCAATATTGGGTATGTACTGTTTCAACACAAAGTCCTGTAGAAAAAACCCACACTTCCGCGCCGCAATTCAAAAGGTTTTATAAGTTTATCAAATAAATCTAATTTACGTTTTACTGATATGTCAGTAAATTTATAACAGTATCTGTTTAACATAAACACTGCTTTCCGCGCTTGACCCGTTCTGTGTTTCATTAAAAGAACCAACTTGAGTGAACACAATGCCAAGATACGTAAAAGCGTTCACTATATCTAAATTCATATCATTATAAATAAATGTCATATTTCTTGGCAATAAACCTGCTTTTCTGAAAACAATAACTTTAGTTTTGGCCGTATTAACGATCAACTTCCAACTGCAGCAATAATTTGATAAAATATCAAAACCTTTTGTAGACTTTCGGCACTTTCCGAAAATATTACAATATCATCAGCATATAACAGAATAAACAATTTAATCAATATATATATATATATATATATATATATATATATATATATATATATGCCATTTTGTCTTTTGTTGTGACTATACCACACATAACCTACATCAGTTAACCTTTAATAAGAAACCTTTTTAATGACATGCCAGGCTTCGGGGAGGCCGGGGTTTGGCCTTTACCCACTCGCCCCATACAAGGGGTCATGCCCATGTCGCCCGGGTGCGGTCCATGTTTGCTTTTCATTACCAATACTTAGAATTAAAGGACCCTAATATCTACCAGGGTACTTTTGAATATTGCTTAATTGTGTAATTATGTTTGTCTTTGTTAACGTTGAGAAATGTTCGGCTGTGTACATACTCATTTCTTAAACCATTGTTTCAATCACTATGTACTATGGGGAAGTACTCGTGTTCAGTCGCAAACAGACTATTAGACAATACGTGCTATCATTATAAGCACTGATCCCCTTAAAACTAGTACACGGTTCTGACGGTAGATAACTCTGCAACATCGCTATTACACATAGCATACATACACACGGTGAGAACACTATATTCATAATTGATTGAAACTGACAACACATACTATTCTCCTCGCTCGTAACAGTCAAAGTTAATTCTCGTGTATATGTCCGTATACGCATTCGTGTATCTTTTAAACGGTGTGTTGGATTTACAGGTGTCACAGTTTGTTTGTTATTGTTTTTTCTCATTTAAATCACGAACGTTCCTGAACAAGGTGCGTAACGTCCGACGTGAAATAAAATACATGTAACTACAATTAATGTATTGTAAAATGTGATTTGAAAATAGAAAATACAATTTTGAATAACTGAATAAGATGTATATTCATTTTAGACGATAGTATTATAATAACAAAGTCACCTGCGATTTCGCATTTAATACATACACACAAACGTGTATGCCCATATGTCGCTAATAATAACATAATGACATTCAGTAATACACAAGGATTTCGTGCGCTTAAAAGTTGGACGGCCACTTATTGAAAATGCTTGCAGTGGGTCCGTTGTAAAACATGAGAATAAAATGAATCATATATTGGTTTATACCTTCATTTAACATTCAGAATAGTGTGTCGTCAGTTAAATGACGCTCGTCTATAACAGCTACGCCATATAACAGCCAGAATAATTTGTCATCAGTTAACGTGCATACGTCTATAATAGCTACCTCCATATAACAGCATCATAGTGTGTCATCAACTAAAGGGCACACGTCTAAAATAGCTATTTCCATATAACAGCTGGTATACTGTGACCTCATTTAATCGACATACGTCTAAACTACCTACCGGCATATAACAGCCAGTATAGTGTGCCATCAGTTATCAGACGCACGTCAATAATACCATTATCCATATAGCAGCCAGTATAGTGTGTCATCAGTTTACAGACACACGTCTATAATATCTACCTCAATATAACAGTCAGTGTATTGTTTTATCAGTTAACAAACATACGTATTAACAACTACCTCCATATAACAACCAGTATAGAGTGACCACATTTAATCGACACACGACAATAATAGCTACCTCCATATCGCAGATAGTATATTGTGACTTCAGTTAATGGACACACGTCTATAATAACTACCTCAAAATAACAGCCAGTAAAGTGTGTCATCATTTAATTGACACTCGTCAATAAACCTTCCTCTATATGACAGTCAGTATACTCTGTCGTCAGTTAACAGGCACACGTCAAGAATAGCTACCTCAATATAACAGCCAGTATAGTGTGCCATCACTTAACATCAGTAACGGACACAGGTCAATAAAAGCTATCTCCATATAACAGCATTATAGTGTGTCATCAGTTAACGGACACGTCAATAATAGCTACCTCCATATAACAGCCAGTATAGTGTGTCATCAGGGAAAGACACACGTCTATACTAGCTACCTCCATATAACAGCCAGTTTATTGTAACTTCAAGTCAGTCCTTGTTTGCAGTACAGCGCGGACCTACGATGCCATTGCGTTCGGACGCTGTGGTTTCTATAGGACCCTATATCTTATTTGTTCAGTTAACGAAGAGATGTCAACAATAGCTACCTCCTTATAACAGCCACTATAGTGCGACCTCAGTTAACGGACACACGTCAATAATAGTTACCTCCATATAACAGCCGGTTTACGTAGTGTGTCGTCATTTAGCGGAATCACGTCTATAATAACAACCTCTATATAAAAGCTGGTATAGTTTGAACACACTTAACAGACACACGTCCATAATAGCTACCTTCTTATAACAGTCAGGATAGAGTGAACTGCGATAAAGGACACAACTCAAAAATAGCGGCTTCCATATAAAAGCCAGTATAGTGTCATCAGTTAACAGCACATGCCAATAATAGCTACTTTCATATAACAGCAAGTATAGTGTTCCATCAGTTACCAAACACAAGTCTATAATAGCTTTGTTTCATTCAATAGACATTATAGGTTGTCATCAGTTAATGGACATACATCTATAATATCTACCTCCATAAAACAGATAGTATAGTGTGTCATCAGTTAACGGACACGGCTATAATAGCTACATCCATATAACAGCCAGTATAGTGTGTCATCAGTTAACAGACACACGTGTATAATAGCTACCTCCTTATAAAACCCAGTATATTTTGTCATTAGTTATGAGAAACACGTCTATAATAGCTACGTTCATATAACAGTCAGTATAGTGTGTCATCAGTTAACTGACACGTCTATAATAGCTACATCCATATAACAGCCAGTATAGCGTGTCATTAGTTTACAGATACACGTCTATAATAGTAGCTACTTCCATATAACACCCAATATATTTTGTCATTAATTATGGACTCACGATATAATAATTACGTATAACAGCCAGTATAGTGTGTCATCATTTAAGGAAAACTCGTCTATAACAGCTACCGTCATATAACAGACAGAATATTGTGTCATATAACAGCTACCTCCATATAACAGCCAGTATAGCGTGACAATTGACACACGTCAATAAACACTCCCTCCAAATAGCCTGTATAATGTTTCATCTGTTAACGGACACAAGTCAATAATAGCTGCTTCCATATTGCAGTCAGAATAGACAGAACATTCCATACACACGCCATTAATAGTTACCTCCACATGACAGCCAGTATAGTCTGCCATCAGTTACAAAACACACATCGATAATAGCTTTCTTTCATTCAAAAAACACTATAGTGTGGCTGTTATATGACAGACAAAATACATTAACGGACATACATCTATAATAGCTACCTCTCTATTAAAGATAATATAGTGTGACATCAATAAAAGGACACACGTCTCTAATAGCTACCTCCATACAACAACCGGTTTAGTTTGACCTCAGTTAACGCACACATGACAATAATAGTTACCTTCATATATTAGCCAGTATACTCAGTGAACTCAGTTAACGGTAACATCCAGTATAGTATGCCATCAGTTAACGGACACACGTCTATAGTAGCTACCTCCATATAACAGCCGACATAGTGTGACCTCAGTTAACGGACACATTTCTATACCAGCTACCGTCATATACCAACCATAATAGTTTGTCATCAGTTAACGGACACACGTCTATTATAGATGTATCCACCGCCATATAATAGCCAGTATAATGTGTCATCAGTTATCGGACAACCGTCTATAATAGCTACCTTAATATAACATCCAGTATAGTGTGTCATCAGTTAAAGGACACTTGTCTATACCAGCTACCGTCATATAATATAACAACCAGAATAGTTTGTCATCATTTACCGAACACACGTCTATAATATGTGCTTTCATATAACAGCAAGTATAGTTTAATATTTTTTAATCGACACACTTCAGTAATAACTACCTCCATACAACAGCCAGTATAGTCTGTCATTTGCCACAGAACAATAAGAGGTATCTCAATATAAAAGCCGTTAAAGTGTGACCTCAGTTAACGGACACATTAGCTACCTCCATATAACTGCTAGTATAGTGTGAACACAGTTAACAAATACATGCATAATAGCTACCTCCTTATAACATCCAGGATAATGTGTCATCAGTTAACGGACACACGTCTATAATAGCTACCTCCATATAGCACCCAGTATATTTTGTCATTAGTTATGAGACTCACGTGTATAATAGCTGCGTTCATATAACAGCCAGTATAGAGTGTCATCAGTTAAAGCAATCTCCTCTATAACATCTACCGCCATATAACAGCAAGAATAGTATGTCTTATGTAAACGGACACATGTCTGTTATAGATACCACCATATAAAAGCCAGTATAGTGTGTCATCAGTTAACGAACAGACGGCTATAATGTCTACCTCAATATAACAGCCAGTATAGTGTGTCATCAGTTAACGAATAGACGGCTGTAATAGCTACCTCCATATAGCAGCCAGTATAGCGCCACATCATTTAATCGACACACCCCAATAAACACTCCCTCCATATAGCAGCCGGTATAGCATGTATAGTGTGTCATCAGTTAACGGACTGAAGTCAATAATAGCTGCTTCCATATAAAAGTCAGTATAGTGTGCCATCATTTATTCGACACAAGTCAATATTAACTACCTTCATATAACAGCCAGTATAGCGTTATCAGTTAACTACACTCGCCAATAATAGCTACCAACATATGACAGCTAGTATAGTGTGCCATCAGTTACCAAACACACGTCTATAATAGCTCTCTTCCATTTGATAACCACTAGTGTGGTTATTGTAAGTATAGTGTATAGTGTGTCATCAGTTAACGGACAAACGTCTATAATAGTTACCTCCATATAACAGCCGGTATTGTGTGACCTCAGTTAATGAACACATGTCAATAATAGCTACCTTCATATAATAGCCACTATACGTAGTGTGTCATCAGTTAACGGACACACGTCTATAATAGCTATCTCCAAATAACAGCCGGAATAGTCTGACCTCAGTTAACACAAACATGTCAATAATAGCTATCTTTATATATTAGCCAGTATAGTGTGAACTCAATTAACGGAAACACGTATATAACAGCTACCTCCATATAACTGCGAGTATAGTGTGTCATCAGTTAATGGACACACGTCTTTAATAGCTACCTCCATAAAACAGACAGTATAGTGTGTCATCAGTTAACGGACGCACGACTATAATAGCTAAATCCATATCACAGCCCGTATAGTGTGTCATCAGTTAACGGACAAACGTCTATATTAGCTACCTCCATATAACAGCCGGTATAGTCTTACCTCAGTTAACGGACACATGTCAATAATAGCTACCTCCATGTATCAGCTAGTATAGTTTGAACTCAGTTAACGGACACACGTTTACAGCTACCTCCATATAACAGCCAATATAGTGGAATCTCAGTTAAGAGACACGCCTGTGACACGTGCTTGTGTGAAACGCCTATAATAGCTACCTCAATATAAAAGCTGGTATAGTGTTTCCACAGTCAACAGACACACGGCTATATTAGTTACCACCATACATCAGCCAGTATAGTGTGACCTATGCTAATTGACGCACGTCTATTATAGCTACCTCAATATACCATCCAGTATAGTGTGTCATCAGTTCATCAACACACGTCAATATTAACTACCTCCATATAACAGCCAGCATAGTGTGTCATCAGGTAACGGACAAACGTCTATAATAGCTACCTTCATATAACTGCCAGAATAGTGTGTCATCAGTTAAAAGACACTTGTCTATAACAGCTACCGTCGTATACCAACCAGAATAGTTGTTCATCAGTTAACGGACACACGTATATAATAGATGTATCTACCTCCATATAACAGCCAGTATATTGTGTCATCAATTATCGGACAACCGTCTATAATAGATACCTTTATATAAGATCCAGTATAGTGTGTCATCAGTTAAATGGCACTTGTTAATACCAGCTACCGTAATATAACAACCATAATATGTACCTCTATATAACAGCCAGTATAGTTTAACCACATTTAATAGCCACAAGTCAATAAAAACTACCTCCATACAACAGCCTGTATAGTGTGTCATCCGTTAACGGACAAACGTCAATAATAGCTACCTCCATATAAAATCCGTTATTGTGTGACCTCAGATAACGGCACTTTATTAGCTATCTCCATATAACAGCTGGTATAGTGTGACCACAGTTTCTGGACACGTCAATAAAAGCTTCCTCTATATAACAGCCAGTATAGTGTGTCATCAGTTAACGGACACACGTCAATAACAGCTGCTTCCATATTATTACAAACTGTGAATATCTGATATCTGTATATCAGAATTTCCTGCATTCTAATTTGTTAACCAGTCATGAAAATGTGTTTTTGTTTACGATAATATGCAAATCCATAAATTACCTCATATTACATATGACCTATTTTAAGATGACGTCATTAATTGCTAACGTTTAAACATCATACTTTCATATTTAACGGACCGTTCAATATCATTTTACTTAAATAAAAAACAAATGTATAGAGGTGCTTAAGGATTATATGGAGAACAAATGAAATAAAAGTGCGTCGCGAGGCGAAATGGTTTGATTCAACATTTGTGACCCATCTTGACGTGTTATACATCGATAATATAGCGAAAAATGAAAAACAATCCTTAAATAAAAGCCGTTAAAGTGTGACCTCACGTAACGGACACATTAGTTACCTCCATATAACAGCTTATATAGTGTGACCACAGTTAACGAACACGTCAATAACAGCTACCTCTATATAACAGCCAGTATAGTGTGAATTCAGTTAATCGACACACGCTACATATAACATCCAATATAGTGTGACCTCAGTTAATTGACTCACGTCAAAAATAGCTACCTCCATATAACAGCCAGTATATGTGTCATCAGTTAAAGGACACACATCAATACTAACTCCCTCCGTATAACTGCCAGAATACTATGACCAACCTGCAATTTAATTAGCACAATCAAGACATTAAGAGTAACATTACACAGCATAACACAAGCTTATTAAATGTATGAAATGTGTTTGTCCATACAATTACTTTACTATAGCATTATGTTTAATTGTAGCTGTTGAAATGGAAGAAGAACTAACGACGTTTGATCAAATTCACTTCACACCAGACGTCTATATTGATACCAATTATACGTATTTTACTGGCAATCGCATTGAAGACGAATTCGTGAAATTCACTTTGGATTCCTTACATGATACATATAAAGATGGTAAGTCTGTAATTTTGCAATTTGATGTCTACGAGTAGTATGTTTGATTCTTAAAGTATTGTATTCAAACTCGCAGGAAATGTATCTCATATTTAATACCGATATTTTGGAAATAGCATGTTTTTAATTGTGTTTGATATCTTTCAATTCTGACTGTAATGTTCTGCAAAGTGGACTATTTTCTCCCTGCAGATAAGGTAATAGCTTGCACATATCCCCTCACATTGTGTGATCAATGTTAAGCTCAATTTCATAGTCATTTATCTACATCCGAAAATGTAGAATTTTAGTCCAAACGGGGCATGAACATAGTGAATCGATTTCAATGTTGTCAAAAAGCATAACTGGGCTTGACTAACTATTTTAAAATGTTGCGTGACCAAGACTTTTTTAAATTAATTTGGTAGAAATACTTTTCTGAAAGCTTAGACTATCTCAAAAATGAATCATTTCAATTTTAGCTCTACTGGGCAAACAAGCGTTTGCGATCACTTTGTGTCCGTCGTCCGTCTATCCGTCTGTCTGTTAGCAATTTTATAAATCGACATATCCTCTGAAACCACATGCAGGATATTGATGAAACTTCACCACAATGTTACCTGGTATGCTACCTCTCAGAGTTGTGTCTGTCGGGGCCGCAAGTCATCCAAGATATCCAACTTGGCTAGAATTATGTCAAAATTAGGGAAATTGCAAACAACATCTCCGCCGCAACAACTTAGTCCATTCTAGTGATAAATCATATACATTTGCTTTTGGTTGGTCTCTAAATAACACATTTCTTGGAATGGCGTCTATTACGTTTCTATCGTTCGTTGTCCTGAAATATTCAAAATGGCCGCCACGGCAACCAAACGTTTACATAGAGTGATATAGGAAAAGGCTAAAAACGGCATATTCTATGAAACCACTTTAAGCATTTTGATAAAACTTTGTTAATCATAATGATCTTTGGAGGGACCCTCTCATCAGATTTCTTTTATTTTGCGGACAAGATGGCCGTCATGGCTAAAGCCATGTCAAATTTAAGAAAATTTCAAACAACATTTTGGTAAGGGGCCACCCAAGGATGCTTCCTGTAAAGTGTCATTCATCAACACTGGTTTAGAAGTTTAAAAGTCGTTTAGAAGATGTCGATTGAAGCAAAAGGTTAACGACGGAAGACGGACACCAGACGACCACAAAAGCTCAACTTCAGCCTTTGGCTCTGGTGAGCTAAAAAGTATCAAGTATATTTAAACGGTCAATAATAATTGGTTGAGTTATTTGTTATTTTGTAATCCGTTATTAAATAGTTAATTAAATACCATCTTGCATATGATTTATGAAGGTATATGGAATTAAAATAAATGAATATCATTTAACCAACAAAAAATCTGAATTATCGAGGTTGATCTTTGTTGAAATGTTCACATATTTAAAGTTTAATATATTGGTGCATGTACATATTATTGTGTGTACAGATCTTTAATATTGTTTAATATCAATTCATCTAACTGAATCATTCCATGATTAATATTCCTTGTAGGTGTTGGACTATTGATTTGACTTGCATGTGTGTGGAATTTTTTAGTTACGGTATAAATAGGTCTAGTATGTAGGAATATAATAATGTTATAGCATCTAGTATTGTAAGCAATGCTATTTGTTTAATTTTACTAAGGACGTATGTAAACTATAGTAATATACCTTATGTAAAACAAGCATGTGTAAAGGATTTCTAACAACTGTAAGTGTGATAGTGATAAGAACATCACAGGGAGAAAATTATCATGCCCTAGAACTTGAAGAGTCGGGAAAAATATAGTAATCGGATCGTCTTTCCGGATTTTGTGTCTTTCTCATATCTCCTAAACCAGTAGGCGGATTTCATCTTTCCTTTGTAAAAAGTGTTTATCAGATCAAGACAATGTGTCGCGATTAACTCCTAGGTTCATGCTACATGTACCAAGGTCAATGTCACACTTGGACTCTTAATGTTAAAACAGGGATTTTCCTATACACATTTGTTTCTTTCTATATGTCCTAAACCAGAGGGCACATTCGATTTTCCTTTTGCATCAATGTTATTCACGTCAGTTCCCAAGTTCCTACTAACACAGTAAATGTCACATATGGACGTTTAAGTTTCGAACAGGGTAGTTGGCTGTTCAATTTCGAGTCTTTTTCATATATCCGCAATCATTGGCTGATATGAATTTCATTTTGCGTGATTGTCTATCACTTCAAGACAACGTGTCGCGATAAAGTCCACTATTCCTGCCACCATGGTCAATGTCAAATTAATTATTGGACTTTAAGTTTACACCGACGCCTTAGTCACCACGACTAAAACCCCCACTAAAAACACACTCAAAGAAAGAATCATACGTAAATGGAAAAACATTTCAGAACACTGGTTCCGAGAAGGATGCAATTATGACAGGAAAGTAAGTTTGTAGAGAGATATGTCAATATTACAGTGCTAATAACAAGTAAAACAAATATTCAAACGCTTTCGACAGTCTTCATCAGTGGAGACTATAATACATTACATGGGCATTATAATACACAATACAATTGCTGCGGTTAATAAATCCAAAATGTAAAATGGACATGAAACTGCCACAAATAAATGAAAATATAGCCACTGCGGATGGATTCTTCATTATATTATGAAGAAAAGTCACGACAATATATACTAGTAAAACTGTAACTAGATCAGATATAACCCACTTTAGATAATATTTAATAAAAGTTATCCTAAAGAACTTCAGCTTACAAAAACTAATATATCTGATAATAACGCTTCTTTTCTTGATTTATATCTCTCGATTGAAAATGGTGAAATGAATAGTAAAATCTATGACCAGAGAGATGATTTTAATTTTGACATTGTTAATTACCCCCACTTGGATGGGGATGTTCCCCGAGCAACTTCTTATGGGGTGTATGAGTCTCAACTTATTCGTATTTCAAGGGCTTGTACTCGGGTTGAGGACTTTATTATTAGTAATCTTTGTATAACTAAAAAGCTACTCAATCAGGGTTACTGTTGCCATAAACCTAAAAGTTCGTAAAACCTTTGCAAAATTGTAATATCTTAACCCTGATCTTCTTTCCAAATATAAAAGTAATTTAAAGACTCTTCTGCAACAAAGACTATCACAACCTGACTTCTATGGTGATGTGATTTATAAACTTTGTACGATTCTTGGTCATGATCACGTTCATACTATCTTTGTTAAACTTGTTAAAAGGTTTATCAAAAGACGTTATGATCCTATCATTTTGCAACGTACTGCATGCTTGGTGGTGGACCTTTTACAGTTCGCCACTATGCTTTCCACTTTAATTGTACGATGACCGGACAGGCTGTGGATCCTATGATGACGCCTACCTAAAGCCCATTGGGACGTTAGCGTTTGATATTTATGATTTTTCTTGTCGTGCCTTTAATGATTTATTCTCTTGTTGCTCTGGCTTCTGCCAAGTCACTGAGTACCTTTATTGTGGCTTTCTAGGCTATTGTTTTTTTGTATTATATGTACACGAGCATATGTGTGTCTTACCTATAGTGCCTATTGATGCTGCCTTGGTGGTTAGAGATTAGATCATGGCGGGGATTTCTTTATTTACACTGTCCTGTTTTAAAGGGATGACAGTAGGGTAAGTGTGAGGTTTGGTGCACCCTAGAACCGGTGTAAACCCCCAGTGGCCTACTTTGCCACTGACCGTCCCAAGGCGGTAACCCTATTGTCAACCCTTTTGTGTTTGTGATGTCGATTGCTTTTATTATTACTTTTGCATTCTTGTTTGTCTGTTTGTGTGTTTGTTTCTGTGTTTTGTGGTTGACTGTCCTCCTTGAATGCTTCTTTTCCTGCCCGATCTTTTTATATTTCTTTACATATAGGAAAGATAACCGGTGAACGTTTACTTGATATCGGCTCAGGTCCGGTTTGCCACTCATTATATGCGCCTTCAAAATGGTTCAAAGAACTTGTGCTAAGTGACAAGGCAGAGGAAAATTTACAATTACTCAGGAGATGGAAGGCTGGAGACGTTAAATACCAGAAGGCAGTGTTTCAATATATGATCGATGCAAATGGAAGTCAGTAAGTGGCATATCAATGAATCGTATTATTATATGTTTATGCCAAATGATGTTGGAATAGCCTTATTATTAGATAGTCAATGTTTAATTATTTCATTACGCAAACCTTATTTGCAATACAGGGTAATATTTACTTCATGTATATAATATTTCGTGGACACAATACGGCGAATAAAAACAGGTACACTATGTTAAATCAATCAGTTAATAAGCCGACCTAATATGTCAATTGCACTTGTTTGTTAATACATGTTTGTAACAGCTAAGGACACCAACCGATCATGTTTTATCACGATTTAATGGAGTCATTTATTTTCGCAATTACTGCAATTTATTATTATATTTAAAATCAATATTTTTAAGAAAGTTCATCAATTACGTGTTCGTAATTATGTGTTTTTGTAATATCGTAGTATGTGTTTTAGGGAAGATTGGATTGTTTGTAACAAACGTCTGGCTAGTCAGGTGCGTGAAATAGTTGCCTTTGATTTACGACTGGGTAATCCATGTTCCGGAACTAGATTGGAAGGAGTCTTATTTGATGCCGTTCAATTGATTCTCTGTATGGAGTCAACTGTATTTACGCATGAAGAGTATACAGCATGTCTTCAAAGTTTCAGGTGTGTATAATATCATCATAAAACTAAATTCGCGGATTCAAATATCTCGAACCTCTCCTCCTTTATAAAATAAACTATTTTTAACACAAAACGTATACAAGGTTTTAAGACGATCTTGGTATTGACCTTGTCGAGTATCGGGATTTGAGCTTGAAAAGGTATCACTTACGAAAGGTATCTACCCACATACAGAAGCACTCATTTAATCAGTTTGAAAATCGTATATGTCCTAAATATAAAGGTTATTGTCAGATATGGTTGAGTTGCATGGACAGTACAAACCATAACACACATACTGACTACATTTGGCAGTCATCCTCATTAAGGAGGAATATATTATTGAAAGTTTAACCTTTTTTATTAACCTTGGTATTCATCTGTTGACGTACATTGATGACGCCCGAGACAATATACAATATTAGAAAAAGTATCACTTTAATGAAACAAAAGACAATCTTAGAATTTAAACAGCTCATATATTTACTTTTCTTCACAAATATTACTCAATATAAGATTTTCCATAAATAATTATGTAATTCATATAATAATTATGCTACAAGTATTTATTTTCTAAATGATTAGAATGTTAATGTTGAACACTATCAAATTCACATGGGAATTTCTCACAATCTGTGTTCTACTTATAACCTATGAATATCGAACGATGTTTATTTTATTCAAATCATGTATAATACCAGTATCAAATTAAACAGTAATTTAGGTTCGGATTTATATTACATTGAATTTCTTTATAACGTTAAGTGGATGTTGGTTTTCAAAGCGACGTCACATAGCGGATAGTGGAGTTGTGAAATACTTATTTTGTTAAATATGTTTCAGATAAGTTTATGACAGTTACCGCTGTGAAAGAGAATATTTACATATGTGCTGCAATATAATTTTACTTTATTTAACAAAGTGTATTGAAAATATAAAAACAACGTCAACATAATATTTTAACGGCTCTCGTATGAGTTATTTCCAATTAGCATATGCGAATAAATGAGAATGATACATTTTTACATGACCAGTTGCAAACCCTTGACGTTGGATGCCTGGCGAAGGACATATCGTAGGTTATGCTATGTGATGATAAGAAATAATGTGTATAACTATAACTGCGGTTTCTCCGTGAAATGTACTTACCGTACTTCACTACTAGTAATTACCGTACTTCACTACCGTTCATGAACAGTCTCAATCAAACCGAGACTGCAATATTTCGTATAGGTCGTGTTCGGCCGTTTCCAAAGGTACACTATCGTACCTTTTTTAAATCCGTATTTTGAATTAAAAAATCGGTAAGTATATCAAGTTTATATAAGCCATTCACAGCGAGTGGGTGTACCTGCACCTATACTCATTACAAACAGATGGATAGATAAAAGGGTGCAAAGAATGATATATTTAATGAGAACCTGTGAGGTACATATCATGATTAAATGGATTTTTTTTTTAAATAATATAGAAATAATAATAAAAAAGAAGTAGTAAAAATATCTGGTCATTTTCGGTAAAGATCAGATGAAAAATGAAGGCCCTATATAAGTAGGCAAAATATAGCATTTTGAACTAAATCAAGGGCCATAACTCAGCTGTTACTGGTCCGATCTGTTATACAGTTATTTACTTAATCTAGTCAGATATCAAATATCATATAAATTAAAAGAATGTAGATTCGACAGACCAATTGTTCGTCATATTTAATGTTAACACATGAAATCAATTGTCGTTCTATCTTATAAGTTTATAAATGAACATTTAATTTGACCTTGATATTGAAAAGTTTGGTAAGATCATATGTTGAACTGCTTCGTTGCATTGAGCTATACCACCTGATATGTACTACTATGATCCAAGGAGATTTTCCTAGTAGTTGATTGAGAAACATATCTAAACTAATATTAATTTGTTAAAAGAAACGAAAACAAAAATTTAATTTCAAGGTCATTGAGGTAATTCAAGGTGAACTGTTCCATGGTAATGCAAAACTAAAAAAGAGTACATATCTGAGTTAATTTAGTTGATATCGAATAAGTTTATTAAAAATGTATTAAAACTATAATATTATGATATATCGGCTTTAATATATAAAGTATCTAATATCTGAATGTATTTACCGGATATCTGTATTTATTGAATAAATAGTAAAACGAACGCCTTGTTATAGAAAAAAGGGCTTCCATGTAGAAACACGAACGCCTTATTATAGAAAAAAGGGCTTCCGTGTAGAAATTCGCGGTATTTATGATGCAGACATTTCGTAGACAAAACAATGAATAAACAAAAATATGCGGACAAAAGGCGATACGGACACAGTGCTTCGGACAGAATGCGTCATAGTGGACATAAAGAAACAAGAATAAATATTTTACGGACATTTGGTGATACTGTGAAAACGCAATATGGTGGACAAAATAGCATACTACACCACACATATCTTGCAGACGAAATGGATTACCGGACATAGAGCTACAGACAGAACACGTAATTGTGGACAAAAACGCACAATGACATTTGTTTCACGTTTGACAAAGAACACCTAACAAAAAGCAAACTGCGTACAAAAGTGTAGTCGGCACACACGTTTACGATGTAATAGTATAATTAAACCATTATTATCAAAGATAAATTGACATAAATTAATTGGAAATAACTTTAATTGGTATTACATGTAAATATGTTCATGCTTCAAAGACCTTAAGGTAATCATGCATGTGAGGACCTATTGCATTACGTGTTTTGTTCATTTGACGTCGTTTTAGCGGGGCAGGGTAGAATAATATAAATGCATATTGCGGAAATACTATATTAAGAATCGATGTCAAATACCGTTTTATTTCATCATTTTAATGATGTCACGGCGAGACGTGTACGTCTTTCATTCCGTCGATGTCGTCAACATTTGATCATGTGGTGTGTTTTCACTATATTCCAAACTGTATGGGATATAATCACCCAGCTTGGTCAGTATGTGTATTCGGATATATACTATATATGTCAGACACCCATGTATGTGTATTCGGACACCCATATATGTGTCAAAGAGTTTGACATATTTCGTATATCTATTAGGTATAAGTGTTTAATTGTTCTTCATTCATTTTCCTTCTGTATTACATTCCAACTAATGATTTATAGACCTTTCTAGGGAAGGAAAATATTTTAATAACTCGTTACGCACATAGGTATATTTCCTCAATGATCATGTTTTTTATATTTTATTTTTAACATTTCATCTAAACTAAGACAAACAATTTAAATTCAACTGTAACGCTTCAAATTGAAATGCAGGACAGAATAAATATATATAGCCATGTACATACAATAACAATATAATAATGCAAGATGTTGATACATAATATACTGAACAAAAAAAGAACTTCCGCAAACACTACCAATACATTTAGACACAATGAAATTATATATCGTTTGGTCTTATATGCCAATACCTTCGTTAAAAGGTCAGGATTGTCACGAAAGGAATTTTCATTGTGCGCAAACTTATTTCCCTTGTTTTGGTTTAAACATCATTTCCGGGTAGTGTCGTTAAAAGTTTGAGTTAACACATTGTTTTTATATTGAAATAATATAATTCTGCACCCTAGAACCGGATTAAACCCACAGTAGCCTACTCTGCCACTGACCGTTTCAAGGCGGTAGCCTTTTTGTCAACCCTTTTGTGTTTGTGATGTCGTTTGAATTTATTATTACTTTTGCCTTCTTGTTTGCGTGTTTGTTTCAGTGTTTTGTCGTTGACTGTCCTCCTTGAATGCTACTTCCCCGTCCGATCTTTTATATTTCTTTATATTGAAATAAACCGAAAATGCCCTCATCACCATAAAGACAGAGTAAAGATGCTGACGTTTTCACTCATTCTTGCGTCAAAAAGCTTTCAAGAATGATTATTTTCAGATTACCTCCCTTTATAATAAAAAATATAGTGAATTCGCAATTTGAATAAAATATGTTTTAGCAGCGAAAAACAAAATCTAGTTTTTATTATTATCGATTAAGATTAATCATAATGATTGAGGGATGAACATAGAAGACTGAAATTGTATCTAGAGTGCAGTACAAACAAATATAAAAAGATCGGACAGGGAAAGTAGCATTCAAGGAGGACAGTCAACCACAAAACACAGAAACAAACACACAAACAGACAAACAAGAAGGCAAAAGTAATAATAAATGCAAACGACATCACAAACGCAAAAGGGATGACAATAGGGCTACCGCCTTGGAACGTTCAGTGGCAAAGTAGGCCATTGTGGGTTTAAACTGGTTCTAGGGTGCACCAAACCTCACACTTACCCTGCTGTCATCCCATTAAAACAGGACAGTGTAAATAAAGAAATCCCCGCCATGATCTAAACTCTAACCAACAAGGCAGCATCAATAGGCAATATAAGTAAAACACAAATATGCTCGTGTAAATATAATACAAAAAACAATAGCCTAGAAAGCCACAATGAAGTATATACAAAGTATAATAAAGTCAACCCAATGCACGCAGTTTAAAATGCGGGTTTCTTTTTATAATCAGTGTATATATCAATACCTGTATTTACCTTGGTCTGTTGAATACATTTGTCTAAATATTGTATTAATTGTCTCACTTGCCTCACTAACAAGTTGCTGTCAAAACGGCTTGACAAGTCGATATTTGTACATTGCGCATTCAGGTACGATGATCGCTTTCCGACAAAAGACCTAGCAACACATTCAGGAAATGGTTTTCGTTAAATTTTCTGTACTCTAAAATTCTAAAATATGATTTTAGCTATATTTCCGACAAGCGATAATATATATCTATTCAATATTTATCATTACACTTGACTTAGTATTATAATGTATTATACTGTCATTTCAGCACATTCTTGAAACCCGGTGGACATATTTTCGTTGTGGACATGCTACATCAATATTCCTACCCGATGGACGTCGTCAGATTTAAAAATCTCTACACAACAAAAGAAAACTTACAAACGATATACAAGGAATGTGGCTATGAAATAATATCGTGGAAAGAACAGACACTCACCACATTCGACTATGAAATATTCGCAATGGTTGCCAAAAAAATGTAACATGTACTCAGACTCTTACATCACTGAGTGGCCGATTAACCCAGATTTATATTGAGTATTATCCTTCTGTTTCCTCTGGTTTGCCTAATTTACCCAGGTTTGCTGTTTACTCAGGTTGACTCGCTGTTCACTGTTATGTCGTTTACCCAGTTTTTCTAACTTCTTTTATCATATAACTTCCATTATTCAGCTATGCCATTTAAGATTTTCGTCAGTTCTATTCCTTCTATTTTACTTTTTTACAAATAATTTCAGTTGGCAAACATTTAACATAGATCCTTCCATTATTTTATCATTTGTGGCAGACATTTATGCAAAACCATTTACCGTGACGCCTGTTATATATATGCTCCTTTTAACTTCATTCTATAACCTGCTCAAAGTCAATATTTCAATTATTTTAATTTCGCCGCCAAAACAGTATATAAAACATTTATCTATTCCATTGTCGTGTATAAAACATGTATCTAGTCCATTGTCATGTATTTATCTTGTAATTGTTAATATTATAATTTGACTAGACTAACCCTTGTGTTTCTAATAGTAATTCTTTTCCTATCCTGATCTTTTCTTAAACAGCGTAACATCCTATGCTGTACTTTTGCAGCAATATTCGTACTTGTTATTAACAGTCATTCTAAGAAGTTATAATTGTAGTGGTCACTGTCTATAATTGATCACTAAACACTAGCACAGCACGAGTTTAGCGACGTTGTGAAAACGTCCCGTGCAACGATGACTTGATGTGGTACCGTCCAACGGCGACGTTGAAATAGCATATATCACAAACGATGAAGACATGCGGATGGTATCGACCTTATCGACATCGTCTAAAGTGAGGATGTGCGGGTTCCATTGTTATACCATAAATTAATTTAGGATAAATGTAACCTGCTGTACGTAGATTCGTCCAATAAACACTGTTGCTGATGAATTATACATGTAATTATATTTGATTAGCTATATTGATCCGTATCTATCCACTCAAGCCTATTTTACTTAGTGAAATTAGTGCATATCCGCATGCACATAATTTCCAACTGGTTTGTTTGCTTTATTAATTAGAGAATTATATGATCAATTTATGCAATTTAAAAGTCAATTTAATATAATCTTAACGAAATCAAAAAATATGAAAAATTAAAAAAGTATTACTCATTGTATTATTCTAATTAGCAGACCTCAAGATAAAGGTTATCGTTTGCAAATCGAAGGCTTTACCGAATGAGCTAATTTACACGGTGTTTACTTATTATATGAATACTTATACTCCCGACCCAATTACTAGATGCCAAACACGTAGACTAAGTACATGAAATAAAACTAATTCAAATACTAATATTGAAAATGGACAGTTTATAACACTTTGCTAATACGAAATAAACCTTTCTCACAATCTCTCTTGCAATTAATAAGCTATAGAAGCTATGCATTACACTGCTGAATTAGACCATATAGTGCTGTAAATGTTATCAAATGAAATAAGCAATTAAAACATTAGTTATATTAATGGTAACACATATAGCCGGTGAATGTTTTCTCCCTCTGTCACAAATTTCTAGATCTTCCAATTCTAATGTCCTGCAAATTTCTAGATTTCTACTTGTATTTACACGTGATGTGATATACAGATAAACTCGATAAGCACGTATAATTTAGATCTGAACTTGTCGATGTCATGATAAATGTTTCCATAACTAGAAATAGTATATGCATGAAACCAATATACTAAAGTAGGTTTTTAAATCATAACCCTCTTTACACAAATGTATGCATCACGGACTGCTACTGCACGATATGATCTGTAATTATATAAAATAGTGCTGGTCCATTAAATACATATATATTTTGTTTGTTTCAATGGCATTGAAGAATTACATTATAACTAGACGCAGATACAAAACGCCACTGATCCTCTTTCGACTTGTATACCTACTTTCACGCCGTAAGATAGGACATGATCATTAATCCAACCTATTGAAATGTTATATATCTCGACTTTTATACCTACTTCTGTTGCAAACTGTGTTTATTTAAAGACGATCATGAAAATTTCTCCAGAGGTTCCAGTCCTACATAGCATATGTTATTCGGTAAATTGAGATTCAACTCAAGGATGAAAACATATATACATTTTTGGTCAGATATACCATCTTTCAAGATCTATTATGGCTAAAGTTGAAAAGCTATTGTTAAAAAACTTCATGATGCGCACCATTCCGATATCAATCTACTAAACACAAGTTATTTGAGCTGTTTATTCCCATAGGTAAGGTCAGGGCAGCCATTTGAAATTAAGGAAAGACAGCGAATAAATTTTAGCCATTTTACATAGGGCCTATGGGAGAAAATAGGGTATACATGCGCCATCAGTACAAAAACAACTTGAGATATTGACCTAATTTCTTTTTTACCATACCACTTATATATTTATGCTTTAGCAAATACTAAATTTAGGTTTCTGTTATAAGGGATTAGATCATGACACGGATTTGAAATTCCCGGTAACAAAATCCATTACTTTGCTAATGGAGAATAGGTACAATGTTTCGGAATTAATTGTGGCGGGACCTAAAGCCCGAGTACTAAGTTCTATACCTCGTTTGATTTGGTTTTGGATTAAAAAGTTCTTCAAGACTGGCTACATACATGTTCCATTTCTTTCCGCTAGGAGGCGCTATATTGCCTTAAACCAAGGACTAGTTCCGGCACCCAACCCGAGGTGAACGCGAGGTGAACATTTATTACGGCTGTTATTTGTTGTTTTTCCTTAATTTCAAATGGCTGCCCTGGCATAACCTATGGGAACAAACATCTCAAATAACTTCTGTTTAGTAGATTGGCATTAGAACGGTGAGGATCACTAGGTCTTTTAACGATAGCTTTTCGGCTCTAGCCACCATAGATCTTTAAATATGGTATATCTGACCAAAAATGTATATATATATGTTAATTGGTTCTGATTATCGTGACCAATACCTCAAATGTTGCGCCTCGTCTTTAACCGGAGATATAAATAGCACGTATGAACTCGCAAAGGGTTTGTTACATATATTATCTCCCCCTATGCTGTGTAGGTACATGGTTAGAAGAAAGTAGCGGGACTCCGGGACTCAGTTTAATCTATAATTTTTCGATGCTGGTCAGTAGAAATCTGAAACACATCATAATCATTAAAATGTGTACACAAGTATTGCCAATAGTCACCATCAGATTGTTAATAAATTATTATATAACATAGGACAGTGCTGATTATTTATGATTTAATTTATTATTTATTTATTAATCATTGTTAGTTAACGTCATTTTCAATCTTAGGCGTTCATAGATTCGCTCCAGTTCCAGCGATTATCGGCGACACAGGGTGGCTACCAAGTTTATATAGACATTTGACCTCGATATTACGGTTTTGAAATAGAGTGATGACTTTGGATGACAATCGTCTAACGAAACGTGCTTTCAACTGTGACCATACCATTTGCAATAATAACTGGTCAAACAGTGTTAGAAATATAATGCAAGATCTTGGTTTGAGTATTCACTTTACTATTAAAACTACCGTTAACATGTCAACTTTAAATGTTGTTATACGAGACTATTACGGGAGAATTTGGATACAAAAGACTAGAAAGAAGGATAAAAATATCGGACAGGGAAAGCAGCATTCAAAGACGACAGTCAACCACAAAACACAAAAACAAACACGCAAACAGACAAACGAAAAGGCAAAAGTAATAAAAAAATGCAAACGACATCACAAACACAAAAGGGTTACCGAAAATATTCTATTTAAAGAAACCTTTGTTACCGATAATTACGTAAAAATGACACTTTCTAAGAGTGGGCGATCTATTTTAGCCCAATTTCGTTGTGGTATACTACCAATTAGAATTGAAACTGGGAGATAAGTCGGCGAAACTAAAACCAGAGAGGTTTTTTGTATATATTGTAATGATAATGCCGTTTAAGATGAACACCATTTCTTACTAGACTGTTCTTTTTATAATGATATAAGAAACACTATATTTATGTACAATTCTACATAACAGAGACTTTTTAAATTTTGATATCATGTCGTGGTCAGAGGAACGTTGGGCATTTTTCACCTTTTAAAGTGCTAACAAATGTATCATGTACAAATAATAACAACGTATAACACTCTGAAATTCCAAAATGACACAAGCGCTTATCTCAAAATCACTATTGAGATGAAAAACTAAATAGAGAAATGTATTTTCATATAATTAGGGTAATTTGCCAAATCAGTTAAACCTTATTCTGGAAGACATTGATCCATAGCCGTATATTAAGTGTGAAAACAGTAACTTAGATGGTGAGCCGCTGATATTCGCTGATGTACGTCATCTCCTTATTGGTAAAGAAGTTCGTTCTTCAAGAATCTTAAGAAATTCAACGTATCTTGACGCCACAAAATATCGTTTTTTCAAGCGTCTTAGGAATGCGAAAGAGACCCATGCAAATTATGTTGTTGTTGTTTTTTAATAGAGGATACAACTTACAGCAGCTGAACTGTATACAAGTGTAAGAGGTCAAAGTAGCAATACATTATCAAGGTTGGCAATCAAACAGTGTTGACGGATTTTGTTTTAAAGGCACACAGGACAGTCCTGAAGTGGTTACCAAGTATTCAAATTGGCATCTCAGTTTGATAATGCTGTATCAATTTGATTTTAAATCTGCCTGCATGTATTTCATGAAACGTGTCGAAAAGTTTCATATGACGTGGTCATTTGTCGAGCAATATAATTAAACCAATGAGTTTGATAAATGCAACACCAAATGAGCAAGCGGTCAATGTATGATTATATTTATTAAATATTATCTGTACAGGGCGAAAGTTTTACTTTTACCTTTCTGTAGATGGAAAAGTCGTTTTAGTGCGTCTGTGAGTCATGCGTGCATAAAATAAATTAAATTCATCATCATCATGAATGATTACTATTAATATCATCATCATTATCAACATCATCATCATCATCAATATCATCATCATCATCATCATCGTCATCATCATCATCATAATCATTACCATCCTAGTCGTCGTGGTCGTCGTCATCGTGGTCGTCGTGGTCGTCGTCGTTTTCGCCATCATCATCATCATTACCACCATCACCATTATTATCATCATGTTTATCGAATGCTTTTAAGTCACACTGAGTACGACAGTTGAACGCACTAACAGTTATCGGTACCGTTAGAGGAGCATTCATACATAATCTTGGAGCAACGTAGTCGATGCAACCAGTCGAATGGTTTTCTGATATAAATTATTAAGTTGTACATTTATAGTTAGACCTTATTTTATGCATAAGCGTAGTATTTGCTTTGAAAAAATAAATACTGTGCGCAAACATAGTGTTCATGATTTTGAAAAGACACACTATCAGATTCGTACCAAATCCGCCTGATCGCATGTTTTATCCTTGATTTCACAATGCAACGCCTGACTAAATTTTCAGAGAAACGAATTATATAATGGCGAATTGATTCATGTTTACAGTCGTATCATGACCTTAAAATTGTATCAATATTTCGTGTAAATCCCCTACGTTTCCCGGCGAACATTGTGTAAAAATACACGATGTCAGTTCACAAAAAGATCAGCGCTGTTGACCCTATAAAACAATGATGTTAGGTAAAAGGCAATAAATAAATTTATTGTATGGATGTTTTTTAAACAAAAATACCGAGAAAAACAGTACGACATTTTGATTCCAATTTATTTTGTAACGACGATACCTCAGTTGTGAATTGCGTAACACCGGATACTTTAACTTTTATACATAATGTAATTGAAATATATCGAAATTTAATATGAATTCAAGTGTTGTTATTGAGCCTTACGTAAATATGTTTTGCCAATTACCAGGTTAACCCTGCTGACTGACCCATCGATAAATCATTTCAAAACATCATACTCCTGTCCGACTTTTTGATAGTATCAACAACGCCTCAGTGAAGTGTTTTACAATGGTAAATGGAGGACTGTGTGCGATGATAGCTTTGACGATACAGATGCATCTGTCATTTGCAAAACGATGGGATATAAAAGTTGGGTAAGTCAGTTAAATACTGATTCCGAGAACCTTTGTCATTTGTTTTTTTTTGTCATTCTCATGCAACGATTTTTGATCTTAATAATGTTCTATTACCGTTACGTTTCTATTTTCCCCCAATGACGAAACACATATTATGCCACTAAACCTAGGACATCAACATAAATTATTCATAATGTTTTACTTAACGTATTAAAACATAACTCAGAGTTCCAACAAAATGCTTAATAATATACTAAGTCTGGCGTTATAGTAAGAATATAGTTGGTGATACTGAATAATTCTCATTGTGTAAGAGAATATAAATATGATAGAAATTGATTATTATTAGAGTGACGTTTTCTGGAAGCTTTAATCACCTCGAGGGGCTTGCCATATCTGAAGGATCTCATCAGTGCGATCCTTGGGATATGGCATATTCACAAGAGGTGATACAAACCTTCAGAACACTTACCTTATTAATGATTGTTTTATTATATAACTTCATATATTTTCTCGTAAAACACACTCACCTTGAATGCCTAACATTGTACGCTGATTTTCCATCTTCCATGAATTTTGTGTACCTGTAGTATAAAAATGATGTATTTTGTATTCTTGTTTCGTCTGTTAAAAGTTTACTTAATGTCGGTGACATTATGACAGTAACTATAAAAAATAAGTATAAAAGTCGAACAGGGAATGCAGCTTTCACAGAACAGTAAACCCAAAAACACGCAAAAAGACAAACATGAATGGCGATGTTAATAAAGAATAAAGGCATATGACATCACAGACACAAAAAGGGTTGACAATAAAGCTACCGCCTTGGAACGGTCAATGGCAAAAAAGGCCGCTGGGGTTTAAACAGGGTTCTAGGGTGCACCAAGCCTCACACTTACCCTACTGTCATCCCAATAAAACGGGACAGTGTTTTAATCAAAGAAATCCTCGCCATGAAGTTGAAGTAGGATATATAAGGCTTATCAATGTTTAAAATGTCATCCAGAACCGAGAGGTGTCATTAAAGGCTTCAATAACATCTGCCTGTGTATCTGGTGAAAGACTGAAAATGTAATCTCTTTCATAGCAATATAAATAGAGGATCTTAAACGAGTTCCCATTTCATATAAGATTTATGGAACGAGTTATGAATTATTTTAATTTTAACGAGCCTTTTGGCGAGTTAAAATTAAAAATAATTCATTACGAGTTTCATAAATCTTATATGGAATGGGGACGAGTTTAAGATCCTTTTTATCACATAACATTGCAATCAAATTAGTAAAAAATAATTCAGATGGATATAGAACCGCCACGACGTCAGACACACTTTAGCGCCAAAACGTCATAAAGTGTTGTAACGTCGTAACGTCGCGTCTCACACATAATG
The DNA here is from genome assembly GCA_037043455.1 of Cyrtodaria siliqua. Classification (NCBI taxonomy): domain Eukaryota; kingdom Metazoa; phylum Mollusca; class Bivalvia; order Adapedonta; family Hiatellidae; genus Cyrtodaria; species Cyrtodaria siliqua. Next base: position 287,747 of record JAWPHD010000392.1, on the reverse strand, counting down.
TTGTGTATAAAAGAGTTCGTGTTTTACCTCTTTACAAAATAGCAGTTTACTTTTTAACAAACTAGAATAATGTTTTGTATAACTTGCATCATTTTTATAAGCTGTCACAAATAATAAATTTATGACTCAGATCTGGGTGAATTTGTAATAAATAAAATAGTTTAAGTTAATGAAATTGCGTAGTGTTACAGGTTTAACTCAACCAGTCAAAATCGTTCCAGGTTGTATTACACGTGTATCATACAATAGAATATTAAATGGGTGCTCGACACTGCTAACAAGGGACGTTATGTGATAAAAAAAAATATGTGACAAGGGGTGCTCAGTTCGTGCCCATAGGGATACCAACAATTTGTCTATAAACGGTAGTTCCACACCTGACGAAAATATTATCTAATAGAAAAATAAATGATTCACAAACTTCATGGCAAGCTCACGTTGTGTAATTGTCCAAACTGCCGTTAGTACATAAAAGCGCTTTAATATTGTTACAGGCCAAAAATGTAGTATTTTCCCTAACAAGGGTTTTTGAAAGAGAGAAATGACTTGTCTTTGATAAGGTTGTGTGGTAAAGTTGAATATATGTATATTTCTTTATTAAAGTCTCATCATGGTTTGCAATAAATACAAACATAAATAAAACATCGTAAGCATTATAAGATAGCCATGCCATTCTAATTAGAAATATAAGAGACTATAGTTATAAAACCATCAACATATTTTAAAAGTAGCTAATAACATCAACCTCAAACGATATTAGCATATATATTACACATTAAGACTATGTAAATGATGCTTATCTATCTATAAAATGAGTATTGTAAGATTTGACAAAATAAACAAAGCACTATTGCGCATTAGTTATAATAAAATTAAAAACATTTTTATCCCCTTTGATCAGATAAAAAAGGTACTGATTAGCATCCTTTTCATAGAAGAAGATAAAACAGAATCACGATATGATAAAAACAAATTGAAATTATTTACATATATAAAATTGACATTGTTTGGCATATTTAAGAAGGAAAAAAGACTATCGATACAAAAAGCTAGATCGACGTAGAAGAATTAAATAGCAGATTTTGGCACGTACACGAATTAAGTCTGCATTTGTGAATAAATAAACTAATTTTTGTTTATCTGTAGAGTTATTAAAATAGGGATTTAGGCTTGTTAATTTATCATATAAATTAGCTCTGATATCATTATATAAAGGACAGGTTATCATAACATGTAACTCATCTTCCACCTGAACATTACAAAATGGACAAACTCTTTCACTGATCAGCAGTCTTTCATATCTTCCAGTTTCTAGTCTAATTGGTGCTACGCCACAACGGAATCTAGAATAAGCCGACCTATGATTTCTTGGTAGTATTAGTTAACAGTACTTTTCTGTTTCAAATGAAGTTTTAAATAACTTATAAATATGTAATGTATTGCCGCCAATATTACTACTACCACGTTCCGAATTAATATTTACATTCCGATTTATTTTAAACTGATTTAAAGATGCACTCTTAACATCATCTAAAAAATTACGTTTAACAATAGGGTTAATTACATTCGGAACGTTATTAAACTCAATTTTTGAAGAAAAAAATTAAAACCCTGTAACACCAATTTTTACATCTAGAACCTTTACTATTAAAACAGTAAAATAATATTCGTTTATTGAAACACATATTTGGCATATGACTCAATCGTACCCAGTAATTTGATACCGCAATTATTTGTCTATCACAAACCGGTTGCCATGCCATGTTCCCTGCCATTGCAGCTGCTGGTGTGTTTCTTGTCGTACCCAAAAATACTCGCATTGCTCTATGTTGTACGGCTTCAATACAAGAGTAGGTTTGAGTACCCAATATTGCTGCACCATAAGCTACAATAGACCAAACCAGCGAATCAAATAGTTTAGTATAAACTTTATAAGGCATCTCACTAACTGTTTTATATTTTGAAATTAACAGTCCTAACGCTCGACTGGCTGACTGTGCAAATCGTCTGTGGTTTTGATCTAAAATGGACAACATTATTTTATTTATATTGACTGACATAAAATTGGTTTCATCCCAATCATCTAGTGTATTTAACAATAGCTGTAAATCTGTTTCATTATCGGCCAGCTGTACAATATCATCCGCATACATGATAACACATACTTTATCACCATCACCAATATCTACTACTAGACCTAACGATTTCAATTGTAATGCTAAGTCGTTAATAAAGCAATTAAAGAGCAATGGGGATAAACAACAACCTTGTCTTAATCCTGTTGTAACATTAAACCATTCTGTATTTAAACCATTTATACGCACACAGAATGAAACAGATAAAGACATAATTGCATTCAACATTTTACCATTTATTCCTAAGTTATGAAGTTTATTCAGCAACATATTTCTATTTACAGTGTTATATGCTTTTTTGAAATCAACAAATGCAGTAAAAGTTACAAGTTTCTTTTCTATTCTGGTTTCAATAATATTAGTTAATGGCGATAGATGATCCGTAGTTATTTTCCTTTTCCTAAACCCATTTTGTTCTTCTGTTATTATATTGTTTGCTTCTGTCCAGATTGACACTTTTTGATTTAGCATGCAACAATACAATTTATACATAGATGGAGCAAGTGTAATGCCTCTGTACGACATAGGATCCCGTGGATCATTAGTTGACGATTTAGGAATGGGATACCTTTCCCCATTCAGTGGGAATAATACCAGTATTATACTAAACATGTAAAATGGAAAAAGATGTTTTATTACGAAATATTTCAACTGGTGTTTCATCGATACCGCTTGCTTTATCCTTTTTGGAATTAAAAATTGCTTTTTGTATCTCAGCTATAGTAATTTCATTTTCAAATTCTGGAATAGATTCATTATTTGTTACATGTTCATTGTCGAAATTAATCGGAACACTAGAGATTAGCTGAAGACTTATACAAATTTGAAAAACTGTGTTTCAACTTTAATAATATATATTCGCTATCTGAGAAAATATTTCCATTATCATCTGTTACTTCCAGTGGAATTTTCTTTTTCTTTTGAAATCCAACACCTCTTTTTCCGATAGATTTCCAAACATTACACGAATTACTATCGATATCAGATAACAAATCATTTTGCATCTTAAACCAATACAATCTTTTATTTCTTTGAACATTTCTATTAAAGACTTTTCTACATTTTATAAAATCAATTCTATAAACCTTTTTCTGATAAACATCGTTACATTTGATAAACAATTGTTCAGCATTAAATACTTTATTCCAAAGAGTGGTTAAATTATCATCCCACCAGGGCTTACCAATTTTTCTTCTTTTGTTAGATGAAGCACTATTTAACGTTATTGACCGTTTATGTAGTTTCGCAAATATTTCTGTTTTTATATAATTACATATATCATTATATGAATTATCAATGTCATGCTGAGTCCTTAAATTCATTTCAATACTAAAAACAGTATTATGTTAATCTTCGGGTTTTGAAAAAAATCGTAAGGAATATTACGTAAATCATATTTAACAAATGTATCTTCAGAATGAACATTTGCAGCACTATCAAAAAAACGGTATATTAATGCTCCATGAAATAAAAGAATGATCTGGAACCGAAAGTGGCACAACCCCTGTAATGTTAACTAGCTTTGATGCTCTATACACATTAAACTCATTAAATATCGATAGGTTGTTGTGACTTACTAAACAGTAATCAACCACCGAGGATCCCTGTGGTCTTATACAAGTATAATCATTTTCAACACAATTGCGGATATTTAAAACACAATAGTTACTGTTAATTAAGAACTCGATCAGCGCAGCACCATACTCATTACATGTAAAATCCACAATATCTCTATTTGGAACAACATCAATTCCTTCAATAAAATATGTTGTATTTCCTATACGGCTATTGAAATCCCCACAAATAAATATAGTTCCTATCTCTTAATATTCATATATACTAGCTAAAATATTATCATAAAAAGTATTAACATCAATCTGTCTCGTCGAATATAATGTAGAAAAAGCGTAAGTACTTGACGTTTATTGCAAATTGTATCAAGAACGTCGCCTGAATTTTTAATAGACCAACATAAATTAATCCCAGAGTTTTCACCAGCTTTAGCACAACATTATTTAACGTGATCTTTAACGGCAGTGAGACAAGATGTTAAAGTATGGAGATATTTGTAGGGTGCAAGAACTATAATTGCAATTAAACGGGCTTTATATGGTTGTTTGTGTACTTTTGGAATCCAATACATCGTTGGAAGTCTGTCTTTCTTTTCGTCTATTCCAGCCTTGAATATTTTGCACTGAGTGATATGCGTCGAAACAACATTATCTTCAGTAGACTGCACTGGAGTATACGAATTAGTACCCCGGAATTCCTGAGATAAAACATTGACGTACTGGAGGCGTCAACAATAATTATATTATTAGCTGCTTTCAGCAGGAACTATAACTGAAATTCCTGGATTCCAGATTTAAAACTACGAAATGAAAACCTAGGACTAAGGGATTAAGGAGAGGTTAGCCGTATAGAAGTTAACACGGATATATATGATGTTGCAAATAGTAATTAAATATCATGTAGAAAGGGAGTTAGGGTCAGCATGTTCTCTATGACACCATTTAATACTCAAATCCTCAATGTACTGGGCGATCTGACCACGACATGCAGTATAATCAATCACAGAAGGCAATCTATACTTCGGACCTTTAGAAAACACATGCCGAATACGTTTATCTATAATATAAAAAATACCATTAATGGCATGACCGGCCGGAGCATAGCAACATTTAGATGCTCTACACTCGCATTCCTTAGGAGTGTTATTTACTATATCAAGGTCAGACACTACTTTGTTGTAGTTGAAATCATATTTCTAATTGTTTTTTTTTTGTAGTTATAACAAATTATAGGATTTGCCAAATATTTAGAAATAGAATCAACAACACGATTATCTCGAAACGTTCTTGGTATATCAATGAAATCAATGCCCTTATTAAGACATAAAGACTATAAAGACATGTACCATAACTATTGTACTCGCCCTTTGTTTACTTTGGGAAAAAAAGCTGCCGTCGTTTGTTCCTTGCAAAAGCTGTGACTGATTTATATGCAGTTTACAGCCATCATTTTGGCGGATCTCCCACGATTTCAGGCCCTATTCAAACTTATTTAAAATAAATGTGAACAGCTTTTTCTGCATTTCCCAACTTGTAGTCGAGTTGTGAACTTTGAAAGTCGTAGTCTTTGTATCACTAAAAAGCTCCTCCATAAAGTATAAAAGGCAAACAAGAAATGTAGAAATCACAGAACACTGTCAACCAAACACACGCATTCAAAATAAATAGCAATCACAAGGATAAATGCGACACCAAAAACACAAAATGGTGTTCCAGGACGATATCACTATTGCCAACACTTTTATGTTTGTTGTGTCGCATAGTTTGCAAATATTAACATATACGTCCTATAGTAACTACTGGAGTAAAACAATTCATGAAAAATATTTTGCAAGTTTAAGAACAATTTTAATTGCTAAAGTAGATATAAAAGTCAGAAAATGCAGCATTCAATGATCACAGCCAACCAAAAACCCAAACAAAAACTAACAACAGCTAAAAGATAAATAAAAGGCAAGAAATGACATCATTAACATAAAATGGTTGACAATATGTCATTGGGGATCAAACCAGGTTCTACGCTGCGCGAGACTGGATATATTATAAACCCTATAATATCTACCTAAATTATTACAGGTAGGTCTTTAATCTTGCCTTGTTTTACCCTTAACGGTTTGTTCTGTTGTTGCTCTGCTTCTTGCAAGTCATTGAGTACTTACTTTGTGGCTTTCTAGGCTTTAGGTTTTTAGCATGGTGAACTTGTTCACCAAGCTATAGGTACCGTGTTTATTCACTAATCCTAACTACAGCCTCACTGATGAATCGACGCATTGCCTGAAAAAGAAGACCCATATTTAACAGGTGTTTCTTCTTTTCTAGTGCGGATACAAATAAGGTAATATCATTTAGAAATTTCAAATAATTTGTTCGACACATTGTTTAAGTTATATATTGTTTATATAGCTATCCATCGTTTTGCTGTGCGGTCTATAAATATATCAATCATCATCATCACGTGATCATCACGTGATCTTGCGTAACATGTCCAACAATATATTCATACGCCGTATTGATCTCCTAGGATAGTTTACTTGGATTTGTAACCAGTTAATTTCATTCTTTAATTCTCTTGCAACACCATCAAACGCATATCTTTCATCTTTCTTGAATTTATATCTTTAAGAACTATACATATATGTTGTGACATGGCCTGTATATCTTCATATAATATTGAATAGGTTTGGTCAGTAATGGTTATCGCATAAGCAACTATCCTTTGTAATTCCTTCTCCAATTGCGTGCGAAATTGGTACAATCGCCTGTCTATACCTTGATAACACGAACGGTAACCATTCCCGCGCGTCTCTTTGAGAGGAGGTCATTACATTCTGAACAATGTAATCGTAAATATATGTGTTTTTTTATGTTTATGAATACATGTGTGACAGAACAGAACGCGTGATTGTGCCAGACTATACCGAAATTGAATCCCATTAGATGAAAGTGCGTAGCTTAGACAGAATGGCGGGGAATTTTGTATCTGAGTTCGTCTCAAACAGCTGAGGTCTTCCTCCACCAATTAAACTGGCCGCCATACATAACCTAATTGTTCTGTTGATTAAATGGCTTAAAAACACCATGCAAAAAAAAACCAAAAAAAAAACCGGTTTGATGAATCTGGTTTGGTAAATCCGTACGTTATAATCAAATGCTTAAACCGAAAATACATTTTAGCAATAATGTAGTTCTGTAAAGCATTGATTTATTGATATTATAAATGAATCGGAATGAATAAGAAACAATTAGTGATATATAAAAAAAACACATAAGATACACAATCTGCATTAGACCAAAAAAGAGGTGTGTTTCCCCTAGCAGCTCTAAATAAAATAGAGTAGGTGGGTAGGGATTTTTTTTTTGTTGGCTTAAAAAAGTTACACTCGTTTGTGTTGGCCTTATCTCAATAATATGAGGCCTAAAAAAGGTTTTCTTCTACTTTTGTGACCCATAGGGATCTGTACGAGAGGCGCCCCACTTATAATTGAACACTTTTGTTTAAGGTGGGTTTTTTCAGCGGAGGTGATTGTCATAAAAAATACGTAATTTAATGATGTGAAACTGTCATTTAGAACGTATGCATTTAAAAATAATATCCAATTTCACGCGGTCCTTTTTAAATTGCATTTTGAATAAGGTGTACACCATTTCTAATTTGAAGCCTATATGTTGCTGTTGCCGTGGAGTTTTACCCTAAACCAAATAATTGCACTAAATGCATATCATAATTGTTTAAACCTGTGTTTATAATTTAAATATGATCGTATGTTTTATTTTAAGACAAAAATATAGATGCTGTATTAAAAGCTCGACTTTTTATCGCAATATTAAAACATTGACAGATAATAGGAAAATTTGCTCCTGTGTTACTGATAATTTTATAAATTAACCAAAATAACTATTTTTATCATATTTTGTGATATAAAAACACGAACAGTTATTGTTGATGTATATCATATATGTATATCGTATACCTTATAAAGATATATTTGGTAAACAAATATATTATTTTTATCATTATTTGCAAATGTGTGTGTTTTGACCCTAAATTTTAAGTTATATATTTTTCTATCTTTTCTTTTGAGAAACTTATGAAACTTGTTTTTTATAGCGGAGGAAGTCACAAAAATGCCTGCAGTTAATGTTTTGAACTAGACACTTTCGTAAATTTAGTCATTTTCATAGTTGAATTTCATGTTAATTTTCGCTAAAATCTTGAAAATCGACAAATTAAAAAAAAATGCATATTACGCTTTTCTACGTTCAGGCATGGACATATCGGATTACTATAACCTTTAACGATATTTTAAAATCATTTTTGTTAAAATTTGTGTTTCAGTTATTTTTATAATTGACGATTTTTGCTTCAAAATGTCATTCTCTACCCATTTTCAAAAATGCGGATGCAGCAACATTAAGAAGCACATAATAGTGCATGTCATAATGTTTCATATCGAAGGAATCATTAGACTTGACATTACAATCAACATATTTGGCGAGAATTTCAAGATTGTTGATTCAGTTACAGAATAAAAGTGTTCAAATATAAGTGGGGCGCCTCTCGTACAATAAACATTTCTATGTGTTTACTCAATGTATTAGCTTTCGGCCAAAGGCCTTCATCAGCATATACATTTACCACTAAACCACTACATTATTACTCAAACCACTACATTATTACTCAATCCAATGTATTTAAGGAATCTATTTTATTTTTTAACATTCATGGCACTGAATAACATCAGGTCACGTGCAAAGTAAGTGAACCCAGAAGGGATTGTTAACTTTTCTCGCGACCTGATGCTATTCATAGTCCCGTGAATGTTAAGAAAATAAAATGTATTCCTTATATTTATATTATTATTGTACTCAATCAATACCCATATGTCCCGTTTCTCAACTATTTTTTCTCTAAATTGATACAAATGCAGAATAACACCTATATTTATCACGGCAAATGGGACAGCGTAAACGTAAAGCCTTGCCTTCCTAACCTTTTATGGTATACTCACGTCACACCTCACTTGTTTTTTATTGAAACATCATTGTTTTAACTGCGCGTGAAGCAATTACAATGTGATTCATGGTCAAATGGATGTTTCTAGTTTTGTATGTGTTATACAAGTACTTACATAAGAAATGTAAATATAAATGAATGAAATAATGTCAGCGTCATCATGAACAAAATAATAAATTGAGTAAACACACAGAACTATTTAATAGTCATCAATATTTTTTCTGAGTGTATTTTTAATGCGGTTTGTTGTTTAACCCTAGTTAACCATATAAATTACTTGGTAAATAAAAATAAATTGTGAATGCTTGGTCTTTTTAACCCTTGGGTAAATTTTAATATTAAAAGTCTTAATATGTCTTGAAATCATTGAATTTAAATATGTCCTTCAAAGCCTGCAAATGGCAAAACATTATCTGTGACCAGTGTACACAAGAACAGCTTTTGATTAGTAATACAGGATTGTCAGGTTTATTAAGTTTACTTACTATTGAATGTTTTATTTATTTAATGAAATAACTGTTAATGCATGGAACATTCAATACACAAGGTCCATCCAAGGTTCTGTTTTAGCCATCCAAAGTTAGAGGGAAAAAACAAATTAATAAACAAAAAATCCCTACCCTACCTGCCTAATTTTTTTGAAGACGTTACCCGAAAAAACACTTTTTTTAGGCCTGATATGTTGTCATTCGTAGCATCATTGGCCGAAGTGTTCCGAATGATCCGTCTTGAATCTGCACGAATCCATGATTCGCGGTTTCTCAAATCTTGTTCAAGATTTATCAAACTGTTGTAAACAAAGAGTATGGATTTTGAATCCAGTTCCGGTTTCATTGTGATCAAACACGACCTTATTCTAAGACGCAATTGCATCATAGTTCACCATGCTCTCAGTACCTTCGTTACTTTGATTATAGTTTGTATATATCATAATGTATGTGTTTTACTTATATTGCCTATTAACGCTGTTTTGATTGTTAGAGATTATAACCTGGTGGGGATATCTTTATTTGCAATGTCCCGTTTATTGTGATGACAATAGGGTTAGAGTGAGGTTTGGTGCACCCCAGAACCTGGTTTAAACCCCCAGCGGCCTTATTTGCCACTGACCGCTCCAAGGTGGTTGCACTATAGACAACCCTTGTGTGTTTGTGATGTCTTATCTTGCCTTTTTTCATTTTTATTTATAGTTGCTCCTTGTTTCTTTGGAACGTCGCCTGAATTTTTAATAGACCAACATAAAGTAATCCCAGAGTTTTCATAAGCTTTAGCACAACATTGTTTAACGTGATCTTTAACGGCAGTGAGACAAGATGTTAAATGTTTGGAGATATTTATAGTGGTTCAAGAATTAGAATTGAGAAAAAAACGGGCTTTATAGTTGTTTGTGTAATTTGGGAATCCAGTACATCGTTGGAAGTCTGTTATAAATATAGATACAAAAAACGAACAGGAAAAGTAGCATTCAAGGACGACAGTCAACCACAAGCACACTCAGAAACAAAGATCAACTAGAACGAATTCGATGGCACTCCATCGCAAATGCCCACATTTTCTTCACTTATGCCCCCCCCCCCCCCCCCACCCCACACACACACACACACGCATACACACACACACACACACACAGAGGCTAACAACATATAATCCCTTCAGCAAAATGTTCGTTAGAGACAAAATTTAAATAAATGACCCTCTGATACCTTCCCCAACCACCCACCTCCTCGAACCCCAACACCCAGGGAAGACGTCCTGAGTTTTAAATCATAAATCATGTGACATGCTGTGTATGTCTTTCATAGATGACTATTATACCAAAAAATGTGCAAAAGTGTGGAAAATAACACTGTAATTGAATTATTTGTGTATTTGATACCCCTTCTCCCAGACCCCCACCAATGAAGTAGGAAACAAATGTATACAGTCATCATCATAATGTTTCATTTGAGGTATTAATAAAAATAATAATCTCCCCCCCCCCCCCCCCACACACCACCCCACGCACCCCTCCCCCAACCCCGCTCCACCCTGGGCCCCCGAGCAGACGTCCGAGTTTGAAATAATAAAATCGTTTGATATATTGTTTATCTTTCATAGACAATTACATACACCAAGTTATGTGCAAAAATGTGGAAAAAATACCGTGTAATTGAATTGTTTGTGTAATTGACATTTTGATCCCCTGAGGGCCCCTGGGTGCTGAGTCATCATCATAATGTTTCATTTGAGACATAATTACAAAAATAAATCCCCCACAAGCCCATGCCCACCCACCCTGGGCCCCTGGGCAGACGTCCGAGTTTGAAATAATAAAAACGTTTTTCGTTGTTTTATCTGTCAGAGACGATTATATACACCAAAAGAAATATAAAAAGATCGGACAGGGAAAGTAGCATTCAAGGAGGACAGTAAACCACAAAACACAGAATCAAACACGCAAACAGACAAACAAGAAGGCAAAAGCAATAATAAATGCAAACGACATAACAAACACAAAAAGGGTTGACAATAGGGCTACCGCCTTGGAACGGTCAGTGGCATGGTAGGCCACTGGGGGTTTAAAACGGTTCTAGGGTGCACCAAACCTCACACTTACCCGACTGTTATGTGCACAAATATGGAAAAATGACAGTGTAATTCAATGTTTAGTTAAATTGACTTTTTGACACGCACACCACCCACCTGCCCCCAAAAAATGCTGAAATCATATCCTAAGTCTGGTTGAATTCCGTTCAGCTATTTAGGAGTAGTTACGATAATGAATGGACAGACGGACAAACGGAGGCGATTTTAATATAGATTAAGATATAGATAATATAAAAGGCAGCTGGGTTTAAACCCGGTTCTACTGTACACCAAACCTCACTCTTACGCTGTCGTCATCCCAGTAAAAGTGTACAGTGTAAATAAAGAATATTCTCTAACATACAAAGAATATGAAAAATATCGGACAGGGAAAGCAGTCTTCAAGGAGGACAGTCAACCACAAAACACAGAAACAAACACGCAAACAAACAAACAAGACGGCAAAAAACAACAATAAATGCAAACGACATCACAAACACAAAAGGGTTGCCAATAGGGCTACCGCCTTGGAACGGTCAGTGGCAGAGTAGGCCACTGGGGGTTTAAACATGTTCTAGGGTGCAACAAACCTCACACTTACCCTACTGTCAACCCATTAAAACAGGACAGTGTAAAAAAAGAAATCCCCGCCATGATCTATTCTCTAACCAACAAGGCAGCATCAATAGGCAATATACATGAAACACAAATATGCTTGTGTAAATATAATACAAAAAGAAAATAGCCTAGAAAGCCACAATAAAGGTACTCAGTGACTTGGCAGAAGCCAGAGCAACAAGAGAATAAACCATTAAGGGCAAGACAAGAAAGATCGTAGATAAACATCAAACGCCACCGTCACAATGGGCTTTAGGTAGGCGTCATCATAGGGTCCACAGCCTGTCCGGTCATCGTACAATTAAAGAGGAAAGCTTTTTAACGAGTTTAACAAAGATAGTATGAAAGTGATCATGACCAAGAATCTTACGAAGTTTATAAATCACATCACCATAGAAGTCAGGTTGTGATAGTCCTTGTCGCAGAAGAGTCCTTAAATTGCTTTTATATTTGGAAAGAAGATAGGGTTACGATAATAATATTTAGCAAAGATTTTACGAAGTTTATGGTAACGGTAACCCTGATTGGGTAGCTTTTTAGTTATACAAAGATTACGCATATTAAAGTCCTCAACTCGAGTACAAGCTCTTGAAAAACGAATAAGTTGAGACACATACACCCTATAAGAAGTTGCTCGAGGAAAATCCCCATCCACGTGGAGATATTTAACAATGTAAAAATTAAAATCATGTCTCTTGTTATAGATTTTGCTAATTATTTCACCATTTTCAATCGAGATATCTAAATCAAGAAAAGAAGCGTTATGTTCAGATATATTAGCTTAGTTAAGCTGAAGTTCTTTAGGATAAATATTATTTACCATAGTTAAAAAGAAAGGGTTGTCAATGTTCAATATGTCATCCTGATACCGAGAGCTGTCACTGAAGGCTTCAATAACATCTGCCTGGGTATCTGGTGAAAGACTCGACATGAAATTTCTTTCATAGCAAAATAAAAACAAATCTGCGAAAAGTGGTGCGCAGTTCGTACCCATAGGGATACCAACAACTTGACCTATAAAGGGTGGTTCCATACCTGACGAAAATATTATCTAATAGGAAGATAAGTGCTTCACAAACTTCATAGCAAGTCCACATAGTATAATTGTCTAAACTGCCGTTAGTAAAAAAACGCTTTAATATTATTACATGCCAAAAATGTAGTATTTCCTATAGCGAATGTTTTTTGAATAAGAGAAATTAGCTTGTCTTTAATAAGGTGATGTGGTAAGATGAGCTTTAATTGTTATTATAATTAAATGTTCTTTACTTTAATACAATTTTAGCAGAATTGTGATCAATGAATAAATGATTAGACTTCAAAAATGTAACAATTATGGTGACCTACCATTATTTTGGCATTTTCTGACTATATATATAACAGACTTTCTGTACAAAAGTTTAACGAAAATCTGTTATGCACAAAATACAATTGAAAATGTCTTTAATTCAACCTGTATAACGTACATACAAAGTATACATTGCAGTTATGAAGCACACACTCTTGTGTCCTTTTGTTCTGTATTGATTGTTACATGTATACTTCTTGCTGAATGTCTTTTTTTTACATGCAAAAGGACCTCATACACCTAGATTTGTTGACGGCCCCAACCAATACTCTGGTCGAGTTGAGATTGAATATCAGGGAACATGGGGTACAATTTGCGATTATGAATTTGATGAGCAAGATGCAATGGTTATATGCAGAATGTTGGGATATAGTACTGGGTAATTAACATGCATGTTTAGCATCATTGTTTAGTAGTAAAAATTAACATGCATAACATATATAAATTACATATATTGGTATTTTGCCATATTTCAGTGCGCATGGTAGTACTTATTTGCATGCTCGTTATGTTTTTATAGTCAATGATATTTAACTAGAAACAAAAAACCTGATGATTGAAAAGCATAATCCTATGCAGGAACTTATGCTTACGTATATTGTCAATATCGATTCAACTGTATTTCTAAGCAATATACATATCACATTTTGATAATGAGCTTTGATGTTTTAAAATACATAGATCTAAGATTATGGTTTCATAATGCTTTGTTGGTTTTGACATATTCCTTTTCTTTTGTTTACAGAAGTCTGTACGTTCGTAAGTGGTCGTTTTACGGTAGTGGAACTGGCAACATAACTATATCGAACCTTGGTTGCACAGGAACAGAACCAGACATATCGGAGTGCAGTGCACCATATAACTGGTTAAGTCCGTACCAGTACTGTGACCATCAAAGAGATGTTGTAGTTCAGTGTATTACGGATAAATTTGTATCTTTATTAGCAAATTATACCGGTGCATGGGGGATTGAATATGTTGTTTCTTAAATTATATCTCAAGAACAGACTCAATTAAACCTAGTCTTCTACTGTATTCCTTCGATTGTGTTTGTTACTTCAAATGGGTCTCCCTTTTAGTATTAGTTAAAAGTCCTACTAGCGTTCTTTTGTGTTTGTTACTTTAAATGGATCTCCCTTATAGTATTAGTTAACAGACAAACTAGCGTTCGTTTGTGTTTGTTACTTTAAATTGATCTCCCTGTAGTATTAGTTAACAGACATACTAGCGTTCGTTTGTGTTTGTTACTTTAAATGGATCTCCCTTTTAGTATTAGTTAACAGACCTACTAGCGTTCGTTTGTGTTTGTTACTTTAAATGGATTTCCCTTTTAGTATGTGTTAACAGTCATACTAGCGTTCGTTTGTGTCAGGCCCTATATCTAATTTGTGAGTGCTCTAAAGTAGCTCTCATGAACATATCCAATAGATATGATACTTTATTATCTTTATTATATCTGTCGCTTTAAAAGGATCTCCACTTTCTGTATTTATTAACATTCGCAATAGCATTCGTTTAGTATTATAGCTGGTGCTAAGGGCGTGATATTTGTTTGTTAATTCTTACATTGATTCTCAAGAACAGACTCTATAAAACAGTCTGCTGGATTAATCGCTTATTTATGTTTGTTGTTTCCAAAGGATCTCCCTTTTTAGCATAAACTATATAAAATAATATAAAAATAATAAATAAATATATTTGAGTTTCATGTGTGTTTACTTTTTATTGTTTATATCCTTAAGTTGGTATCAGTCTAAGACAACCTTTAAAAATACATATTTCTTAATCAAGCATAGCGAACAAATGCAAGTTTTGGCGATGTGATTTAATGAATAAATATAAATTACAACTCAATATTCTATGAAAAGTTATTTATTAAAGAATAAACACTAAATATCTGACCTGTTTCTTACAAGATACACCGGTTCGTCTATCGGATGGTTGGACAAAGTATTCCGGTCGTGTTGAGCTTTACTATAACAATAGATGGGGTACCATATGTGATGAAGGATTTGATATAACAGACGCAGAAGCTATATGTTACATTCTTGAATTTAGGAAAGACCAACAAAGGTAATAAGAAAAAGGCAGAATCGTTCTTTTACCAGGTATCTACAATAGTCTACATCTGACCAAACCAATATCAATTGTGCATTTGACTAAAACAATGTCTCTTTAATACAACCTGGAATTGTGGAAATATCAATGTAGATAAGTCTCTCAACCAATCAACTACATTAACAAACACTTATCATTATAGAAAACAAGTTCTTTGATTGCGTGTGTTTTATTTGTACTCATACTATACCAACTCGTCTTTGAACTAATTGTCTTAATATGTACTCTCACTGAAGCATCGCTATCCATCCGGGTGCCTTCTATGGTCACGGTAAAGGAGATGTCATCATAGACAACCTAAACTGCAGTGGTACAGAGGGTGATCTGTTTGAGTGTAAATCTCTAAAATGGTTAACCAGTACATGTGGGCATGAAAAGGATGTAGGGATCAATTGCCGTGAGTATTATCCGCTTTTGTAGCACACTGTTAAAGCACACGCTTTATCTTATGCTAAATGATGAAACAACAGAATGAACATTTTATTTTTCAAGTAAGGAATTTCGTTTTTAAATGTCAAAACTCACTTTCCAAAGTATTTTAGGAACACAAACTGAAGTCCTTCTAATGGCATATGACGTTTCCCTGGAAACCGAGCCTAAGGTAACAGATAACGTGCAAGGACGAGTAGAAGTAAAATACGACGGAGAGTGGGGAACAATTTGCAATGATCATTTCGATGATGAGGACGCTCTTGTTTTGTGTCGAATGATGCACTACACTTCCGGGTAATAGTTGTATAATCCAATGCAATACCTTAAGTATGATAACACGTTAAGGGACTTTGAACATCTGATAAACACTCTACATTTATAGACGTTGAGGTAGTGTATTATAGACGTTGAGGTAGTGTATTATAGACATTGAGGTAGTGTATTATAGACGTTGAGGTAGTGTATTATAGACGTTGAGGTAGTGTATTATAGACATTGGGGTAGTGTATTATAGACGTTGAGGTAGTGTATTATAGACGTTGAGGTAGTGTATTATATTGATGGCATCCTTTAGCTCAATATATAGAGGACATACAGTAATCCGGATATTTTTGTATTGAATTATGATTAATTGCATAAATACATCCTTAAAATCAAAATTATAGTATAATCTCCGAATATTTATTAACGTATGCCAAACGTACAAAAAGCTAAAATGATGTTTGCGAGTCACTTTGATGTGTGAGACATATGTGACGCTATGCTTGTATATGCTGAAAACTGTGTAACATTATAAGCCTAAGCATTCAGCTACAACTTGTATATAGAGAAGAGCTAAGATACTGTAAAATATGTAATGTATTAAACGAGTTTTTTTAATCCAATACGTGCTAGTTCCAAAGGATCTCCCTGTTAAGTATTTATTTATATTTAATTTATCACATAACATGGCTTCTGGGAGTGCAATCAAATCAGGACTAATTTCTCGTAATACAATAGTGTATGACAGATGCAACTGAGGACGAAACACTATATTTGTATATCCCAATTGTTTGCATGGTATATCATACGATAACTATTTATCATTATTTGAAATCTTACTTCATAAAATGCATGTTAGTAACGTTAAATTCTGTTTAAGGTGTCGCATTATGTGTAGAGCGAACGCATTTACGTAGCGACGTCATGTAAACAACAAAACGACGTCATGATTTTTCTTACAAATTGCCGCCGTATATAAAGTAAATTAACAACATTAAAGTATCACATCGTAAGTGTTTTGTGATAAATAGAATCTTGCATTCGTGACTGTGTATTGTTGACTTTAATAAACTCGCTGGATAAAAAGATACTCGGTAGAATTCTTACATTCATGACTGTGTATTTTTGACTTCACTAAACTAGTTGGCTAAAAAGATACCCGGTAGAGCCTCTTATCATATTGTCTTATCCAACTCGTTTATTAAAATCAATATTACACAGTCACTCATGTAAGATCCTCTATGTATCATGTATATTTTCTATAAAAATGTTTAAGACAATCAACGAAGTTCTTATTTTCACATACGTTATCAACACACCATGAGAATATATGGTATACACGTAGTATTAATAAAGATACAACACAAAGTGACTCCATGTACAACGGATAGTGACTCACCAATGTGTAACTGTGGAGTTGCAGTCAGAGCAGGTCGGGACGTTTATGTAATCAGCGTATGCAACAATTAATGGGATATTGGATATAAATATTGTGGAGACAACACACTAACGGTGAAAAAAGAAAACGACATCTCATATACGGTTAGTTCAAATAGTTTATCCAGCATGCATACAATAATACACTAACAATGTCCTTCGATAAATCGCTCAAAAAATACTTATCTCAGGTAGTTTGTTTGCCTTTATAAATGACTTTTTATATCTATTTAAGTATATTGCAGAAGCATCGGGCATTGAGATTCT
Source organism: Cyrtodaria siliqua (assembly GCA_037043455.1). Taxonomy (NCBI): domain Eukaryota; kingdom Metazoa; phylum Mollusca; class Bivalvia; order Adapedonta; family Hiatellidae; genus Cyrtodaria; species Cyrtodaria siliqua. Next base: position 269,981 of record JAWPHD010000392.1, on the reverse strand, counting down.
AAAATTTAAGTCATACCTTTCGTTTAGATATACCTCCCGTATGGTACAGCAGTTCGAGCAAGAATTGACAACCAACCATGGATGGGACAGGAATGGGGGAAAGTGGTAGATATAAGCATTCATCCTTCATTGCATGACCAGAATGGTCAAAGCAGAGGTCTATGTGGTACTTTGGACGGTGATCGGTCGAATGACTATCACAAAATCGATGAGAACAATGAACTAGTGTATATAGAAAACAAAACAGATTTCATAAACTCGTGGCTCGTAGATATCGAGCACAGCATGTTCTCACGAGAAGTTTATCAACTGAATTTGAAACCATGGATATTTCCGGTTTGTGTCTGTAAAGCAAACCCGGATTTACCATTAACTAATAACTTACCTTGCCAAAGAAGTATACAAGATTGTACACCAGGCATTAGTACGGGTCAACACAGTTGTTCCGATGTATCGTCCAGACGTTCTGTGCGTTCTCTTACCTCAAGACCAAGAATCCCAATCGTCAAAATACAAAATGTATTAAATAAAAAAGAGATAAAGGTACAGCTTTATATATTATTGTAATTTAATATAGATAAGAGTGTTTCTCCTAGGAAATACTAGCAATTATATTTTGTATTATTTGTTTGGCACACATACATAGATTCGAATAGAAAATATTTTATTTAAACATGTATTGTTTGAATTAAATCACGCTCAATGCAATGCGAATTAAAGAGTACACACGTGCCAGAAATTCAATTAACTGTACATATGTACTAGTATATGACGTCATATTTAATTGTTTATAACTTCACTAAACAAAGTATAACGATTATAATTTTCTGTCGTTATAGTCGATTGATGTTTCAATTAGCAAACATATAAAGATACACGTTATACATATCAATCATATATTTTCAGAGAGATACTCCGGTGAGTTGGAATAATGCAACTGCTACATCATACTGCAAAGATTACATGAACCGGACCAGGACGTTTGCTCTTTGTCAGAAGGTTCCAGCCACTCATACTGGAGTTTCATTGGAAAACTGTATACAAGATATTCTGGTAATAAATGTGATTTCATTGTGTCTGATATTTGATCATCATTTAAGCGACGCTTTTCTTTATACTTGCGGAACACCGTTAGTTTTTCTGCGAAACTCCATATTTGCAAATCATTAAACATGTTTATTTTAATAGTTCAAGGTAAATTGGTTTAGTATTTTATTGTTTATTATATTGCACGAATAGTGTATTTAAAAGTTTGAAGAATTACAAAGCAAACTTAAAAACGCCAACAAGTGTATTACCTATTATTTAAATATATGCGAGCAGCTTAAAAGCCAAAGAACACTGAATTCATCAATTGTACATGTTAATGCTTAATGAATACTTCATGATTGCTGTTTGTCCTTTTAGATATCGTACTGTTTAATAAAAATCAATCGCAAACGACCAAGCTTAAAAACTCGAATGACTGCACATCATAGAAAAATTACATGGCGTTTTTAGAGATTATCAGCATGCATATACTAGAATAGCCTTAATTCAAAATCCGTTTATAAAGCCTTTTGATATACTATAGAAAGACGTATTTTTCATTTAATATATATTATATATTATGTTTCAGAATTCTAAGCCGCTCTTTAAATTATCAATAGGAAACATATGTTTGTTCTATGCTGTAGCTGACTCGAAACACACAATGGTCGAGTCTGTCACTTTAATCGATGCAAGACAGCTGTCTTTCGGAGATATATAGAAATACAACCGTCAGACAAGAAGTTGCAATAAAGGCAGAAGAAAAGAGAAATGAATCAGCAACGGACAACAGAGACTCGGGGACAACACCTGGATCAAACTCAGTTACACCTGCAGGTCCTTTAACTGATATTGAGAGTATAGTTGATAACTTGGAGCAGCTCATTATACAGGAGATAAAGGAATCCTGCTTGCATAACTGTCCGGAACAGGGCAAATGTGTTAATGGTAATTGCATATACAATTATCATAATTTACCTCATTCGATTTGGTAAAGAATATTCAAAGATGTAAAAATGAATATTAAAACAACATAGTATCATCCATGGTTTAAAACTGTCAATTGTTTAGAAATGCCTATGATTCATTTCATAAGAACACAATTAATATAAGGACATGCTGGTTTAAGCCGAGTTAATGTACGCTTACGATATTATTTTTTCAGGTACTTGTATTTGCGATAGCGGTTATGGAGCAGATGATTGTTCACTTGATATTGTCACACCGCCAATTATTGTCGGACTGTTAGATAATGGACTTTGTGATGAAAGACACAGCGACTGTGACCACGTTTATGTATTTGGGCAAGTGTTTGTTGGAACCAACCTGACGTGCAAGCTGAAGGAGTACCACGTATGCACTATGTATAATGATTTAAAATTACTAAGCAGAACTGTCGAATATATTTCAGTTTTATAGCCCAATTCGGTAATGACATAAAAAGAGTATGTCTTTTTAAAATCTCTTCAGCTTTAAGAACACTTTGCTCACAGGAAGTTGTATATTACAACTCTGCATGATCAAGAGTAATAATTCGCATACACAATAGTATGAACCCTTACTTTAAATCACTGTTCATGAGCAAATTGTGTTATTCAATGAAATATCAGATGACTAGGCCCGCTCAATAAAGCTTTCGTATGAAGTAAACATATACTGAACAAAAACAGAAACGTCCGATCTTTTTGCTGGTATTTCCATATGATAATCAAAAGCTGCCATCTACACAATCTGTGTTATGTTTTTGTTATGTTTTTTGGTAAGGAACATATACAGAATATTGTCTCGGACAAATTTCGGTAATTTTCGTTGATGTAATTTGTTTTTGTGATAAAAATGCATGTTTTAAGAAAAAGGGGTTAATTCCCTTGTGTACTGACTTTTCAAGAACATCTTTGTTTGAACTATGGTTGGCGGTCTATCTAATCATTCTTAAAATTTCATTAATGTTTTCCTGTTTTGCTGTCTAGACAATCAGCATCAACATCAGCGGAAGCTTCTTTTTTTGTTCAGTATATAAAGCAGGTTTTTCATTAATTGTGTTTTGGTTTTAATTTCGTTCCAAAACAATAAAGAATTACCAGCAAAGTTTTGTATTCATTGAAGTCAAGTACAGTATATACATTGTATTTTGTTTAGCTATATTCAATATAGCAATGTTAAACAAATCTGGCCTCAACTTATATACCTGAAATGCTCGGTCATGTAGCATGGCAGCAGTAAATAAGCAAGATTGACATGCTTTTTCAATGACCAGTTAGCTTTGGGAAATATGTTTTTACAAGCTCTTCGGTTTTGAGATAATTGATTGAATTGGATTTTATATTGCACCAACAGCTAAGGTCATATGGCGACTTTCCAGCTTCCATTGGTGGAGGAAGACCCCAGGTGCCCCTCCGGGCAATTTTCGTGTACGGGCGGGCACCTGGGTAGAACCACCGACGTTCCGCAAGCCAGCTGGATAGCTTCCGCACATAAAGATTCCTAGGCCCCTGAGGGATCGAACCTACAGCGGTGAGGGGCAAGTGATTTCAAGTCAGAGACGTTAACCACTCGGCCACGGACGCCCCCGGTTTTGAGATAAGAATAACAATTTGCTCACAGGAAGTGGAAAATATGACAACTCTGTATTTTGCATTACAGGGAAGCAAACCCTGTTACCCAACTGGGCTATAGATGTACATCCTGAGGTGTTTCTGATTACGTATGATTGTAATAATTATAAATACACATATGTTACGACCGATGTTTCATTCTGAGTGATTGAGTATTTGTTAAATCAAAATGTGTGATATTTTTGTAGATTTACATTAACGGTAACCATACGTTTTCAAAAGAATTGCATACGCCCGGCACGGCTGTAACACTTACGGAGGCTATGTGCCCGATTCACGCTGTGAGGTCAAAACGCTCAACATCCACCATTCAGCCATTCGTTCTTGCCTATGATGTATCAGTAAGCAACGATGGTTCTAACTTTGGGAACGAAACACAACAACTGTTGTTTGTCTTTGACTCAATGTGTTAGACGTATTTCAACAACAGTAAAACAGGGTTTTCAATACAATTTGAGCTCAAGGTGAGATTTAAATACTGGCTTATTTATTTTGTCTGTCACGTTTTAACGTATTGTACTTATTTCTAAAAATGTATACATACACCTATGATAACAAAATGATAAATAATTAAATGTAATACCCATAAGTGATCGTTCATATCAGATACAATTTAAGAATTCAGGTCTAGACTTCATTCAAGGGTTGTACGAGATTATGCATCAACATTGCCACATTTCTTTTCCGCCTAGAAGACAGTTTGGCTCGGATCAGTCTACATAATAGAATAACGTTCAATTGTGTTAACCCTGCTTAACATCCGACGTTTTCTAATAGTGCAGTTTGTATATTTCTATCAATCAGGATGGCTTTTGCTTTATTGATGGTAAATGTGTATCGAATGGCTCGTTGCATATACAATCAAACAATCTTATATGTGATACGCAAGTTTCAAACTCTTCATGGACAAACTTAGCACCTACAACAGTAACAATGCTTTCATCCACTGCGGGAACATCCTCTGCTACAACTGGAGCATAAACTGTTGAAATTAATAAAGGTATACTATTTAAAATTAGAGCTCAATATTATTTTATTCATAAGGTCTATATGTCTAAGTGAAGCTTTGGTTTGTTCTATATCTAAACTGATTTATTATCAGATCGCAGTTTGACAAATTCCAGGAACTAGGTCAACTTTTTTGAAAGGGACAGACGGCAATTTAAAAAAGCAGGTTTCAAGTCAAAATTATACTGCATTAATCATTGTAGTGCTTGATAAGTACTTCAAGATTGCCATGTACCACTTTAAAAAGTATGATTATTATTATAATTAAAAACTAGTTCCTGGGACGTAAGGAACTGTTCATGTGATTAGAATATCAAAATGTCAAGTGTGCATAGTTTATCTAACCTAATAACCAAAAAAACAAACAGAAAGAAATACTCGACAATTATATTTTGGAGAACATTTATAGGTGAGACCATTTTAATTTAGGAAAGGACGCCTTATTTTGAACGAATAAAAGTATCAGAATATTATAAAAACACCATCTCAAGGCAAGTTAAATCTAACCCACCGTCATGCTCACCGACACTTACGTTAATGTAGTATTTTAAAGCTTCAGATGCTCCATGCTACTTACGTTAGAGACATATTGTAACCCTTCAGATGTTCCATGCTACTTACGTTAGAGTCGTTTAGTAACCCTTCAGATGTTCCATGCTACTTACGTTAGAGTCGTTTTGTAACCCTTCAGATGTTCCATGCTACTTACGTCAGAGTCATATTGTAACCCTTCAGATGTTCCATGCTACTTACGTTAGAGTCGTATTGTAACCCTTCAGATGTTCCATGCTACTTACGTTAGAGATATTGTAACCCTTCAGATGTTCCATGCTACTTACGTTAGAGTCTTTTGTAACCCTTCAGCTGTTCCATGCTACTTACGTTAGAGTCGTTTTGTAACCCTTCAGATGTTCCATGCTACTTACGTCAGAGTCATATTGTAACCCTTCAGATGTTCCATGCTACTAACGTTAGAGTCGGATTGTAACCCTTCAGATGTTCCATGCTACTTACGTTAGAGTCGTATTGTAATCCTTCAGATGTTCCATGCTACTTACGTTAGAGACATATTGTAACCCTTCAGATGTTCCATGCTACTTACGTTAGAGTCGTTTTGTAACCCTTCAGATATTCCATGCTACTTACGTTAGAGTCGTTTTGTAACCCTTCATATGTTCCATGCTACTTACGTCAGAGTCATATTGTAACCCTTCAGATGTTCCATTTTAATTTAGGAAAGGACGCCTTATTTTGAACGAATAAAAGTATCAGAATATTATAAAAACACCATCTCAAGGCAAGTTAAATCTAACCCAGTGTCATGCTCACCGACACTTACGTTAATGTAGTATTTTAAAGCTTCAGATGCTCCATGCTACTTACGTTAGAGAAATATTGTAACCCTTCAGATGTTCCATGCTACTTACGTTAGAGTCGTTTAGTAACCCTTCAGATGTTCCATGCTACTTACGTTAGAGTCGTTTTGTAAACCTTCAGATGTTCCATGCTACTTACGTCAGAGTCATATCGTAACCCTTCAGATGTTCCATGCTACTTACGTTAGAGTCGTATTGTAACCCTTCAGATGTTCCATGCTACTTACGTTAGAGATATTGTAACCCTTCAGATGTTCCATGCTACTTACGTTAGATTCGTTTTGTAACCCTTCATATGTTCCATGCTACTTACGTTAGAGTCGTTTTGTAACCCTTCAGATGTTCCATGCTACTTACGTCAGAGTCATATTGTAACGATTCAGATGTTCCATGCTACTAACGTTAGAGTCGGATTGTAACCCTTCAGATGTTCCATGCTACTTACGTTAGAGTCGTATTGTAATCCTTCAGATGTTCCATGCTACTTACGTTAGAGACATATTGTAACCCTTCAGATGTTCCATGCTACTTACGTTATAGTCGTTTTGTAACCCTTCAGATATTCCATGCTACTTACGTTAGAGTCGTTTTGTAACCCTTCATATGTTCCATTCTACTTACGTCAGAGTCATATTGTAACCCTTCAGATGTTCCATGCTACTTACGTCAGAGTCATATTGTAACCCTTCAGATGTTCCATGCTACTTACGTTAGAGTCGTATTGTAACCCTTCAGATGTTCCATGATACTTACGTCAGTGTCATATTGTAACCCTTCAGATGTTCCATGCTACTTACGTTAGAGTCGTATTGTAACCCTTCAGATGTTCCATGCTACTTACGTCAGAGTCGTATTGTAAAACTTCAGATGTTCCATGCTAGTTACGTTAGAGTCGTATTGTAATCCTTCAGATGTTCCATGCTACTTACGTTAGAGTCGTATTGTAACCCTTCAGATGTTCCATGCTACTTACGTTAGAGTCGGATTGTAACCCTTCAGATGTTCCATGCTATTTACGTTAGAGACGTATTGTAACCCTTCAGATGTTCCATGCTACTTACGTTAGAGTCGGATTGTAACCCTTCAGATGTTCCATGCTAGTTACGTTAGAGTCATATTGTAACCCTTCAGATGTTCCATGCTACTTACGTCAGAGTCGTATTGTAACCCTTCAGATGTTCTATGCTACTTACGTTAGAGTCGTATTGTAACCCTTCAGATGTTCCATGCTAGTTACGTTAGAGTCGTATTGTAACCCTTCAGATGTTCCATGCTACTTACATTAGAGTCATATTGTAACCCTTCAGATGTTCCATGCTACTTACGTCAGATTCGTATTGTAACCCTTCAGATGCTCCCCACTGTTTACGTTAGGGTTTGTTATTGTAACACTTCATATGTTCAACGCTTTTTACATTAGTGTAGTATTTTAATGCTTAAGATGTTTCAAATGTCTTACGTTATTGTAGTATTAACCGTACTAACCTTCAGATGGTCCCCACTTCTAACGTTAGTGTAGTAGTTTAACGCTTCAGATGTTCGACACTACTTACGTTAGTTTAGTCGTGTAACTCTTTAAATTCTCTCCGCTTCTTACATTAGGGTAGCATTTTAACACTTCATATGCTTCACGATTTTTACGTTAGTGTATGATTATAACCCTTCAGATGTTCCACGCTTTTTACATTAGTGTAGTATTGTAACCATTCAGATGTTCGACGGTTCTTACATTAGTGTAGTATTGTAACCCTGCAGGTGTTCCACACTTCTTACATTAGTATAGTATTAATGTAACCCTGCAGATGTTCCACACTTCTTACATTAGTGTAATGTAACCGTCAGATGTTGCACGCTTCTTATATTATGTACACTGTAGTACTGTAACTCTGTAGTATTGTACACTTTCAGAGGTTGTATGCTTCTTACATTAGTGCAGTATTGTAATTATTCAGAGTTTCCAAGTTCCTTATAGTATGTACTATTGTTACCCTGCAAATGTTCCACGCTTCTTACGATAGTGTATTATTGTAAACCTTCAGAGGTTCCATGCTTATAATGTTAGTGTAGTCTTGTGACACTTTAGACGTTACACGCTTCTTACTTTTAAAACTAAATACTGCATAACAACTAAAAAACACTGAGTGAAATATATCCAAAAACTCGCATTCAAAACCACAGTAATTACAAATATAAATAGTGTATGTGACCCCGTAAGCATAATAAGGTTGGCACCAGGGTTATCGCCGTACAACGGTCAGAGGCAAAAGGGTCGCTGGAGGTTGACATCAAGCTCTAAGGTGTACATACCTCTCTCTCTAGTTTCATTCCAATTCAACATGACCACGTAATTATTAGGAAACATTCGCTTTGCTATATCCTCGAACACATAAGGATGCTTTACTAGGCAAAATAAATTAAACACAAATATATGAATATATCAAAGCATACGCACAATGAAAGCGGAAATCATAGTGGCGACCTGTAGTTGGACCAACAGTAAACATGCAATGCGTTTTAAGTTGAAATGAACATAACCTATTTTGATAGATGTTGTAACAAATTTGATACAAGACTACAAAATTAAAGGGGACATCACCGTGAGCTGAAAAATGCATACACAGAGGGAACGTATTAATAATGTTTTTCAATGTCCTCGTGCGAAATGCCAAAACCTAAAATATATTAGTGTAAATTGAAACGGATGCAAGCTATTTAGTGCGCACGAGTTTATTTAAGGCCGTTAACATACAAAAGCACTAACATAAATAAATGTTTGATAATCAGAAGGAAGCTGCCTCATCAAATATTAAATTTATCATAACGTCATATTTAGGCAAGTTATTAATGTTTAAAGAAGATATAGATTATGTCCCTGGTGACATTAAGAAAACGATGCTTGAACAAAATAAGGCATCATAAAAATAATATTGCATGTCGTCAATTAGCCAGCTATATATCTGACTATTAATTTTTATATACATGTATATACACATATAATGACTAATCTGTATGAGTAATCATTTTCAATTAAAATTCAAGAAAAACGATTATACACCTGAATAAGTGAAATAGTGTCCCTAACATTGTTATTCCCTAAATATTTCCTATAGCTTTTGAACTTATTTATTAAAGGTTAACTGCTGTTAAGTCCTATAAATATAACACTAGCTTAGCATTTCCGTGAACTAATCATGTCCAATTTTAGCTTATTCCGCTAGTCATATTATTGTTCAAATTATTTACATTATAATATATAGTTCGTTTGGATTATAATTTATAGATTGTGAGATCCTCTAATACGGATTCGACAGTGTAGAAAAGTGAAAATACAATCAAAAACCCACCTCGTCATGCGACCGTTATAATGGGACCTGTACATGTATAGCTGGCTGGGAAGGTGAAACTTGTGACATTGATATAAAGGAATGTAAGGTGCAGCCAGGATTATGCGCTAATGAATTCAAAACCGACTGTCGAAATACCCTGGGTTCCATCAATTGTCTATGTATTCGAGGATACCAGAAACAGGATAATGGCACTTGCATCGGCAAGTGTTAAATATGCAAAGTTCACTTATCATCGTGTGTCATGTTATTGTATATGGTGACCATATATGTATGCGTATTAAGTAAACAATGTCATTATAGTCATTTATCTGGCAATGTCAAATTGTATTAAATTGTATTATAAAACAAAATCGTTCAACATGATTTGTCGTCATACAATCCGTTCACATATTGGTCCGGAAAGGAAACTACTAATATTACGTTTGTTTTGTTTTGTTTCAGAGAGCCCTGCCAGTATAAGCCCCGTTCAACAATATACAGGTAGAGCATACACTAGTGTTCGGTTTCCTTTGGTATTAATGTTTCCTTTGGTATAAATGTTTCCTTTGGTATTAATGTGAGTTAATACACATTAGATTGGGGATAAAAGAGGTATACAAGTCGAGCATGAACTATAGCTGTCATAGAGCACAGTCAACCAAAACACGCATTAACTCAAAAAGAAATGCAATATCAACAAGAAGCAAGGCATGTGACATCACGAACGAGTTGACAATAGGCTACCACACTGGAACGGTCAGTGGCAAAAAGGCGGCTGGGTTTAAAGTTGTTTTCGTAAATAATATATTGTTACAGTCTTCAATCAAATTATGTTCATCACATTTAATATGACAGCTTGCAAATGAATTCATTTAGTATATGTCTGAAACAATTAATATTATAAATTATAAAGACAACGATCAGAAGAAGGTGACTACTGTTAAAATTCGTGTCGACCTTGATGTTCCATCAACGGACAATCTAAATGTGGAAATCACCTATGAGAGATACAAAAAGGAAGCTAAACGAGTGGTGAGCATACATACCATTTCCGTGCAACAATGAGTTATGAGTTGCTTTTTTTCAGCTTCAAAAAATAGAAGCCCGTTTATTCTCCCCGTCTAGTGGTGAGCACAGGGTCGTGGAGGACCATATATTTGCACATCTTACACAATTTCGATGTTATGTATACAATGTACTAGTTAAATATATATAAATCTGTATCCTTAACGTATATGTACACTTTTCCTTCTCATATTCACAAATCATTCAGACTCAACACTCATAGATATATTTCATGCATTTAACAATATAAATCAATTTTATTTATAGTATTCTATTGCATATAATTTCATTATAATTAGGCTATTGGGAGCTATTGAGAATATGAGATTATTACATGATTGACATTCATGGCGTTTTATTATTATTTAACAAATGAATGTTTTTTTGTTTAATTTCGTTTTAAAAATTGTGTGAAGATAACGTTACTTGTCAATAATTTACGAATGTGACTCTATTTTGACCTTTTATTAGATCACATCAATGAATTATCATTTAAATTTAACAATCGTATTTCAGCTTGCCCAACATTACAAGAATAATCTTGGAATCGGATTCGTTGATGTTCTTATTGGGTCTGTAAGGTATGTATTTCCCTATATTCTTGACTTCAACAGCAATACCGTTCTCATATTATAAACTGTCTTTCGTATTGATGGATTTCGATAGGAAATACATGTAGGAACTTTATTCTCTTGGGTTGTATTTAACGCGTCCAAAGGATCTCACTTTACAGTATTTATTAACATTCACACTACCGTTCTTAAGTGCAGTGTGACGACCGTAAAATATAACCAAATTCAGTAGTGTTAGTTCTACTGATCCGTTAGGATCATCGAGCCCAATATAAGTGGCTTAAAAGACGAATATAGCTTTAAACGTGCTAGAAGATGTATAACTTCTTGCATAACTTCGGTTTTATTGAGTCTATTCACTCAATAAAACCGAATATGCCACTTTACTACATTGTGTGTGTTAGTTGCTTTTAAAGGATCTCCATTTTAGTATAATTATGTTTACATTCACATAAGCGTTCGTTTGATGCAGTGTTGCGGCTTTAGACGAATTAGTGGTGTTAAAGGATCTCCATTTCAGTATAATTATGTTTACATTCACATAAGCGTTCGTTTGGTGCAGTGTGGCGGCTTTAGACGAATCAGTGGTGTTAAAGGATATCCATTTCAGTATAATTATGTTTACATTCACATAAGCGTTCGTTTGGTGCAGTGTGGCGGCTTTAGGAGTATTATTTTCGCTGATGTTTTGGGACCAGGCATATCAAAACCCTCATTTCATGGAGATGTGGTCTATAAACTTCGAAAGTTAAAGGTGTCTGACGGGTTTCCTGACCGCTTTACACATTTAATCAGGAAGTTTGTCAGAAAAGGATATAACCCTTTAGTATTCAGCGCACTGCTTGTTTATTGATTGACCCCTCTACAGTCTGTCATTAGGCTTCACTTTTCACTTGTGCGATGACTGGACTACCTCTTGCGACTCTATGATTGTACCTACTGAAACTCCAACTAAGGGAGGTGGGTGAATGAGCTTTCGTCCCTCGGGTTTTCTGGTCGTACTCTAGATTGGTTTTCTCTTTAGCTGCAACTACTATGGTTGCTCAGTACGATTTTGGATACATCCTGAGATGTATATTATTTTGTATATGTTTCTTTAGTTAGTTTCTCTGGATGTGGATTTTATGTTAGAGAATTCCTTTTGATGGGATGTAGTTTTGTTTACACTGTCTTGTCTATTTTGGCGCTGAAGACAGGAGGATTGTGCGCATATAAAATCAAGCTTCCCAGTATGCCTTATTGCCTTCTGAGCGTTCCAAGTCGGTAACCCTGTCCTCACTACCCTTTCTGTTGTTTTTTGTCTCTTTCATTGTATTTTCAAGTCCTTGTTTGCAGTACAGTGCGGACCTGCGATGCCATTGCGTTCGGACGCTGTGGTTTCTATAGGACCCTATATCTTATATTCACATAGGAATTTTAAAAGCTTCAAACAATTATATTAATGATCATATGTGAAATCTATGTCCATGAAAGTCGTGCTAAAAGTCATAAGGTGGGGAAACAAAGTCATAATGGTCTTGCTTGTTCGTCTCAAGGTCAAATATCCTTTGACTGAACGTTGACTGAACGCCAAATGGAATGTACCTCCTTTAAAACATCTTTTAGAACATGATAATAAATATGTTATTATTTAGTCAAATAAAGTATGCTTCATTGGAATTGCGCATGTATTTTATAACCAGACGAAATTCAATATTGCTGTATTTGCATACTTAGGATAAACATTGTCTGCCCTCAATGGTTTATTCTCTTGTCGCTCTGTCGTCTGCCAAGTCAATGAGTACGTTCTTCGCGGCCTTCTAGGCTTTAGTTTTTTGTTTTATTTATATATACACGAGCATCTTTGTGTTTTACTTGAATACTACTTTTCCTGCTATATTTACTATGTACATACCCATAGTTTATTACTTTTTTAAGTATATCTATGTGGACATGCTATGAAGTTTATTAAGCACTCATCTTCCACCGTTTATAGACAAGTTGTTGGTATCCCTATGGGTACGAACTGTGCACCACTTGTCGCAGATTTGTTTTTATTTTATTTATGAAAGAGATTTCATGTTGAGACTTTCACCAGATACTTAGGCAGATGTTATTGAAGCCTATCATAACACCTCTCGGTATCTGGATGACATATTGAACATTCACAACCCTTTCTTTCCAACTATGGTTAATAATATTTATTCTAAAGAACTTCAGCTTAAAAAAGCTAATATATCTGATAATAACGCTTCTTTTATTGATTTAGATCTCTGGATTGAAAATGGTGAAATAATTAGCAAAATCGATGACAAGAGAGATCATTTTAATTTTGACATTGTTAATTATCCCCACTTGCATGTGGATGTTCCCCGAGCAACTTCTTATGGGGTGTATGTGTCTCAACTTATTCGTTTTTAAGAGCTTTTATTCGAGTTGAGGACTTTAATATTCGTAATTTTTGTATAACTAAAAAGCTACTCAATCTGGGTTACCGTTATCATAAACTTCGTAAAACCTTTGCACAATTTTATTATCGTAACCCTGATCTTCTTTCCAAATATAAAAGTAATTTAAGGACTCTTCTGCGACAAGGACTATCACAACCTGACTTTTATGGTGATGTGATTTATAAACTTCGTAAGATTCTTGGTCATGATCACTTCCATACTATCTTTGTTAAACTTGTTAAAAAGTTTATCAAAAGAGGTTATGACCCCATCATTTTGCAAAGTACTGCTTGCTTGTAGGTGGACCCTTTTACAGTTCGCCACTATGCTTTCCTCTTTAATTGTACGATGAACGGACAGGCTGTGGACCCTAAGTCCAGACTCTATTGTGCCCATCGCGTCAGGTATACCTTGACGTGTTCGTTGGCGGAGGGACTATAAACCTTAGAATTACACACACACACACAGGCTGTGGACCCTATGATGACGCCTACCTAAAGCCCATTGGGACGGTGCCGTTTGATGTTTGTCTATGATCTTTCCTGTCGTGCCCTTAATGGTTTATTCTCTTGTTGCTCTGGCTTCTGCCAAGTCATTGAGTACCTTCACTGTGGCTTTCTAGGCTATTGTTTTTGTATCATATTTACACGAGCATATTTGTGTTTTACTTGTATTGCCTATTGATGCTGGCTTGTTGGTTAGAGATTAGATTATGGTTGCGATTTCTTTATCTATACTGTCCTGTTTTAATGGAATAACAGTAGGGTAAGTGTGAGGTTTGATGCACCCTAGAACCGGTTTAACCCCTCCCTCCAACCCCCCCCCCCCCCCCACCCAGTGGCCTACTTTGCCACTGACCGTTCCAAGGCGGTAGCCCTATTGTCAACCCTTTTGTGTTTGTGATGTCGTTTGCATTTATTACTATTTTTGCCTGCTTGTTTGTCTGCAATCGTGTTTCTTTCTGTGTTTTGTGATTGACTGTCCTCCTTGAATGCTACTTTCCCTGTCCGATCTATTTATTTTGTTTTCATAATCTATTCTCCAAACTAAATTCCATTTGGTTTATTTCTCCCATTGTTTTTTTCTCGTTTAGGGCAAAACGTTTTGTTAGAAACTGAGACCATACTCCACTGACTATATAATGGTGTGAAAATAACTTATTGAATAAATACTGAAAAGTGGATCCCTTGGAAGCACGCACACAAACCAAATCAAAGCAGCAGACTCGGTTTTATTGAGTCTGTTCATGTGGTGTAATGTATAGTGCAACATCGCCCAAAGCTCCTAGAACCGGCTTAAGCATAATTCTACTTTAAAGCCACAAAGAATGGGTTTGAATGTCATTAAATACTGAACAGTGAAGGTTCCATGTTCACCGTCATATGCGGACCATCTTCGGGATGGCTCAACATTCTGTACTATTGACATTTTAAACACTGAGTTCCGCTCAACCCGGGGCTAGAGGACGTTCATGAACAGTCTCAATTTTTTGACAAACCGAGTCTGAAATATTTTTTATATTTATCGTGTTCAACGATTTCCACATTTCTCCTTTCATACTTTTTTATTACAATATTTAACTTACCCTATAGAGTTATTGATAAACGTGCCAACAGTGATATTATATATATATATATTAAAGAATCTATATTGCTTTTGTTTTAAGAGTTTGGATTTACTGGAGTTATATTTATAGCAATCACTTGTTTGTAGAGCCGGAAGTATAATAATCGAACATCAAGTTGTATCCAGTCGTGATGACAAATATGTAGACAAAGCCCTGGCATACGCAATAGCTGAATGGTCACGTGGTCAAACGGTCGCAATGTTTGATAAAGAAGCACGAGTTATGGAAGTTCATATAGAAAATACGAAAGGTAGAGTGTCGTGGTTGCTTTGGGTATTCTTATATAACACGTTATTATACTACAGATTAATAACAGCAATCACCCTAGTAAAACGTATTTTAAGGTTTATACGACCTACAAAATTTCAATTAAACTATTAAAATTGTTTGTTTTAGATTTGCTTCACAATATGTGACTTTTGTAAATACTCTAACATTTTAGCAGAACACAAACATTTGTGACGTTATTTCTTTCTTCTGTTATAGTGTCTGGAAGTGGATGTCTTGTTTTAATATTAAATATGTTAACGATGTGGTATTTCTTGTAAAGATCTCTATAAATAGTTGCATTAGTAAATTATATGTTAACGATTTGGTATTTCTAAAAGACCTAGTAAATAGTTGCATTGGCAATGTTTTTAAATACTTCGAACTATTATTTTAGTTGGCACTGATACAAACAGGTTCCACTCGTTCCTCTTGTGTGATACATATACAGCCCTGGAAAAATGTAAAGAGGACTACAGCTGTGTTGTTGAAAAAGAAAAACCTATATGAAGGTAAATCTGTTCATAAAGTGTAGTTACGTACTACCACTATGGTTTCATATACGCATACATGATGGTTCGCATTTCTGTTCTCCCGGTATCAGTACCACATATTAGACACGTGTACTGATGTTACGAGATTTATGCAAATACTGAAATGGATCGTCGAATGAAAATATGACTGTGAGAGATAATGCATTAATAGACATTAATATACATGCGAATTGTACTGGAATCAAACGTTTATAATCATGCTAAACAATTACTCTGAGACAAATAAAATCATTCCACTTCCACTTATTGTCGGTATACACAATCAAGTGGAGAACAATTGAACATTTAGGAGTTCGCATTATTCTGAAGTAAAAATGATATACGATTTTAAGTTTTTCTTTTCTTGGTAAATGGTTGGTTTTCTTGCTGACGTAAATATTGCGTTTTTATTGCTGCCCTTGCCCCACGAAAACGTGACAGTACATTTAAGAAACAATTCTAAATAATAATCTAATGCGGATTATGTGTACAATTTGCAGGAGGATTTCAAACACAGAATCTAGGTTAACATCAAGCACAGGTATGACATTTGAATTAATTAATTAATTCCTCGAACAACAATGGGAGATACAGCTACAGGCATACTCTGTCTATAGTATTGATCAATATATAAATAGTCATAAACTCATATAAAGGTGGCGAAACAACTAATTCACGGAAAGACATGGTAGTTTTGTATAGCATTTCCATATAGCAAGATCATTACTTCTAAATATACGTTTACATATAAAAGAACACATTAATGTATATGTAACAATCAGAGTAACTAGTATTGAAAAGATAACTTTTTGCAGAGATGTTTTATAGTACAATTTGATTACGATATGTTTATTATTTCTTCATCCATTAATATTTCCTGATAAATAAACACAACGGATGCTTTATATATAGATACATGTAACAAAGTAAAAGAGAGGTTCAATTTATACGCCACACCTTAGTTTAAGATTTTTTCCTTGAGCCCAAGTGACTATCATTAAACATACGTTATTTGATTATGTGAGACTGTATTTTAGACCTGATGCATTTAAAAATAATTTCCGATTTCACGCGGTTCACTTTTAATAACGTTTTTATTTGTTTGATACTATTTTCAATTTTTAAACCTATATGTTTATATTACCTTACCTAAAACCGAAATGAAAAAATGAGAAAAATGGTCCTTTAGAAACCATAGAAATCAAACGCAATGGCACCGTTGGTCCGCACTGCACGAAATGCTGATAATAATTGCTAAAAGCTGTGTTTGTATTTTAAATATGATCGTTTGTTTAATTTTAAGACAAAAATATAAAAGTTGAATTAAAAGTGTTTGTTTTACCGCAATATTATGAAATTGACCGATAAGAGCACAGTTTGTTCGTATTTACGCGACAATTTTATAAATACTGAAAATATACGTTGTATTCATATTTTGTAAGACCAACAGATACATAGTTATTGTTACTGAATATCACATGCACATGTGTGTTTTGCACCCAAATCTTAAGTAATATATATTTTAAAACTTATTCCGCTATTTTACGTTCACACATTGACATATCTGAATACTATAACGACAATTTAAACCAGTGTTTCCTGCAATATATTGCAGTCTCTTTTATAATTGAAGATATTTGCTTCAAATCTCATTCTCTCACCTTTTATCAAAAATATGGATGCATCACAATTATATAGCACATTAGTGTTGATGTCGTATTTGTTATGTCGAAGGAATCATTACACTTGCCATTTAAATGAACATATTCGGGGTAAAGGTAAATATATTTAATTAAATTACAAAATTAAAATATTACGTTATAAGTTGAACACATCTTGTATTAAGGTCATTGTACGAATAATATGTAAATACGGCATTACCGACACATAACTGTTAATATGTCCTGATAGATACAACACGACTGATGCTTTATATATGGATTCCGGTAACTGCTTCACTGGTCATTGTTATCATCGCCGTCGTAGTTAAGATGCAGTTTAACAAGAAAAAGATAAGGAAACAAATGCAAGGAAATATACAAACGAATAGCACAGATTACAACGACGTTGATGCAAGGGAAATGATTGAAATGACTCCAAAATGGGTGAGCCAAATGGAGCCATATGCTAATGCAAAACACGTTTTCCATAAAAGAATCAGAGTAGAACCAAGTCCAGATTATCACCACGACGACAATCAAGAGCATGGTGAGAACATAGATGTTCCACGTCTAAACAGGTGTGTTATTTTCCACAAAAGTCTACATTTATATATAATAAACTATAGGAGATGTTTATGTAAATTAAACTATATGTTGATTTGTCATTGTTAGATGTGAACTAATAGTATACGTATGCTTATAGAATGATATTACTATGTACTCAACAATATAGAATAGCTCAGACACATAAAACGCCTAGAATGCAGCGAGGCTTTTGGCCCACCGTTGACTTCGCTATACCTACAGTCCATTGGAGCACAAGGAATTGAAGGGGTCACCCGTCAGCGTTTTATCGTGGTGTAGCTGGCCATCTCACTATAACTACAATATGTATTTTGGAGGTTTTGAACCATTATTTCTTTTTGATAAAAATGCATTAAAGGAAATATATATATAAAGAAAATAATGACGACTGTTTTTGAAAAATTAATACACCTGTTTGAAACAGGTGTAATAGATAGTCAAACACTATCGGTTGGTATAAATGCATTAAAAGAAGTTCCAAAGGAAACTTCAAAAGAGGTTATTCAACCAGTTGAGTCTAAAGTGTTGGAAAGTGTAAGACATTTAAAACCAATTCCAGCACCACGAGTTAAATCAAGAATTCCAACCCCAGCTCCAAGAGTTAAACCAATCCCAACTCCAAGAGTTAAACCCCCAGCTCCAAGCGTTAAACCAATCCCAGCTCCAAGAGTTAAACCAATCCCAGCTCCAAAAATGAGTACGGAAAACGTGAACTACATTTTACAATTACACCGGGAAGGAAGAATTAATGATGATGAGCTTAGAACGGGGCTAGATGCTCTTCCAAGGGAAACTCCAGAGGTTAAATCTCAAACAAAACGAGAAAAGCAGAAACAAGATAAGAAATATTCTAAATTACGAGAGAATGTTATAAATGAATTGAAAGAGCTTAATGATAGAAATTTGAAAGAGCTTTATGATGGAAAATCTAAAGCAGAATTAAAACTGGTTGACAAACCAATGTGTGGTTATTTAAAAGCATACGTGATGTCTGTTGAGCAATACAAAGACCCTCAAGAACTATTACATGATAAGAAACCCATTATTACAAAACAAATCAGCGAAGAGCTGACAAAGATGAATGGATTAAAGTTTCCATTAGGTCTCACTGTAAAGCTCTTCAAAGATAATGGTGCTACCAAAACATACATCCCAGCAGTATTATCCAGCAACCAATATGCAATTTTAAACTCTGAAAAAATAAATGAGTTTTACGATGAAGCATCCGAAAACATACTACAGAGCCTGGAAAGATTTACAAAGACAGCATCAGGATTGGAAATTGACCACTGTGTTAATCTTTACTTAAATATTGCAAAGTACGAGCCGTTAAAAGGTTCTTCATATATTCCTTTGCCTAAAGCAGTAGCTGATAAGAAAGCGATTATCAATGTAAAAAATAATGATGATCAATGTGTTGTTTCATGCAATAAATTCTGCTTTAAATCCAGCCGCAGATCACACCGACAGGTTGTCAAAATATCCGAGTTTAGAGTTCTTAAAGAAAAAGGGCATTGACTTTTCTACACCAATTTCTCAAATTTCCAAAGTAGAAAAACAAAACAATCTTGCTATTAATGTTTACGGGTACACCACATCAGAGAACAGTAAAAAAGTAAATGTTTTCCCGTATAAAATATTAGAACAACCAAAAGATATTGAGCGAATTAATCTGTTTTTAATATCTGAAGACGTTGAGGTTGAAAAAGAATCAAAGAATGATCCAAATAATGAAGAAGGAATCATAGATGACAACTATGACCCTGATGATCTAAATAATGAAGAAGGAATCATAGATGACAACTATGACCCTGATGATCCAAATAATGAAGAAGGAATCATAGATGACAACTATGACCCTGATGATCCAAATAATGAAGAAGGAATCATAGATGACAACTATGACCCTGATGATCATCCCGACAAACCAACAACAACAAAAATAACAAAATATCACTATTGTTGGATTAAAAATCTGAATAGACTACTATGTGACCAAAACAAACATAAAGGTCAAACTTACTTCTGTGATCGTTGCATTCATGGATTTTCTGGAAAAGGACTACTTACCAAACACAGAGAAGACTGTGACGGTATCAACAAAAATTCTTGCAGAATAGAAATGCCGCAAAAAGGTCACATACAATTTAAAAATCATCAAAATCAGATGCATGTGCCTTATGCAATATATGTTGATTTTGAGAGTAAAATCCAGCCGCAATCGACTAAATTTGGAAAAAAATCTGAAATTCAAAATGTACACGAAGCTTGCGGGTTTGGATACCAGGTTGTCAGATATGATGGCATAGCTAAAGAACCTGTTATTTACAGAGGTGAAGATGTTGTTGAAAAGTTTTTAAATCACTTAGAATGTGAGAAGAAGAGCATTAATAACAGATTTAATCACCCAAAACCCTTAATTATGACGCGGCAAAATGAGAAAGATCATAACAAAGCAACACACTGTTGGATATGTGAAAATGAAATTGGAAGCGGTAAAGTAAGAGACCACTGTCATTTTACAGGTGAATACAGAGGCGCAGCACATAAAGACTGTAACCTGAAACTGAAAATAAAACCAGGTAAAACAACCATCCCTGTTGTATTTCATAACCTCAAAGGATATGAAAGCCATCTCATCATGCAAAAAATACACAAAATGACAGGTAGTATTACATGCATCCCAAACAACGCTGAAAAGTATATTTCATTTAGTGTTGGACAACTTAGATTCTTGGATAGCTTTCAGTTTATGGCATCTTCCTTAGAAAGGCTGGTTGATGCAACAGACAAATCTGATTTCAGACTCACCAAAAAAATGTTTGCAGATAAAACTGATCTACTTTTACGAAAAGGGGTTTATCCATACGAATATATGGACAGTGTGGAAAGATTTGAGGAAACGCAATTACCACCTATAGAAAAGTTTTACAGTAGTCTCACAGATGAAAGTATAAGTCCCGAAGATTACGAGAATGCTCAAAAAATATTGAAAGAGTTTAACTGTAAAACTCTTGGAGACTATCATGATTTATATCTAAAAACGGATGTAACTTTGTTGGCTGATGTATTCCAAACGTTCAGAAAAACATGCATGAAGGCATATAAACTTGATCCCTTGCATTACTACACAGCACCTGGATTTAGAGGATTAGTCTAGTTTATAAGAGGATTTAGCCTTTCGGGGATTTCTTTATTTACACTGTCCCATTTTATTTGAATGACAATAGGCGTGTAAGAATGTACCTTGAAACCTGGTTTATCCTCCAAAAGGCGGCCTTTATGCCACCGACCGTTCCAATCCTGTACTACTATTATCAATTCTTTAATTCCAGTGGCGTCTCATATTTTCTCGGTAGTTTTTATTGAAATTATGGTTTGCGTTGAATGTCTTTTACTAATTTTATTATTATTTTCTATCTACTCTGTATTGAGGTGTTATTGGTGTCTGCATTTCTGGCCATGTCTGACTCAGATCCATGCTTGCCTGAGAACCATCGCAGTATCACTCACCTTGGCCTTGGCTATTAGGACAACAACGATGGATGTAAGGTATCGAGTGTCCGGATTCATGATTATCGCTTACCGAGAACCTGGTCTTTTGTTGTGGATGACCTCATGCCAACAGCACGGCCAGAAATGTGTAGCTGTGGTACAAAATTTCCTGTCTGGATGAATCTTAAGAAATAAATATATTTATATTCCCAGAGCTGTGTTTTATCTTTCATAACATGGTTGAAAATGGTGAAATAATTAGCAAAATCTATGACAAGAGAGATGATTTTTATTTTGACACTGTTATTTATCCCCACTTGGATAGAGATGATCCCCGGGCAATATTCGTAATATTTGTATAACAAAAAAGCTGCTCAATCAGGGTTACCGTTACCATAAACTTCGCTTTGAAGTAGAATACCGCTTAAGCCGGTGCTAGGGGGCGTGAAAAGTGTTGCTTCTTCCATTACTTCTCATGAACAGGCTCAATAAAACCGAGACTGCTGCTTTATTCTCTTAATTGTGTTAGTTGCTCTCAAAGGATCACCTTTATCAGTACTTTTAACATTCACACTTGCGTTCGTTTAGTGCAATGTGGCGGCTGTAAAAAGTCTCCCCGTGCTACGAATCAGTAGTGTTATTCTTTACTGGTCCTTTGGGACCAACGAGCCCAATATAGGTCTCTTTGAAGTAGAATACCGCTTAAGCCGGTGCTAGGGGGCGTGAGAAGTGTTGCTTCTTCCATTACTTCTCATGAACAGACTCAATAAAACCGAGACTACTGCTTTATTCTCTTAATTGTGTTAGTTGCTCTCAAAGGATCACCTTTATCAGTACGTATTCGTAAAACCTTTGCAAAATTATTATCGTAAAATTGATCTTCTTTCCAAATATAAAAGCAATTTAAGGTCTCTTCTGCGACAAGGACTTTCACAACCTGACTTCTATGGTGATGTGATTCATAAACTTCGTAAGATTCTTGGTCATGATCACTTTCATACTATCTCTGTTAAACTTGTTCAAAAACATATCAAAAGAGGTTATGACCCTATCATTTTGCAACGTACTGCATGCTTGGTGGTGGACCCTTTTACATTTCGCCACTATGCTTTCCTCTTTAATTGTGCGATGACCGGACAGTGTGAACCCTATGATGAC
Source organism: Cyrtodaria siliqua (assembly GCA_037043455.1). Classification (NCBI taxonomy): domain Eukaryota; kingdom Metazoa; phylum Mollusca; class Bivalvia; order Adapedonta; family Hiatellidae; genus Cyrtodaria; species Cyrtodaria siliqua. Next base: position 247,235 of record JAWPHD010000392.1, on the reverse strand, counting down.
GCCTACCTTAAGCCCATTGGGACCGTGGCGTTTGATGTTTGTCTATGATCTTTCTTATCGTGCCCTTACTGGTTTATTCTCTTGTTGCTCTGGCTTTTGCGAAGTCACTGAGTACTTGCAGTGTGACTTTCTAGGCTATCGTGTTATTGATGTTTTGTGTTATATTTACACGAGCATATTTGTGTTTTAGTTATGTTGCCTATTGATGCTGCCTTTTTAGTTTGATTAGATCATGGCGGGGATTTCTGTATTTACACTGTCCTGTTTTAATGGGATGACAGTAGGGTAAGTTTGAGGTTTGGTGCACCCTAGAACCAGTTTAAACCCCTAGTGGCCTACTTTGCCACGGACCGTTCCAAGGCGGTAGCCCTATTGTCAACCCTTTTGTGTTTGTGATGTCGTTTGCATGTATTATTACTTTTACCATCTTGTTTGTCTGCGTATCTGTTGCTGTGTTTTGTGGTTGACTGTCCTCCTTGAATGCTACTTTCCCTGTCCGATCTTTTTATATTTCTTGGTACTTGCGGTGTAAAATATAACATGAAAGTAATTATAATTGGTGAAGACACGCACATTTCAATTGCTTTATTTTTTTGAAAGAGGTATCATGCACATAACTGTTTATCGTGTTTTTGGCGAATTCGACTTCTCTTTTTTGTGTTTTTTGCTTCCAAGGGATCCACTTTTCAGTATTTATTGACATTCATATTATTGTTTGTTTATTAAAAAGATGACCCGAATACAAATCTTTAGTGTTATTACTTACTGGTCCTTTGGTATCATCAAGCCCCAATATATGTGGATTTAAAGTAGAATATCGCTTAAGCCGGCGCTAGGAGGCGTGAGAGGTGTTGCACTTTACATTACCTCTCATAAACAGAATCAATAAAACCGAGTCTGCTACTTTTATCTCTTGTTGGTGTTTGTTGCTTCCAGGGGTCCACTTTTCAGTATTTAAACAGTATCATTATCGTAATTGCTTTGACTATACTTCGTTATTGCTTTGACCATACTTTACAATCAAAATACGGTGTTTGTTCTACGCAACAGAACTATGCACTGTCAATGCCAATATTGTTTATCGCAGATCATCTATTTTCTTCATTGACATCACATATCTTCCTTAAAATGTCATTCATTTTGTATGCACATAAACCCAAATCTGCATATTTTGTTGATTGCGAGTACCCTAATCAAATAACAGTGACACAACATGTGTTGTCTACATTGATAGCGTGCTAAATTGTTCATATTTAAAAAGAAATGATGACCACTGCCATCTCAGTTCATTTATTCTATGTTTTGTGGTAACCCATTTCTTTTTGCAAATGTCCAACATTGCATATTTTTATTTGTATTTGTAAAGGAATTAAAAGGAGAACGTACATATACATATTGTTATTGTTTACTTTTACCTATTAAATGGATCTTTCTGACGGAAAAGTCGTTTTAATGCGTCTGTTAGTCATGCGTGAATCAAATGAACATGACGACCATACATACCAAATGTATCATCATCATCATCATCATCACCACCATCATCATCATCATCATTATCATCATCATCATCATCATCATCGTCATCATCATAATCATTACCATCCTAGTCGTCGTGGTGATCGTCATCGTGGTCGTCGTCGTCGTCTTCGTCATCAACATCATCATTACCACCATCACCATTATTATCACCATGTTTATCGAATGCTTTTAAGTCACACTGACTACTAACATTTATCGTACCGTTAGAGGAGCATTCGATACATAATCTTGGAGCGACATAGTCGATGTAACCAATTGAATGGTTTTCTGATATGAATTATTAAGTTGTAAATTCATAGTTAGACCTTATTTTATGCATAAGTGTAGTTGCTACTTTGAAACAAATAAATATTGTACACAAACATAGCGTTCATGATTTTGAAAAGACACACTCTCAGAATCGTACCAAATCCGCCTGATCGCATGTTTTGTCCTTAATTTCCCAATGCAACGCCTGACTAAATTGGCAAAGAAACGAATTATATAATATCACAGACAATAATATATCCATCAAATATCTATGTTATTAAAGGGGCCAACGGCAATCTTGACATTTTTTCAAAAGTTGCGTTAGATTTTTCTACATAACTTGACTGTTTGCTAATCACTAATAATAGTGTTTTGAAAGATTCAAAATTCGATCTTGATGAGAATATTGTACCATTAACATACTAGTATTTAGAGTTTAGGTAAAATAACGAGAACAAAATCAAAAAAAAATCTTATTACCATTTATCAAAACAAGTGCAGGCAGATTTAAAATCAAATTGATACAGCATTATCAAACCGAGGTGCCAAACCAACCTTGATAATGCATTGCTACTTTGACCTCTTGCACTTGTATACCATTCAGCTGCTGTAAGTTGTATCCTCTATTAAAAAACAACAACAACATAATTTGCATGGGTCTCTTTCGCTTTCCTAAGACGCTTGAAAAAACGATATTTTGTGGCGTCAAGATACGATGAATTTCTTAAGATTCTTGAAGAACGAACTTCTTTAATAAGGAGATAACGTACATATCAGCGGCTCACCATTTAAGTCACTGTTTTCACACTTAATATACGGCTATGGAGCAATGTCTTCCGGAATAAAGTTTAACTGATTTGGCAAATTACTATAATTAGATGAAAATACATTTCTCTATTTCGTTTTTCATGTCAACAGTGATTTTGAGATAAGCGCTTGTTTCATTTTTTAATTTCAGAGTGATATACGTTGTAATTATTTGTACATGATACATTTGTTAGCACTTTAAAAAGTGAAAAATGCCCAACGTTCCTCTGACTACGACATGTATAGTATTATGTAAGTTAGTAAGTAAGTAAATAGTTTATTAAAATGACGTGCCTATACAATTCAGGTCGACCTTACAAGTTCGATTTCGTGAACACAAATATAATGCAAGTAATCCTAAAAAGTTAAAAAATTACTTGTACCAACACTTTCGTCAGTCAGGTCATACTTTTAATAACGTAATTGTTCAACCGTTTGAATATATATATTTTTAATAATGATGCTACTAAAAGCTTTAAAATAAAAGCTAGACATATTGCATAACTTAAGTGGATGAAAAACTTACAGACGCCTTATCCACTCGGCCTTAATGACAATATTTATCAAGAAGGAAATATTTCTAAAGATCCTAATATTGACATTTTTTCTATATTTTCTACCCGAAAGCGTAAAGCTAGGTCTCATGGTCTTAGGCGTAATGGTAACATCAAACGTAAATCGCGTGTAATGTTTTCTGTCGCTGATTTACATACCATTTTTAAACAGTCTGGAAACCACTCTATGCTTTCGCGGCTTACCTCTTTGTCCATTTCATTACTAAAGTTGATCGACGAGGAAGCCGACAAAATTTTCATTCGTACAGATCCCTTGTATAACACTGCTTCCATAGTTCAAAGTTATACACAACATGTTCTCCGACCCCATATTGACAAGGAGTCTGATCACGTCAGGCATTTTCTAAAACTACTATATATTAACAAAGGTATTGATTTCATTGACGTGCCTAGTATTTTTCGAGATACTCATGTAGTTGATTCTATCCCAAAATATTTCAAAAATTCTGAAAGTCCTGTAATTTGTTATAAGTATAAAAAGCCTATTAGAAATATTATTTTCAACTACAACAAAATAGTTTCTGACCTTGATATAGTACATAATGCTCCTAAGGAATGTGAATGCAACACATCAAAATTTTGCTATGCTCCAGCAGGTCATGTTATCACTGGTAATTTTGATATTATTGATAAACGTATTCGGCATTTGTTTTCGAAATGTCCTAAATATAGATTACCTTCAACTATTGATTTTAATGCCTGTCGTGCCCAGATCGCCCACTCCATTGAAGATGTTAGTATCAAATGGTGTCGTAGAGAACATGCGGACCCAAACTCACTTTCTACTTGCAAAAAGTCAATTCTGAAAATTATAGATACACGTATCAACTTTTATAATGCAAACCCCTCTTTACTTCTTCCGAGACATAGGTTTTCCTTTCGTAATTTAAAATCGGGAATTCAGAAATTTCATAATAAATTTGTTTTAGTTCCTGCAGATAAAGCAGCTAATACTGTAATTATTGTTTGACGCCTACATTACGTCAATGTTTTATCTCTGGATCTCGGCAGCACCAAGTCGTATACTCCAGTTAATTCTACCGAGGATGATGTTGTTTCCGCACATATCACTCGGTGCACTACTTTCAAGGCTGGTGTAAACGATAAGCAAAATAAACTGCCTACTATGTACTGGACTCCTAAATTACGTAAAAATCCAAATAAGGCTCGCTTTATTTCGAATTCTAGTGCCTGCACCACAACTAACATCTCCAAACTTTTAACTTCTTGTCTTACTGCCGTTAAAGATCACGTTAAACTATATTGTGATAAAACTCTGGGATGTATTTATTTTGGTCTATAAAATATTCAGGAGACGTTCTTGATAAAATCAAGAAAGGTCAAGTTTCATCAATAAGCACTTATGACTTCTCTACACTATATACAACCTTACCACATCACCTTATTAAAGACAAGCTAATTTCTCTTATTAAAAAAAAAATTGCTAGAGAAAATACTACATTTTTGGCATGTAATAATATAAAAGCGTTTTTTACTAACGGCAGTTTTGACAATTATACCATGTGGATTTTGAAGTTTGTGAAGCACTCATCTTCCTATTAGATAATATTTTCGTCAGGTATGGAACCTTCGTTTATAGACAAATTGTTGGTATCCCTATGGGTACGAACTGTGCACCACTTGTCGCCGATTTGTTCTTATTTTGCTAAGAAAGGGATTTCATGTTGAGTCTTTCACCAGATACCCAGGCAGATGTTATTGAAGCCTTTAATGACACCTCTCGGTATCTGGATGACATATTGAACATTGACAACCCTTTCTTTCTAACTATGGTTAATTATATTTATCCTAAAGAACTTCAGCTTAAAAAAGCTAATATATCTGATAATAACGCTTCTTTTCTTGATTTAGATCTCTCGATTGAAAATGGTAAAATAATTAGCAAAATCTATGACAAAAGAGATGATTTTAATTTTGACATTGTTAATTATCCCCACTTGGATGACGATGTTCCCCGAGCAACTTCTAATGGGGTATATGTGTCTCAGCTTATTCGTTTTTCTAGAGCTTGTACTCGAGTTGAGGACTTTAATATTCGTAATCTTTGTATAACTAAAAAGTTACTCAATCAGGGTTACCGTTCCGGTTACCGTTACCATAAACTTCGTAAAACCTTTGCAAAATTGTATTATCGTAACCCTGATCTTCTTTCCAAATATAAAAGTAATTTAAGGACTCTTCTGCGACAAGGACTATCACAACCTGACTTCTATGGTGATGTGATTTATAAACTTCGTAAGATTCTAGGTCATGATCACTTTCATACTGTCTTTGTTAAACTTGTTAAAAAGTTTATCAAAAGAAGTTATGACCCTATCATTTTGCAACGTACTGCATGCTTGGTAGTGGACCCTTTTACAGTTCGCCACTATGCTTTCCTCTTTAATTGTACGATGACCGGACAGGCTGTGGACCCTATGATGACGCCTACCTAAAGCCCATTGGGACGGTGGCGTTTGATGTTTGTCCATGATCTTTCTTGTCGTGCCCTTAATGGTTTATTCTCTTGCTGCTCTGGCTTCTGCAAAGTCATTGAGTACCTTCATTGTGGCTTTCTGGGCTGTTGTTTTTTTGTTTTATATTTACACGAGCATATTTGTGTTTTACTTATATTGCCTATTGATGCTGCATGGTTGGTTAGAGATTAGATCATGCCGGGGGATTTCTTTATTTACATTGTCCTGTTTTAATGGGATGACAGTAGGGTAAGTGTGAGGTTTGGTGCAACTTAGAACCGGTTTAAACCCCCCAGTGGCCTACTTTGCCACTGACCGTTCCAAGGCGGTAGCCCTATTGTCAACCCTTTTTGTGTTTGTGATGTCGTTTGCATTTATTATTGCTTTTGCCTTCTTGTTTGTCTGTTTGCGTGTTTGGTTCTGTGTTTTGAGACCTAGATTTACGCTTTCAAATAGAAAATATAGAAAAAATGTCAATATTAGGATCTTTAGAAATATTTTCTTCTTGATAAATATTGTCATTAAGGCCGAGTGGATAAGGTGTCTGTAAGTTTTTCATCCACTTAAGTTCTACAATATGTCTAGCTTTTTTTTTGAAGTCAAACTGGTCAATAATGATTGCAAATGGTATGGTCAAAGTTGAAAGCACGTTTCGTTAGACGATTGTCATCTAAAGTCACCATTCTAGCTCAAAACCGTAATATCGAGGTCAAATTTCTATATAAACTTGGTAGCCACCCTGTGTCGCCGATAATCGCTGGAACTGGAGCGAACCTATTAAAGCCTAAGAAAATGACGTTAACTAACAATGATAAATAAATAAATAATAAATGGAATCATAAATAATCAGCACTGTCCTATGTTATATAATAATTTATTAACAATCTGATGGTGACTATTGGCAATACTTTTGCACAGCATTTTAATGATTATGATGTGTTTCAGATTTCTATTGACCAACATCGAAAAATTATAGATTAAGCTGAGTCCCGGAGTCCCGCTACTTTCTTCTAACCATGTACCTACATAGCATAGGGGGAGATAATATATGTAACAAACCCTTTGCGAGTTTATACGTGCTGTATATATCTCCGGTTTGCGACGAGGCGCAACATTTGAGGTATTGGTCACGAAAATCAGAATCAATTAACATGAACATATATATATATATATATACATTTGTGGTCAGATATACCATTTTTAAAGAACTTTGGTGGCTAGAGTCGAAAAGCTATAATTAAAAGACCTAGTGATCCTCACCGTTCCGATGCCAATCTACTAAACAGAAGTTATTTGAGATGTTCATTCCCATAGCTTATGTCAGGGCAGCCATTTGAAAAGAATGAAAAACAACAAATAACAGTCGTAATAAATGTTCACCCCGGGTTGGGTGCCGGAACTAGTCCTTGGTTTAAGGCAATATAGCGCCTCCTAGCGGAAAGAAATGGAACATGTATGTAACCAGTCTTAAAGAACTGTTTAATCCAAATTCAACGAGGTATAGAACTTGGTACTCGGGATTTAGGTCCTGCCACAATTAACTCCGGAACATGGTACCTATTCTCCTATAGCAAAGTAATGGACTTAGATGTTGTGACCGGAAATTTCAAATCCGTGTCATGATCTAATCCCTAAACAGATACAGAAATTTAGTATTTGCTAAAGCGTAAATATATAAGTGGTATGGTAAAAAAGAAATTAGGTCAATATCTCAAGTCGTTTTTGAAATATTCCTGATGGCGCACGTATACCCTATTTTCTCCCATAGGCCCTATGTAAAATGGCTAAAAGTTATTCGCTGTTTTTCTTTAATTTGAAATGGCTGCCCTGACCTAACCTATGGGAATAAACAGCTAAAATAACTTGTGTTTAGTAGATTGATATCGGAATGGTGCGGATCACCAGGTCTTTCTTTTAGCAATAGCTTTTCAATTTTAGCCACAATAATTTACCGAATAACCTATGCTATGTAGGAGTGGAACCTCTGGAGAAAGTTTCATGATCGTCTCTAAATAAACACAATGTGCAACAGAAGTAGATATAAAAGTCGAAATATATAACTTTTCAATAGGTTGGATTAATGATCATGTCCTATCTTACGGCGTGAAAGTAGGTATAAAAGTCGAAAGACGATCTGTAGCGTTTTATATCTACGTCTAGTTATAATGTTATTCTTCAATGCCAATGAAACAAACATAATATTTATGTATTTAATGGACCAGCACTATTTTATATAATTATAGATCATATCGTGCAGTATCAGTCCGTGATGCATACATTTGTGTAAAGAGGGTTATGATTTAAAAACCTTCTTTAGTATATTGGTTTCATGTATATACTATTTTTAGTTATGGAAACATTTATCATGACATCGACAAGTTCAGATCTAAAATACGTGCTTATCGAGTTTATCAGTAAATCACATCACGTGTAAATACAAGTAGAAATCTAGAAATTTGCAGGACATTAGAATTGGAAGATTTATGAATTTGTGACAGAGGGAGAAAACATTCACCGGCTATATGTGTTACTATTAATATAACTAATGTTTAAATTGTTTATTTCATTTGATAACATTTACAGCACTATATGGTCTAATTCAGTAGTGTAATGCATAGCTTCTAAAGTTTATTAATTGCAAGAGAGATTGTGAGAAAGGTTTATTTCGTTTTAGCAAAGTGTTATAATCTGTCCGTTTTCAATAGTAGTATTTGAATTAGTTTTATTTCATTTAATGATTATGATATAATTAGTCTAAGTGTTTGGCATCTAGTAATTGGGTCGGGAGTATAAGTATTCTTATAATAAGTAAACACCGTGTAAATTAGCTCATTCGGTAAAGCCTTCGATTTGCAAACGATAACCTTTATCTTGAGGTCTGCTAATTGGAATAATACAATGAGTAATACTTTATTTTATTTTTCATATATTGATTTTGTTAAGATTATATTAAATTGACTTTTAAATTGCATAAATTGATCATATAATTCTCTAATTAATAAAGCAAACAAACCAGTTGAAAAGTATGTGCACTAGTTTAAAATAGGCTTGAGTACTTGAGTAATCAGTACTGTTATGCATACGATCTTTGGAGATCGCTGGGCCCGATACTTATATTTAGTTATCGGTGGTACATTTTCAATTTCTTTTGTTTTCTTACTTAAGTTTTGATTCGGTGGTTCCACTACTCCTGCCGATAAAAGGCTCTGGGTATTGTTTAACCACTTATAGGATATGTCGTCTGCTTTTTAATTTAGTCTTTAGGCTGATACTTGTGATACGCAGGCTTCATAACTAAATTATATTTTGTTTATTTCGCTCTTCGGGGCATTTAATTTTATTAGATACTGGGACCATACGCCGTACGACATGGGAAGCATATAACTCCATGTCCACCGCCGTATGCATGCCATCTTCGGGATGGTTTAAATTGTGTATTATTGATTTTATAAATATTGAGTTCTGCTCAACCCTGGGCTAGAGGGCGTGAGCGGTAGCTAGCATATTATACTACCGCTCATGAACAGTTTCAATCAAACCGAGACTGCAATATTTCGTATGTGTCGTGCTCGGCCGTTTCCAAAGGTCCATTATCATACTTTTTTTGAGTGGATAGATACGGACCATTATAGCTAACCAAATATAATTATATGTATAATTTATCCGCAACCCTGTTTATTGGACGAATCTACGTACAAAAGGATGTATTTATCCTAAATACTTTATAATATAACAATGGAACCCGCACATCCTCACTTTAGACGATGTCGATATGGACGATACCATCCTCATATCTTCATCGTTTGTGATATATTCTATTTCCACGTCACCGCTGGACGGTACCACATTAAGTCATCGTTGCACGATGTCTTCTTCATTGCATCAATGGGACGTTTTCACAACGTCGCTAAACTCGTGCTGTACTAGTGTTTAGTGATCAATTATAGACAGTGACAACTACTTTCATAACTTCTTAGAATGACGTTTAATAACAAGTATGAATATTGCTGCAAAAGTACAGCATAGGATGTTACGCTATTTAAGAAAATATCAGGAAAGGAAGGGAATTAGTATTAGAAACACAAGGGTTAGTCTAGTTAAATTATAATATTAACAAAGACAAGATAAATACATGATAATGAAATAGATAAATGTTTAATATACTGCTTTTGACGGGGAAATTATAATAATTAAAAATATTGACTTTTGGCAGGTTATAGAATGAAGTTAAAAAGAGCTTTCAATAAAGGAGCATATATGTAACAGGCATCATGGTAAATGGTTTTGCATCAATGTATGCCTCAAATGATAGAATAATAGAAGGATCTATGTCAAATGTTTGTCAACTGAAATTATTTGTAAAAAGGTAAAATAGAAGGAATAGAACTAACGAAACTCTTAAATGGCATAGCTGAATAATGGAAGGTATATGATAAGAGAAGTTATAAAACCTGGGTAAACAACACAACAGTGAACAGCGAGTTAACCTGAGAGCAAACCTGGGTAAATTAGACAAACCAGAGGAATCAGCATGATAATATTCAATATAAATCTGGGTCAATCGGCCACTCAGTGGTGTAAGAGTTTTAGTACATGTTACATTTTTTTGGCAACCATTGCGAATATTTCACAATCATATGTGGTGATATGCTGTTGTTTCCACGATATTATTTCATAGCCACATTCCTGGTATATCGTTTGTAACTTTTCTTTTGTTGTGCAGAAAGTTTTAAATCTGAAGTCGCCCACCTGGTAGGAAGGTAGATCGAGAATTTCCACAACGAAAATATGACCACCGGGTTTCAAGAAGGAGCTGGAATGACAGTATAATACATTACAATACTAAGTCAAGTTTAATGATAACTATTGTAGAGATAGATATTATCGCTTGTCGGAAATATAGTTAAAATCATATTTTAGAATTTTAGCGTACAATAAATTTAGCGAAAACCATTTCCTGAATGTGTTGCTTGTTGTTTTGTCGGAAAGCGAGCATCGCATCTGAGTGCACAATGTATAAATACCGACTTGTCAAGCCGTTTTGACAGCAACTTGTTAGTAAGAAATGTGAGACAATTAATACAATATTTAGATAAATGTATTCAACAAACCAAAGTAAATACATGTATTGATACATATACTGATTATAAAAAGAAACTTCCGCATTTTAAGCTGCGTGCATAGGATTGACTTTATTATACTTTGTACAACAACCTAGATACAATTTCAGCCTTCTATACTCGTCCCTTAATCATTATGATTAATATTTATTGATAATAATAAAAAATAGATTATGTTTTTTGCTGCTAAAACTTGTTTTTTTCGTGACAATCCAGACCTTTTAACGAAGGCAATGGCATATAACACAAAACGAGATATAATTTCATTGTGTCTAAATGTATTGGTAAAGTTGCGGAAGTTTCTTTATTTGTTCAGTATATTATATTGTTATTGTATGTACATGGCTATACATCTTGCATTATTATATTGTTATTGTATGTACATGGCTATACATCTTGCATTATTATATTGTTATTGTATGTACATGGCTATACATCTTGCATTATTATATTGTTATTGTATGTACATGGCTATACATCTTGCATTATTATATTGTTATTGTATGTACATGGCTATACATCTTGCATTATTATATTGTTATTGTATGTACATGGCTATACATCTTGCATTATTATATTGTTATTGTATGTACATGGCTATACATCTTGCATTATTATATTGTTATTGTATGTACATGGATATACATCTTGCATTATTATATTGTTATTGTATGTACATGGCTATACATCTTGCATTATTATATTGTTATTGTATGTACATGGCTATACATCTTGCATTATTATATTGTTATTGTATGTACATGGCTATACATCTTGCATTATTATATTGTTATTGTATGTACATGGCTATACATCTTGCATTATTATATTGTTATTGTATGTACATGGCTATACATCTTGCATTATTATATTGTTATTGTATGTACATGGCTATACATCTTGCATTATTATATTGTTATTGTATGTACATGGCTATACATCTTGCATTATTATATTGTTATTGTATGTACATGGCTATACATCTTGCATTATTATATTGTTATTGTATGTACATGGCTATACATCTTGCATTATTATATTGCTATTGTATGTACATGGCTATACATCTTGCATTATTATATTGTTATTGTATGTACATGGCTATACATCTTGCATTATTATATTGTTATTGTATGTACATGGCTATACATCTTGCATTATTATATTGTTATTGTATGTACATGGCTATACATCTTGCATTATTATATTGTTATTGTATGTACATGGCTATACATATCTAATCTGTTCTGAATTTCAATTTTAAGCGTTACATATGAATTTAAATTGTTTGTCTTAGTTTAGATGAAATGTAAAAAATGGAGATATAAGAAATATGACCATTGAGGAAACATATATATGTGCGGTACGAGTTATTTAAATATGCTCCTTCCCTAGACAATATATAAATCACTAGTTGGAACGTAATACAGAAAGACAATGAGGGAAGAACAATTACAAACTTATATCAAATAGATATACGAAATATGTCAAACTCTTTGACACATACATGGTGTCTGACATATATAGTATATATCCGAATACACATACTGACCAAGTTGGGTGATTATATCCCATACAGTTTGGAATATAGTGAAAACACACCACATAAACACATGTTGACGCCATCGTTGGAATGAAAGAGGTACACGTCTCGCCGAGACATCATTAAAATGATGAAATAAAACGGTATTTGACATCAATTTTTTATATAGTATTTCAGCAATATTCCTTTATATTATCCTACCCTGCCCCGCTAAAACGACGTCTAATGAGCATAACACGTAACGCAATAGCTCCTCACATGCCTAATTACCATAACGTCTTTGAAGCATGAACAATATACATATGTAATACCAATTAAAGTTATTTCCAGTTAAACTATGACGATTCATTTTTCAAGAGCTTGTACTCGAGGTGATGACTTTAATATTCGTAATCTTTGTATATCTCAGAAGCTACTCAATCAGGGTTTCCGTTACCATAAAATTCATAAAACCAAATTGCAAAATGTTATTATCATAACGCTGATCTTCTTTCCAAATATAAAAGTAATTTAAGGACTCTTCTGCGACAAGAAATATCACAACCTGACTTCTATGGTGATGTGATTTATAAACTTCGTAAGATTCTTGGCAATGATCACTTTCATACTATCTTTGTTAAACTTGTTAAAATGTTTATAAAAAGGTGTTATGACCCATCATTTTGCAACGTACTGCATGCTTGGTGGTGGACCCTTTTACTGTTCGCCACTATGCTTTCCTCTTTAATTGTACGATGACCGGACAGGCTGTGTACCCTATGTTAACGCCTACCTAAAGCCCATTGAGACAGTGGCGTTTGTTGTTTATTTATGATCATACTTGTCGTGCCCGTAATGGTTTATTTTCTTGTTGCTCTGGGTTCTGCCAAGTCATTGAGTACCTCCATTGTAGCTTTCTACCCTATTGTATTCTGTATTATATTAACACGAGCATATTTGTGTTATACTTGTATTGCCTATTGATGCTGCCTTGTTGGTCAGAGATAAGATCATGACGTGGATTTCTTTATTTGCACTGTCCTGTTTTAATTGGTTTATTTTAATGCTGTTGATTTTATGAATATTGAGTTCTGCTCAACCCGGGGCTAGAGGGCGTGAGCGGTAGCTAGCATATTTCACTACCAATCATGAACAGTCTCAATCAAACCGAGACTGCAATATTTCGTATGTGTCGTGCTCGGCCGTTTCCAAAGGTCCATTATCTTTTCATACTCTTTTTTTAAACCCCCAGTGGCTTACTTTGCCACTGACCGTTCCAAGGCTGTAGCCCAATTGTCAACGCTTTTGTGTTTGTGATGTGCTTTGCATTTATTATTACTTTTTGCCTTCTTGTTTGTCTGTTTGCTTGTTTGTTTTTGTGTTTTGTGGTTGACTATCCTCCTTGAATGCTACTTTCCATGTCCGATCTTTTTATATTTTTTTGATAAGAATGGTTAAATTATATTATAACGTCGTAAACGTGTGTGCCGACTACACTTTTGTACGCAGGTTGCTTTTTGTTAGGTGTTCTTTGTCGAACGTGAAATAAATGTCATTGTGCGTTTGTGTCCACAATTACGTGTTCTGTCTGTAGCTCTTTGTCCGGTAATCCATTTCGTCCGCAAGATATGTTTGGTGTAGTATGCTATTTCGTCCACCATATTGCGTTTTCACAGTATCACCAACTGTCCTTAAACTATTTATTCTTGTTTTTTTTATGTCCACTATGACGAATTCTGTCCGAAACACTGTGTCCGTATCGCTATTTGTCCGCATATTTTTGTGTATTCGTGATTTTGTCCAAGAAATGTCTGCATCATATTCCAAGTAAATACCTAGAATTTCTACATGGAAGCCCTTCTTTCTATAACAAGGCGTTCGTTTTTCTACATCGAAGCACTTTTTTCTATAACGAGGCGTTTGTTTTACTATTTATTCAATAAATACTGATATCCAGTAAATAAATTAGATATTATATAGTTTATATATTAAAGCAGATATATCATAATATTATAGTTTTACTACATGTTTAATAAATTTATTCGATATCAACTAAATTAATTCATATATGTACTCTTTTTTATTTCTGCATTACCATGGAATAGTTCACCTGGAATGACCTCAGTGACCTTGAAATTAAATTTCTGTTTTCGTTTCCTTTAACAAATTAATATAAGTTTAGAAATGTTTCTCAAGCAACTACATACACTAGGAAAAGCTCCTTGGATCATAGTAGTACATATCAGGTGGTATAGCTCAATGCAACGAAGCAGTTCAACATATGATCTTACCCAGGTTCCACCAAACTTTTCAATATCAAGGTCAAATTAAATGTTCATTTATAAACTTATATGATAGAACCACAAGTGATTTCATGTGTGAACATTAAATATGACGAAAAATTGGTCTGTCTGATCTACATCCTTTTAATTTATAAGATATTTGATATCTGACTAGATTTAGTAGATAACTGTAAATAGTATACAGACTTACTGCGGGCAACAGTGGTCGACATAATCATGTGCGTTACTTTTGATGACGAAAAACGAAATGTAATATATTGTGGTGTTTATCTTTCAAGACACGAATGAAATTAATATGACTATCACCTGTTATGACTATATAGATGCATTTCGAAGGTTTCGTTATACCTGTGAAAAACAGTTTTTGTGTCCAAAATAGAGTGAAGCCGACGTGTGAAAAAGTTTAATTCCATGTATTTACTAGAAAATACATATCTGAAATCGATGTTTAATTAAAAATGATATCAATGTTGTTTGATGCAATATTTTAACCTACCAAATGTTGCTAATGTTAAATAATCAACAATTTGTACGACGCGTCATTACAATTGACATTCAGTAGGAATGTTGATACTTATAATTCTAGTATTTATTATTTTAAGTCCTCTCACCTTGGGGTTAAATGATCATAACCCCTGTCTATGAGCTATAAAGTACCAATATTCCACCGGAAGTTTAGTTAGTCTGACACCTATTATAGACAAACTATGGAGGTTTCTCGTAATGAATATCAGTCAAAAATAAAACAGGGGTAACTATATCTCCTATGAAATATAACCTGGACGATTGACGTAGGTAACATGAAATTTAACAGTTCCGTCTTTAAGTTACATAACAGATAACACAATCAATAGAATAATTGAATACTGTGTTTGTTTGTCACGGTCTGAAGAACAACACATGTATAATTACAAACTGTGAATAATATACGCATTTCATGCATTCTGATCGGTTAACCAGTGTTAAAAATGTGCTGTTATTTTTCGATAACATGCAAGTCCATAACTTACGTTATTTTACGTCATATTACGTCATTAATTGACGTCATTGATTGGTACCGTTTTTCTATCATAATTTCATATTTAACTGACATTTCAATATCATCTGATGTAAATGAAAAGGAAATGTATAGAGGTTCGTAATTATAAAGATTGTTTTTCATTTTTTGCGATGTTATCCATGTATAGTACGTCAAGATGGGTCAAAAATTGTCAATAAAACCATTTTGCTACGCTACGCGTCTTTATTCCATTTGTTTTCCATATACAACGATAACATCGCACAAAATGAAAAACAATCCTTAAATGATTCCCGAGTATTCGAATATGTAAGAAATAGTATGCTCTTTTGAAAAACAAAATGTATTAACGCATTTCAAACATGTAAAATCTCTTTTGGGGGAGATACACTGCAATTTTTATTTTAAATTGATTTGAGATAGATAAAATGAATTCTAAATTTCATTAAATTGATAATGTGTATATTAACTGAAACTTGTGCAGAAATGTTAGTTGTTGTACCGAGTAACAGTTTGCGTATCCAGAATAATACAAAATACACATACGGACTCATTGCTATCCACCGGGCCCAAGTCAAGGGATAATTGCTAATTCATCGGAACTTGAAGGCCATTTAAGGCCATTTCTCTTCCAAAGGATTGTGTTTGATTATGGAGGCGCCCACTTTTGGGATATGTATAGGAATTTCAAACTTCCTCGATGTTGAAACACTTTTGATGTGCAAAGGGTTATTCCATTTAATTATGATATGTACCTCCTTAATGAGGATAACTGCCAAATGTAGTCAGTAGGTGTGTTATGGTATGTGCTGTAGATGCAACTCAATCCTATCTGACAAAAACCTTCATTTAGGGCATATACGATTTTCAAACTGAGTAAATGAGTGCTTCTGTATGAGTGTAGATACCTTCCGTAAGTGATACCTTTTCAAGCTCAAATCCCGATACTCGACAAGGTCAATACCAAGATCGTCTTAAAATCTTGGATACGTTTTGTGTTAAAAATGGTTTATTTTATAAAGGAGGAGAGGTTCGAGATATTTGAATCCGCGAATTTAGTTTTATGATGATATTATACACACCTGAAACTTTGAAGACATGCTGTATACTCTTCATGCGTAAATACAGGTCCGTGCAAACTGAGAATCAATTGAGCGGCATCAAATAAGACTCCTTCCAAACTTGTTCCGGAACATGGATTACCCTTGCGTAAATCAAAGGCAACTATTTCACGCACCTGACTAGCCAGACGTTTGTTACAATCAATCCAATCTTCCCTAAAACACATAATATATATTTAAAAAAAACACATAATTACGAACATGTAATTGATGAACTTTCTTAAAAATATTGATTTTATATATTTTAATAAATTGCAGTAATTGCGTAAAATAAATGACTCCATTAAATTGTTATAAAACATGATCGGTTGGTGTCCTTAGCTGTTACAAACATATATTAACAAACAAGTGCAATTGACATATTAGATCGGCCTTAATTTGTCCACGAACTATTATATACAACAAGTAAATATTACCCTGTATTGCAAATATGGTATGCGTCATGAAATAATTAAACATTGACTATCTTATAAAAGGCTATGCCAACATAATTTGGTATAAACATATAATAATACGATTCATTGATACGCCACTTACTGACTTCCATTTGCATCGATCATATATTCAAACACTGCCTTCAGGTATTTAACGTCTCCAGCCTTCCATCTCCTGAGTAATTGTAAATTTTCCTCTGCCTTATCACTTAGCACAAGTTCTTTGAACCATTTTGAAGGCGCGTATAATGAGTGGCAGACCGGACCAGAGCCGATATCAAGTAAACGTTCACCACTTATCTTTCCTATATGCAAATTAATGTTATAACAGTAGTTTAACAGGCGGTGCATGCATGTAAAACCTTTCTTAATTATAACAACAGCATCATATATAGACTGGTAACAATACTTAGGATGGTAGTATATTATATGAATATCACATTCATAACAGGGTGATAGTAACAATGTTTACCCTATATATTTAAGAGAAAAGTTATACTCGAACAATACGATAGGTTAAAATTGGGGAGGGAACCTTAGTCGACTAGTGACAGTCAGCAATTCAAAGCACAAGAAATTGAAACAAATCTATACAACTATAAAATTGACTAAAATCTGTAGGGTTAAACCAGAAAAAAACATATTAAAATATTACCCTGAAATGGGGACCATGAATAATATATATATATGTTTCTCTTTATCTTTAAAGAGAAAAGGTTACACCCGAACAATACGATAGGTTAAAATGGGTGGGTGGGTGTTGGTGGAAGAACTCGAAGCGCGTCTTCTTCAGAATATTTGGAGAGGGGGACTAATTTCAATTACACGAAATTGAAACCAAAACTATAAATACTAGAAATTATTAAATACTGTAACAGTTTTAATGTACATAACCACAGAAGTGTTAATGCACATAAACACTGTAGGTTTAGTCAGAACAATACTAAAATATTACAATATTCCCAGTATGTTATTTCATTTTACTCGAGTTAAATTATACCAGCACTACGGTACACAGTCAAACTTCCCTGGTTAGAATTTCACAATTTCTAATGTCGGTGTGAAATCTAACTATTTTGTATTACTGACGTCATTTTGTATCTCGCCAATATTCAGCCAGCAAGTAAACGCTATTTTCAGAGTCGAGTCGATATAAAATCATGATTTTATGAGCTCTCTAAAGCGGGTTATATCTGATCTAGTTCATAGTTTTTTTCTCGTGACTTTTCTTCATAATATTATAAAGAATCCATCCGCAGTGGATATATCTCCATTTAGTTGTGGTAGTTTAGTGTCCATTCTACATGATTGGATTTATTAACCGCAGCAATTGTATTGTGTATTGTAATGCCCATGTAATGTATTGTAGTCTCCACTGATGAAAACGTACAGTCGAAAGCATTTGAATATTTGTTTTATTTATTATTAGCACTGTGTTATTGACATATCTCTCTACAAACTTACTTTCCAGGCAAAATTGCATCCTTCTAGGAACCAGAAATATATTTCCTTTTATGTATGATTCACTCTATGTTTTATTTAGTGGGGGATTTAGTCGTGGTGACTAAGGCGTCGGTGTAAACTTAAAGATCATTAATTATTGTGACATTGGCCTTGGTGGCAGGAATAGGGGACTTCATCGCGACACGTTGTCTTGAAGTGATAGACAATGACGCAAAATGAAATTCATATCAGCCACTGATTGCGGATATATGAAAAAGACTCGAAATTGAACACCCAACTACCCTGTTCGAACATTAAACGTCCATATGTGATATTTACTGTGGTAATAGGAACTTGGGAACTGACGTGAATAACATTTATGCAAAAGGACAATCGAATTGGCCAACTGGTTTAGGAAATATAAAAAGAAACAAATGTTTACAGGAAAATCCCTGTTTTAACATTAAGAGTTGACCTTGGTAGCATGAACCTAGGAGTTAATCGCTACACATCGTCGTGATCAGATAAACATTTTTACAAAGGAAAGTCGAAATCCGACTACTGGTTTAAGAGATATGAGAAAGACACAAAGTCCGGAAAGGCGATCCGATTACTATATTTCTCCCGACTCTTCAAGTTCTATGGCATGATAATTCTCGCCCTGTGATGTTCTTATCACTATCGCACTTACAGTGGTTAGAAATCATTTATACATGCTTGTTTTACATAAGGTATATTAATATTGTTTACATACGTCCTAAGTATAATTAAAAGAATAACATTGCTTAAAATAGTAGATGCTATACATTATATATATACCAGACCTGTTTATACCGTAACTAAATTCCACACATTTGAACAAAGATCAACCTCGATAATTCAGATGTGTTGTTACATAATATTCTTTTTTTTAATTCTATATACATTCACATCCTTAGATCATATGCAAAATGGTATTTAACTTTTTAATAACGGATTACAAATATTGAAAATTCTTATGATTTTTGATAAGCACATTTGATAAATTAATATTTCACTTTTCACCATATTGGTATAGCCTGAACTTATTTTCAGGAATATGGTTGTACGTGTGTTAACGATTCCATGTAAGAATATACTCGTATTACGCTTTTCAAGGAAAAAACCCTGTTTTATTTGGCTATATGTTTAGCAATTATGAATGCACCAACATTTAATTCAACGATTTATTATTGACCGTTTAAAAACTATACTTAATACTTTTTAGCTCACCAGAGCCAAAGGCTCAAGTTGAGCTTTTGTGGTCGTCTGGTGTCCGTCTTTCGTCGTTAACCTTTTGCTTCAATCAACAACTTCTAAACGACTTCTAAACCAGTTTTGATGACACTTTACATGAAGCATCCTTGGGTGGCCCCTTACCAAAATGGCTAAGATCGGACAGGTACACCAAAAGGTTGTTTGAAATTTTCTTAAATTTGACATGGCTTTAGCTATGACGGCCATCTTGTCCGCAAAAAAAAACAGAAATCTGATGAGAGGGTCTCTTCAAAAGATCATTATGATTACATTTTATCAAAATGCTTAAAGTGGTTTCAGAGAATATGCCATTTTTAGCCTTTTCCTATATCACTCAATGTAAACTTTTGGTTGCCGTGGCGGACATTTTGAATATTTCAGGACAACGGAAAATAGAAACTTGATAGAAGCCATTCCAAGGAATGTGTTATTTAGAGACCAACCAAAGGTATAGGTATGTGATATATCACTAAAATCGAATAAGTGGTTTCGGAGATGTTGTTTGCAATTTCCTTAATTTTGACATAATTCTAGCCAAGGTGGCCATCTTTGATGACTTGCGGCCCCGACAGACACAACTCTGAGAGATAGCATCCCAGGTAACATTGTGGTGAAGTTTTATCAAAATCTGCTTGTGGTTTCAGAAGATATGTCGATTTTATAAAATTGCTAACAGACAGACGGATAGACGGACGACGGACATAATGTGATCGCAAAAGCTTGTCTGGCCTTTGGCCAGTAGAGCTAATTGAAATGATTCATTTTTGAGATAGTCTAAGCTTTCAGAACAGTATTTCTACATATTGAATTAAAAAAAAAGTCTTGGTCACGCAACATTTCATAGTCAAGTCTAGTTATGCTTTTTAACAACATTGAAATCGATACACTATGTTCATGCCCCGTTTGGACTAAAATTCTACATTTTCAGATGGAGATAAATGACTATGAAATTGAGCATTGATCACACAATGTGAGGGGATATGTGCAAGCTATTTCCTTATCTGCTGAGAGAAAATAGTCCATTTTGTAGCAAATTACTGTCAGAGTTGAAAGATATCAAATACAATTAAAAACACACTATTTCCAAAATATTGATATTAAATATGAGATACATTTCTTCAGAGTTTGAATACAATACTTTAAGAATCAAACATACTACTCGTAGACA
Source organism: Cyrtodaria siliqua (assembly GCA_037043455.1). Taxonomy (NCBI): domain Eukaryota; kingdom Metazoa; phylum Mollusca; class Bivalvia; order Adapedonta; family Hiatellidae; genus Cyrtodaria; species Cyrtodaria siliqua. The sequence continues at coordinate 226,184 of JAWPHD010000392.1, read as the reverse complement.
TCAAATTGCAAAATTATAAACTTACCATCTTTATATGTATCATGTAAGGAATCCAAAGTGAATTTCAATAATTCGTCTTCAATGCGATCGCCAGTAAAATGAGTATATAATGTATCGATATACACTTCTGGTATGAAGTGAGTTTGATCAAACGTCGTTAGTTCTTCTTCCATTTCAACAGCTACAATTAAACATAATGCTATAGTAATGTAATTGTAAGGACAAACACATTTCATACATTTAATATGCTTTTGTTATGCTGTGTAATGTTATTCTTAATGTCTAGATTGTGCAAACTAAATAGCATGTTTATTTAAGGATTGTTTAACATTGTTCGCTGTATTCTCGATGTATAACATGTCAAGATTGGTCACAAATGTTGAATGAAACCGCCTTGCTGCGCTACGCAGTTTCATTCCATTTGTACTCCATATAATCCTTAAGAACCTCTATACATTTGTTTTTTATTTACGTCAAATTAGATTGAACGGTCAGCTAATTATAGAAGTATGATGTTTAAACTTTAGCAATTAATGACGTCATCTTAAAATACGTCATATGTAATATGAGGTAATTTATGGACATGCATGTTATCGAAAAAAATAAATAATTCAAGACTGGTTAACCAAATAGAATGCAGAACATTCTTATATTATTCACAGTTTGTAATTATATGCAGGTAGTTGTTCTTGACGTGTGTCCGTTTATTGATGACAAACTATACTGGCTGTTATATAGAGGGAGCTGTTATTGACGTGTCCGTTAACTGTGGTCACACTATACCAGCTGTATTGCTAATGTGGGTAGCTAATATGTCGTTATCTGAGGTCACACTATAAAGGTTTTTATATGGAGATAGCTGTTATTGACGTGTGTCCGGTAACTGATGACACACTATACTGGCTGTTGTATGGAGTGTCGATTAAATGCGGTTAAACTATACTGGCTGTTATAGAGAGCTACATATATACGTGTATCCGTTAACTGATGAAAAACTATTCTGGTTGTTATATTACGGTAGCTGGTATAGGCAAGTGTCGACACTATACTGGCTGTTATATGGAGGTAGCTAATATAGACGTTTGTCCGTTAACTGATGACACACTATACTGGATGTTATATGAAGGTAGCTATTAAAAACGTGTGTCTGTTGACTGATGACACACTATACTGGCAGTTATATGGAGATAGCTGTTATGGAAGTGTGTCCGTTAACTGAGTTCACACTATACTGGCTGTTATATGGCTATTACGTGTGTTTTTTAACAGATGACACACTGTTACATGGAGGAAATTAGTATTGACATGTAGCTCAGTTGACCACAGTTAACGGACACGTCAATAACAGCTACCTCTAAATAACAGCCAGCATAGTGTGTCATCAGTTATTATAGATGTACGCCCGTTAACGAATGACACACTATAGTGGTTATCAAATGGAAGAAAGCTATTATAGAAGTGTGTTTGGTAACTGATGGCACTCCATACTGGCTGTTATATGGAGGTAGCTTTTATTGGCGTGTGTACTTAACTGATGAAACTATTCTGGCTGTTACATGGAGGTAGTTAATATTGACTTGTGTCGAATAACTGATGGCACACTATACTGGCTGTTGTATGGAGGTAGTTATTATTGAAGTATGTTGATTAAAAGAGGCTATATATATACTGGCTGTTATGTGGAGGTAGCTATTAAAGAAGGTTGTCCGATAACTGATGACACACTATACAGGCTGTTATATGAAGGTAGCTATTATAGACGGTTGTCCGATAACTGATGACACACTATACTGGATGTTATGTGAAGTTAGCTATTATAGACGGTTGTCCGATAACTGATCACACACTATACTGGCTGTTATATGAAGGTAGATACTTCTTTTATAGAATTGTGTCCATTAACTGATGACACATTATTATGGCTGGTATATGACGGTAGCTTGTATAAACGAGTGTCTTTTAACAGATGACACACTGTTACACGGAGGAAATTAGTATTGACATGTGTCCGTTATATGAGGTCACACTATACTGGCTGATAGACGGAGGTAGCTATTATTGACATGTGTCTTTTAACTGATGACACACTATACTGGCTGTTATATGGAGGTAACTAATATAGACGTGTGTCCGTTAACTGATGACCCACTACGTATACTGTCTGTTATATGAAGGTAGCTATTATTGACATGTGTCAATTAACTGAGGTCACACTATACCGGCTGTTATATGGAGTCAGCTATTATAGACGTGTGTCCGATAACCGATGACACATTATACTGTCTGTTATATGGAGATAGCTATTATAGATTTTCGCCCGTTAACGAATGACAGACTATAGTGGTTATAAAATGGAAGAAAGCTTTTAGAGACGGGTGTTTGGTAACTGATGGCACACTAGCGATGGCACACTATACTGGCTGTTATATGGAGGTAGCTATTATAGACGTATGTCCGTTTACATATGACACACTATTTTGGCTGTTATATGACGGTAGCTTTTATAGACGAAATTTGGATGAACGTAGCTATTATAGACATGTGTTTCATAACTAATGACAACATATAATGAATGTTATATGGGGATAGATATTATAGGCGTGTCCGTTAACTGATGACACACTATCCTGGATATTATTAGGAGGAAGCTATTATACATGTTCTGTTCACACTATTTATATGCAGGTAGCTCATGTGTCCGTTGACTGACGTCACACTATTACGGCTTTTATATGGAGGTACCTGTTATTGACGTGTGTCCGTTAACTGATGACACACTATACTGGCTATTGTATGGAGGTAGTTATTATTGACGTGTGTCGATTAAAAGTGGTTATATATATACTGGCTGTTATGTGGAGGTACATATTATAGGCATTTCCGGTAACTGATGACAAACTATTATTGTTGTTATATGTCCGTAGCTGGTATAAACAAGTGTTCTTTAACTGATGACACACTATACTGGATGTTATAAGAAGGTAGATACATACATTATAGACGTGTGTCCGTTAACTGATGACAAATTAGTGTGGTTGGTATATGACGGCAGCTGGTATAGACGAGTGTCTTTCAACAGATGACACACTGTTTTATGCAGGTAATTATTATTGACATGTGTCCGTTAAATGAGGTCACACTATACCGGCTGTTATATGGAGGTAGCTATTATAGACGGTTGTCCGATAACTGATGACACACTATACCGGCTGTTATATGGAGGTAGCTATTATAGACAGTTGTCCGATAACTGATGACACAGTATACTGGCTGTTATATGAAGGTAGATACATCTATTATAGACGTGTGTCCGTTAACTGATGACACATTATTATGGTTGGTATATGACGGTAGCTGGTATATACGAGTGTCTTTCAACAGATGACACACTGTTATATGGAGGTAATTATTATTTACATGTGTCCGTTAACTGATGAACAACTATTCTGGTTGGTATATGACGGTAGCTGGTATAGACGAGTGTCTTTTAACAGATGACACACTATTATATGGAGGTAATTATTATTGCCATGTGTCCGTTAAATGAGGTCACAATATACCGGCTGTTATATGGAGGTAGCTATTATAGACGTGTATCCGTTAACTGATGACACACTATACTGGCAGAAATACAGTGGCTGTTATATACGTGTGTCCGTTAACGGATTACCTACTCTACTGCTTATTAAATGTAGAAAGCTATTATAGACGTGTGTTTGGCAACTGATGGCACACTTTAATGGCAGTTATATAGAGGTAGCTAATTATGGCGGGGATTTCTTTATTTACACTGTCCTGTGTTAATGGGATGACAGTAGGGTAAGTGTGAGGTTTGGTGCACCCTAGAACCGGTTTAAATCCCCAGTGGCCTACTTTGCCACTGACCGTTACAAGGCGGTAGCCCAATTGTCAACCTTTTTGTGTTTGTGATGTCGTTTGCATTTTTTATTACTTTTGCCTTTTCGTTTGTCTGTTTGCGTGTTTGTTTTTGTGTTTTGTGGTTGACTGTCGTCCTTGAATGCTGCTTTCCCTGTCCGATATTTTTATCCTTATTTATTGTGTAGTTAGCTGATGACAATATACTGGATGTTATATGGAGGTAATTAATATTGACTTGTGTCGAACAATTGAAGGCACACTATACTGACTGTTATATGGAAGCAGCTATTATTGACTTGTGTCCGTTTACTGATGACACACTATACCGGCTGTTATATGGAGGAAGTGTTTATTGACGTGTGTCGATTAAATGATGTCACGCTATTCAGGCTGTTATATGGAGGAAGCTATTATAGCCATGTGTCCGTTAATTTATGACACACTATACTGGCTGTTACATGGAGGTAGCTATTATAGCCGTGAGTCCGTTAACTGATGACACACTATACTGGCAGTTATATGGAGGTAGCTATTATAGCCGTGAGTCCGTTAACTGATGACACACTGTACTGGCAGTTATATGGTGGTAGCTATTATAGCCGTGTGTTCGTTAACTGATGACACACTATACTGGCTGTTACATGGAGGTAGCTATTATTGCCGTGTGTTCGTTAACTGATGACACACTATAATGGCTGTTACATAGTGGTAGATATTATAGATGTGTGTCCGTTAACTGATGACACACTATACTGGAAGTTATATGGTGGTAGCTATTATAGCAGCGTGTTCGTTAACTGACGACACACTATACTGGCTGTGACATGGAGGTAGCTATCATAGCCGTGTGTTCGTTAACTGATGACACACTATACTGGAATTTGTATGGTGGTAGCTATTATAGCAGTGGGTTCTTTAACTGACGACACACTATACTGGCTGTGACATGGAGGTAGCTATTATAGCCGTGGGTTCGTTAACTGATGTCACGCTATACTGGCAGTTATATGGTGGTAGCTATTATAGCCGTGTGTTTGTTAACTGATGACATACTATACTGACAGTTATATGGTGGAACATATTATAGCCGTGGGTCCCTTAACATACGACACAATATTCTGGCTGTTATATGACGATAGCTGTTATTGACGAGTTTTCTTTAACTGATGACACACTAGACTGGCTGTTATATGAACGTAGCTATTATATCGTGTGTGCCATAATTAATGACACAATATACTGGGTGTTATATGGAGGTAGCTATTATAGACGTGTGTCCGTTAACTAATGACACAATATACTGGCTGTTATATGGATGTAGCTATTATAGACATGTCAGTTAACTGATGACACACTGTACTCTCTGTTATATAAACGTAGTTATTACAGACGTGTGTCCCATAACTAATGACAAAATATACTGAGTGTTATTTGGATGTAGCTATTATAGCCGTTTCCGTTAACTGATGACACACTATACTATTTGTTTTAAGGAGGTAGCTATTATAGATGTATGTCCGTTAACTGATGACAACCTATAGTGGCTGTTAAATGGAAGAAAGCTGTTATAGACTTGTGTTTGGTAACTGATGGCACACTATATTGGCTGCCATATGGAGGTAGCTATTACTGATTTGTGTCCTTTATATGAGGTAACACAATCCGGGATTTTATAATGAGGTAGCTATTATAGACGTTTGTTTGCTAACTGTGTTCAGTGTTCACACAATACCAGCATTTATATAGAGGTTGTTATTATAGGCGTGATTCCGTTAACTGATGACACACTAATTTAACCGGCTGTTACATAAGGTAGCTATTATTGACGTGTGTCCGTTAAGTGAGGTCGCACAATACAGGCTGTTATATGGAGGTAGCTATTATTGACGTCTGTTCGTTAACTGATGACACAATAAACTGACTGTTATATGGAGGTAGCTATTATAGACGTCTGTTCGTTAACTAAACTCACAATAAACTGACTGTTATATGGAGGTAGCTATTATAGAAGTGTGTCCGTTAGTTGATGACACACTATGATGCTGTTATATGGAGGTAGCTATTATTGACGTCTGTTCGTTAACTGATGACACAATAAACTGACTGTTATATGGAGGTAGCTATTATTGACGTATGTTCGTTAACTGAAGTCACAATAAACTGACTGTTATATGGAGGTAGCTATTATAGACGTGTGTCCGATAGCCGATGACACACTATGATGCTGTTATATGGAGGTAGCTATTATTGACGTGTGTCCGTTAACTGATGACACACTATAATGCTGTTATATGGAGGTAGCTATTATAGACGTGTTCCTGTTAAGTGATGGCATACTATACTGGCTATTATATGGAGGTAGCTATTCTTGACGTGTGCCTGTTAACTGATGACTGAGTATACTGACTGCCATATGCAGGAAGGTTTATTGACGATTGTCAATTAAATGAGGTCATACTATACTGACTGTTATATGAACGTAGCTATGATAGACTTGCATAACTTAATTGATGACACACTTTACTGGCTGCTATTTTTAGGTAGTTATTATAGACGTGTTTCCATCAACTGAAGAAATATAAAAAGATCGGATAGGGAAAGTAGCATTCAAGGAGGACAGTCAACCACAAAACACAGAAACAAACATGGAAACAGACAAACAAGAAGGCAAAAGTAATAGTAAACGACATCACAAACACAAAAGGGTTGAATATAGGGCTACCGCCTTGGAACGGTCAGTGGCAAAGTAGGCCACTGGGAGTTTCACAATATACTAGCTGTTATATGGAGGTAGCTATTATTGACATGTGTCGATTGAATGTGGTCACACTATACTGGTTGTTATATGGAGGTAGTTATTATATACGTGTGTCCGTTAACTGATAACACACTACACTGACTGTTATATTGAGGTAGATATTATATCTGTTAACTGATGACACACTATACTATCTGTTTTAAGGAGGTAGCTATTATAGATGTATTTACGTTAACTGATGACAACCTATAGTGGCTGTTAAATGGAAGAATCTAGTTTAGACGTATGTTTGGTAACTGATGGCACACTATACCAGCTGTTTTATGGAAGTAGCTATTATTGACGTGTATCTGTTAACTGATGAGACACTATACTGTTATTTTGAGGTAGCTATTATAGACATGTGTCCGTTAACTGAGGTCTCAATATACTGGCTGTTATATGTATGTAGCTATTTTGTGTGTGTGTGTGTTAACTGTGGTCTAATAATTTGGAGATTCTTACCTTGTTGAGTGTATTGTAATAGGAACTTTTAATATATGTTTGGCCATTACCAATATAGGGATGGATTTTAAAAATTAACTGCAGAAATGTATTTGTGAACATGACCGATGTTCTATAAACCAATGTGTGATTCAGTTTACTCTTATGTTTTACAACGGACCCCCTGCAAGCATTTTCAATAAATGGCCGTCCAACTTTTGTGCGCACGAAATCCTTGTGTATTACTGAATGTGATTATGTTATTATAAGAGACATACTCTTATCGGCATAAACGTGTGTATGTATTGAATTCGAAATCGCAGGTGACTTTGTTATTACAATACTATCGTCTAAAATAAATATACATCTTATTCAATTATTCAAAATTGTATTTTCTATTTTTAAATCACATTTTACAATACATTAATTGTAGTTACATGTATTTTATTTCACGTCGGACGTTACGCACGGTGTTCAAGAACGATCGCGACTTAAATGAGAAAAAAACAAACAAAATAACTGAGACACCTGTAAATTCAACACACCATTGAAAAGATACACGAATGCGTCTACGGAATAATATAGATATAGTAAACGGTTTTACGTATCTTGGCATTGTGTTCACTCAAGGTGGTTCTTTTAATGAAACACAGAACATGTTGACGGGTCAAGCGCGGAAAGCAGTGCTTATGTTAAACATATACCTTTATAAATTTACTGATATAATAGTAAAACATAAATTAGATTTATTTGATAAACTTATAAAACCTTTTGAATTATGGCGCGAAAGTGTGGGTTTTTTCTACCGGACTTTGTGTTGAAAGAGTACATACGCAATATTGCAAAAGCATTTTGCATGTAAAGCGATCTGCTCAAAATGATTTTATCTACGGGGGTAGGGAGAACAGCATTGATTACACATAGATATGTATTAATAATAAAATACTGGTTAAAAACCATTTACTTGAATGAAAATATATGTATTACATATGTATACAGCGTGCTTAGAACTGATGCCGAGGTAATGCAAAAATAAAACACGAATTGGGTTACATTGCTAAATACAATTATTGGGAAATCTTGGATTGTTTGATGCATGGCTATATCTAGCGATATATGTTTAAGCCTGGTATAACAAAGATTACATGAAAATTTTGTACAGAATTAGTCTTAAGCATTATTTAACCTGTATAAATATACCAAAATTTAGACAAGCGTTATCCAGATTGAGACTTTCCTCCCATAATTTAGAAATTGAGGCAGGTAGATGGCACTAAGTGTACCGTTAGATGAAAGAAAATGTAGAGTATGTAACAAGATAGAAGACGAGTATCATTTTATAATAGAGTGCACAAATTAAAATGGTATTAGATTAATTTACATTGATAAATATTATTGGAAAAGGCCCAGAATGCTGAAATTTTTAGGGCTAATAAACAGCGAAAATAAAAACAAATTGAAAAAACTTAGTGTATACGTAGCATTTGATATCCGAAAGGATAATATTTTCCAATAACTAATCATTACAAAAGTTTTAAATTGTGTGTAAGTAAAGGGAAATATTGTTTTTTTTTGTTGTTTTTTTTTGTTGTTTTTTTGACATAGAATACATGCAATTATTCTTAAAGTTTGGTTTTGAGTTGTGTTAAATAATAAACAATACACAATATATACTCAGTTGCATTGTATATGCAAAAACGTTTGGTTATGTTTGATTGTGCTATGATATATGCAATGAAATAGATTCACTTGAATTAATATCCTAGACGATATATTGTGCAACGCCACATGTATTTTGTTGTAATCGTCACGATGATTTATGTATTATTTGTTTATGTTTAGTGCTTGAAATCTTTATCAGATGATATATATAAATATATATATATATATATATAAACTGAAAACATGATAGTTACATATTGCATATAAATACATGTCTTTATATGTTGATAATGTTGTGTATGAAAAATATATAAAACAATATTCATAATACATAATATAGACAAGTAAAATAAAATAAAATACAAATACTTAAAAAGATGCAATGTCCATGGAATGTGAATTTTAATCTGACGTAGGCTTACTCATATTTTGTATTACATACTGAAAGACTGTGTGTATAAAATAGATGATTTAATTATATGTAAATATTTATACCATCTTCTCCATATGTACATTTGTTTATGTTGTTTCATTTCGTATTGCCTGTCATTGTATTGTGTTAACTATTTGTATCCTCACAGGCCTTAAGGCATATTGGAATTTTGAATAAAACATATATTACCATATATCTCTCTTATGAAAACAGAACGACTGTCTATGGAAAAAAACAAAAATGTAAAATAAGGGTCTATATGAAATAGACCTAAATAATTCGTTCAAACAATTATATCACGTAAATGGATGAATAAATCAATCATACAGAGTGAGTGTGTCCTACGTTATATGCTACCTGGATGGTTTGCAGGGTCTCGGTCAGAATGTTGAATATATATCAGTTTAATAGGCAACACATCTATAAATATAGAACAAGCATATATGATATGTAACATTATATTGTATTAGTAGAACTTGTCCTGGTGCTGTAAGATAAGTGTTAGTCCTAACCAGGATCTCGTTAAATGTTTGTTATGCCATATATATAGTTATTATAATTTAAAGCAATGCGTGATGGACTCTGTATGTTGGTGTTACTTGTTTAAAATTATACTGACATTAATTATTTTTTATTTCTTTTTAAATAGGGTATATCACTGTGTACTTTTCTTGTAATAGATACACTGATGTCGTGGGAAAACATGTTTGCATATATATCTCCTCAAATCAGTCTAAATCTCAGAGTAATCAAAAACAGCAAATGCACAATTACATAACGCCATTAATTATGACCTCGGAAATTATGGATTGTTTAGTCATTCAATAAAATTGTTCTTCTAATGTATGTTAGAAGAAACGTTGCTTGTAAGATGTGTACTGTATTATAAGTGTAGAATCCGTCACATAAATAGAGCATGTCATTATGGATACAGATATTGCTAAACATACATATACAAATATCGATTTACCTGCGATATCTGTTCTTGTTCTCCACTAGAGTAATTCACCTCCTGTTTTGTTTGTAAGCTCGCTAATGGTAATTTTTTTTCGGATTATTTAATCCTTTTTATATCGCTATGTCAGAATTGTGAAGCTTCGACTCCGAGTATAAACAAATTGTGTGGAGACCGATCTTTTTTATTTATCTAGAAACGTGAGTGGGCCTTCTCATTTATGGTTATCCAGAGGGAGCTGCTTAGCAGAAGAATGTTACAGATAAGATTACACTGTACAGTGTACTGATTCTACTGCATTTCTGTTGGGATTATGATGGTATGTGTTTTTGATTAATACCTGCATTATCCCCATATAAAACCTCAAGACGCTGATTGCATTGTATTTTTTTTAATGATTAGCAACCATCCTAGATATGTTCCTCGATGAAAAAGAAACATTCCCAGAGAGGATGATACGAATGCACTTTGCTTTTAAGGTTCCTTTTGTGATGTGTTGTGTGATGTTAGAGATAAGATCATGGCGGGGATTTCTGTATATACACTGTTCGGTTTTAATGGGATGACAGTAGGGTAAGTGTGAGGTTTGTTGCACCCTAGAACCGGTTTAAACCCCTAGTGGCCTACTTTGTCACTGGCCGTTCCAAGGCGGTTGCCCTATTGTCAACCATTTTGTGTTTGTGATATCGTTTGTATTTGTTATTTCTTTCGCCCTTTTGTTTGTCTGTTTGCGTGTTTGTTTCTGTGTTTTGTGGTTGACCTTGAATTTATCAATTTGTCTTTGAATGCTACTTTCCCTGTCCGATCTGTTTATATTTCTTTATTGAAATTGCAATCATTTTGCAACATAATGAGAACCATGGGCAACCGGGTGAGACCATGAATTGAGTCAATTGGCTACCATTGCTAACATTATGAATATATGGATTATTAACACGAGACTACATGTCACCAGTGTGAGACTATGATGCTACGGACAATGACATGAAACAATGGGCTGCTAATTTGCGTCTTTGGGACACTTATATGAGACCATTATGAGTCCATTCAATATTTTCATTTTCACGGACCACTAGTACGAGTCAACGGTGGACGAATATGAATCCATGGGACACCACTATGTATTAACTTTTCATTAATTTAATTCCACATGCCATCAGTATGAGAACAGTGATCACTACAGTGGTGGAATCGTTTTTATTCCGAGTATAATCGAGTTTCAAACGCGCGAGAAACGAAATTTAAACAAACGCGTATAATTTGACCAATCAAATAGCGTGGTTAAATGTTTAAAAAAGCAACCTAATCGTTTGGGAAAAGGGTTAACTGTTTAGAAATGCGTTTTAAACAATCAGAAATGAGTTACACCTTTTAGGATTTTATCCAGTCAATATTCCGTTTTGTACGGGAAAATCAAAATGTATAATATGGAGTACATTTAATACGACATAATTTGTTGTCGTATTTTGTTTTCGTGTATCCTTTGATGTTGCTGTTGTTTTATTACTTTTTGAATACAGCTAACGGGTTACTTATACCATTATAGACTAACATTCTCTCAGAAACAAACACAAAATGAAAATACACCCACTACGTTAACCCACGGACTAGGCTACAACTTACGAACATTGGACGTTCGTAACGGTATAGGAAGTATATATTCTATAGAATAAAATACATCTTCAAATGGGCCGGGTTTACTGGAGTGCGCTCTCTTATACACGCTGCTATTTCTCATACTCTATCATACAAACTCTTTTATACACGCTCTTTCTCACACTCTCTCTCTCTCTCACACAAAAACTCTCTTATAAACGTTCTTTCTCACACTCTCTCTCTCATAAATACTTTCTTATACACGTTATGTCTTACACTCTCACTCATACAAACTCTCTTATACACGTTATGTCTCCCTCTCTATGTCTCTCTCATATACAAACTCTCTTATATCTCTTTCTCACACTCTCTCATAAAAACTGTCTTATACACGCTCTTTTTCACACTCTCTCTCCCTCATACAAAGTATCTTATACAGGCTCTTTCGCACACTCTCTCTCTCTCTCTCATACAAACTGTCTTATACACGATCTTTTTCACACACGCTCTCTCATACAACCTCTCTTATACACGCTCTTTCTCACACACACTCTCTCTCTCACTCTCTCTCTCTCTCTCTCTCTCTCATACAAACTGTCTTATACACACTCTTTTTTACACATTCTCTCTCTCATAAATACTCTCTTATTCACGCTCTTTTTCACACTCTCTCTCTCATAAAAACTCTCTTATACACACTCTGTCTCACATTATCTCATACAAACTGTCTTATAAACGCTCTTCTGCACACTCTCTCTCTCTCTCTCATACAAACTCTCTTATACACGCTCTTTCTGACACTCTCTCTCCTCTCTCTCATACAAACTCTTATACATACTCTTTCTCACACTATCTCATAAAATTGTCTTATACACGCTCTTTTTCAACTCTCTCTTTCTCATAATTACTCTTTTATGTTCGCTTTTTCTCACACTCTCTCTCATACAAACTCTCTTATACACGTTCTTTCTCACTCTCTCTCTCTCTCTCTCTCTCATACAAACTCTCTGCTACAGTCTCTTTCTCACACTTTCTCTCATACACGTTCTTTCTCACACTTTCTCATACAAACTCTCTTTTACACTTCTTTCTCACATTCTGTCTCATAAAAACTACTTATACACATTCCTTATCACACTCTCTCTCTCATGCACACTCTCTTATACATGTTCTTTCTCACACACTCTCTTTCTCTCTCATACACGCTCTTTCTCACACTCTCTCATACAAACTGTCTTATACACACTTTTTCTCACACTCTCTCTCATACAAACTGTCTTCGTGGGTTCGATCATCGGCCGGGTCATATTGCTTTTTAAATGGTACTAGTAGCTCCCTTGCTTGACATTCAGCATAAGATAAGAGTAGTTCTAGGACTGGATTGCCGGTGTCAGTGTAATTGTGTATCTACGGCGTGTCATTTCCAGTGAGGCAGCACTATACAATGGTCATTGAGATCACTTCTATAAGAAGACACCGTCGTAATATAACTGAAGAATTGTTGAAAAGGACGTTAAACATAAACAAACAAACACGCAAATAAATGCTGTTATATGCATATTCACAACAAATTACCTTAGCTGCCGACCATTATAGATTTGATTTTTAAAGCTAAGAATTACTTGCATCCAGTTGTTAATATAGAGAAACTTTCGGATCTTGTAAGATTAAAAGGTCTCTTCTGTATCAATCACTAGTTCCTTTTGTTAATTACTAAAGAATGTGTAGATTGATTTTTTTTAAATTGAAAAATACTATATACTAGTAAAGTGCCTATCATCTCTGGCGCCAATCATCTAGGCTCTTGTTTCAGGTAAGTTAGTTAATTATATAAAAGGATTGATTGTGCACAAGCAGTTGTCTAAATTGAAAAAAATAATGAAGACAATTGCAAGGATTGGTAACCAGTCACATTTAGATTTTGAAATATCAGCAAATACTCCTTTTCATGATTATAGTTTATGTTGACTTGTAATCGTAAAATACCATTTAGGTGTTTACGAATGATTAACCAGTCAGAATGCATTCGTATTTCGTAATTATCAATAAAGGCAATCTGTTTCTATTTTTAACTGTTATATATTCACCGGGTAAAATATTACGGCTGTTTAAAGAGCTTTCTCAGATATGCTTCGACAACACAAACACTCTTATGAACCTACACGCACATACACCAACAAAAAGAAATATAAAAAGATCGGACAGGGAAAGTAGCATTTAAGGAGGACAGTCGGCCACAAAACACAGAAACAAACACGCAAACAGACAAACAAGAAGGCAGAAGCAATAATAAATGGAAACGACATCACGAACACAAAAGGGTTGACAATAGGACTACCGCCCTGGAACGGTCAGTAGGCAATAAGGCCTACTGGTTAGCTTGAATCGATTTTATATGCGCACAATCATCGCTATTATCCTGTCTTCCGCGCCCAAATAGACAAGACAGTGTAAACAAAACTACATCCCATCAAAAGGAATTCTCTAACAATAAAGTCCAAATCCAGAGAAACTAACTAAAGATACACATACAAAATAATAAACATCTAAGGATGTATCCAGAATCGTACTGAACAACCATAGTAGTTGCATCTAAAGAGAAAACCAATCTGGGGTACGACCAGAAAACCCGAGGGACGAAAGCTCATGCACCCACTTCCCTTAGTTGGGGTTTCAGTAGGTACAATCATAGAGTCCCAAGAGATATTCCAGTCATCGCACAAGTGAAAAGTGAAGCGTAATGACAGACTGTAGAGGGGTCAATCACTAAACATGCAGTGCGCTGCAAAACCAAAGGGTTATATCCTTTTCTGACGAACTTCCTGATTAAATTTGTAAAGCGGTTAGGAAACCCGTCAGACCTCTTTAACTTACGAAGTTTATAGACCGCATCTCCATAAAATGAGGGTTGTGATATGGTTGTGGTTGCCAATTAAAACTCAAAATGCAATTAAATTTTATGTCAGACGCGAATTGATTAATGCTAAGCAGCTTCAAGATTGCCGTGTGTTAAACACAGTTAATTTATACGGTGGTAACATTGCTCAGGGGATTACAGATAATATAGAATGCCATTATGGTAATATGTTACACCATTTTTCATTTTTGCATGTCCCACTTCCTTCATGGTCTGGCACAAATGCTAGCTGCAGACTGCTGTTATCACCTTATGAGTATCTGTCCTGCTTTCTTGCAATACTTAACTAGGGTATGCAGATGCTAAAACATAAAGTACATAGCAAGTATAGGTACATGTACATTATCACTGTGTAGGAATTGAATTGAATGAAGTTTAATGGCTCATCAACACAGTATAGGTTATTTAGAGTCGCCCCAGAGAGAGGGAAAGGATACATAGGAATCCGGGAACCTGCCCTACTCTTATTATCGAATAGATTCCTATGGTTCTTTAACGTGCTCGGATGATAGACCGATACACGGGACCGCCCGGTATACGTCCACATCCGACGGACGAGCACTGTGTAGGAGGTATAATGAAGAATGAGTTATTTCTATTTCTTTCTACTGATACTGAACATAATCAGTTTTAATTTAAAGTCATGGCAGCATCATTTCCAAAGAAAGGTTTGTTAGTTTTTTGTATCACCGATTAATACAGACCTTCAGTGAGATCTTTAATTTGCATATGGAGTAACTGTTTCTACAATACGCTGGTCGATACATGAGTACCTGCATACATAAAAGGTCTACATTACTTTATTATTAGGTACTAGTATGCTATATACATTGCTTTGACATAACTGTAACTACCGTAGACTGCAATAGCTACCTCAGTACAATATCGAAGCTGATGATACTGAACACAGCTACATGGTAAATAACTGAATCCTAACCATATGTCTTCCATAGCTCAGTAGGTATAGTGCAAGTATCATGCTGAACAAATTCTAAGGGCCTTACAATATCGCTTTAGTCGGTGCTAGAAGGCGTGAGAGGTGTTGCATATTATAATTGCCTCTCATGAAAAGACTCAATAAAACCGAGTCTGCAACTTTTCTCTCTTGTTTGTGTTTGTTGCTTCCAAGGGATCACCTTTTCCGTACTTATTTACATACAGAGATGCATAATGTCACATTGAATAAACCAAATTAAACACTGTATCATTAACAAAAAGCAATAACATTCATTTAAAAAGTATAATTCTGTGATTAAATCCATGAAAATATCTGCCATGACAGTAAAATTGACCAAAATTGACCGTAATTTAAATTGAATGTACCGATATTGGTGTTTTAAACTGGGATAGCACCAAAATATGATTCATAGCTATACATATATATTCAATACAGGAAGATAAAAGTATGCCGTTATGAAAAGTGTGCCGTTATACCAGATATCATACAATGGGGTGTGGCTAGCAATAAAACAGTTATAAAATATCCAACTCAGCTAACCCCTCAATATATTTTATGGTATATGCTCAGAACACTTAGTTGAGCATTCTGTGACTAATACATGTTGTATCTCCTATTGATATCATTGAGCATGAATGTGGTTTTATTTTGCTTGTAAAATATTTTGTCTCTGTGTTTTCTCTCAAACAGTTCCCACTCCCCCACCCCTCCAATAACTGAAACGTTTCTACGACAATGTATCCAACAATATCAAATATGGGCCATGTAAAAAGAAGGTGGTGGGGTAGAAAAAACTAATATAACTTCCTTATCTTTAGGCCCATAGACATCAGATCGGTTTTAAATCAAAGAACAGACAATATGCTGTTCAGCAAACCACGTTAAAAGAGAAAGATATGCATATTTTAGTTGTGACGTTACGGTCCGGACACGAAACTGCGTACGTGTTTTTGACCTATGAACTGCAAGTGTGACTTTGAACTTGTCTGTTTGCGTGTTTGTTTCTGTGTTTTGTGGTTTACTGTCCTCCTTGAATGCTACTTTCCCTGTCCGGTCTTTTTTTTTTTTTTTTAAGATATGGACCTGGGTTTTGCGCGCAACACATCGTCTTGTTATGGTGATCACTTGTAACCTTTTCGGGGGCATAAAAAGGGCAGCCTCACTATTCATTGAATAAATTAAATTACCTCATAAAATCTGTATCCATTAGGAAACACCTCCCTCACAAATGGAAGAAATTATCACGAAGAATCTGCTGGTAAATAACAGAGTCCATCTAACCAGTAAAAATACAGCAGTTGATTCTACCTCGATATGAAATTACTGCCCACATATTGACCTGAAATATAAATAAAATGATACTCTAGTATTCATAGCAATATATGTTTCCTAATGGTTCCCCTTATGAACAAGTTATTAACCGTAAAGGGACACATGGCAATCTTGAAAAGTTTATCATGACGTTTTAATATCAAGCATTGAAATTAACGTCTAGAAATATGTATCCAGTACCATTTTGACTTTAAACTGCTTCCATATGATTAAACAAAAATGTTGAGGTTTAGTTTTTTCGTCTTATTCTGGACACCTAAGATTAAATATATTACTGGTGCAATATTATCACCAGGCAATATAAATGCAAAAACAATGTTTTGTACTATTCTTATATTACAGATTGCACAAATGCAGGTTATGTAGAAAAACTAACGGGACGCCACACGTTTTTTTTTATAAAAAAAACACAAGATTAGTTATGTAGAAATTTTTTTTGACTAACGGGACGCCACACGTTTTTTTAAAAAACAAACAAGATTGCCATGTGTCCATTTAAGTAATAATACATCATAAGGTATTCTCAGCCATGGCGATCATTTTTGGATATTTTAATATGTTTTCGCAAAATGATTAAAACAAGAGGCCCAAGAGGGCCTGTGGACGCTCTACTGGCTAACATGGCTCTTATAACATCAATAATGCGAGAGACTGCCATTTACGTTTTTATGAAAGTTTTGGGCAAAATACAGCTTATCAACTAAATCAAGGGCCATAACTAAAGAATCTGGTAAAGTTTGGTAAAGATCAGATGAAAAATGAAGGCCCTACCGTATTAACGAGGCAAAATATAGCATTTTTAACTAAATCAAGAGCCATAACTCCTCTGCAGGGAACGATATGGGCGCTCGCCCGCTCGCAAAAGCGAGCTGGACAAGGTACGGGCGAGTACACATACAGGTGCACTAGTCCGTATATGCGAGTGCTGTAATCTGCTGTAGTCTACCCAACATCGTCAAATACACACCTTGCATACATACAACAAAAGGACAAAAGCGTCTGAAAATCCATTTCGTTCACTGAGATGTTTAAAAGGTGACAGGAAATAATAAATTTGGGAGACACGGATCTCGTTCTTGACTGGAAAACAGTCTAGGAAGTGATCACTTGTGATTGGCACGAAACGCTTGGTGTGAACCAATCGCTACGCATCTTATAAATGATGGCAAATCAAAATGGCGGCGCCCATTTGTTTTCATAGGTATTTGTGCGGTCAAAGGCTTAGCATGTAAGAAATTTTTACTTTCTCGTGTCTAAATGCAAATAAAAGACAATGTAGGACGATTGTGAACCTTACTGAGGTTACATCTGCGTGTTTTAGTATGTTTTATCAGAGAAAATAGTCGATTTACACCAGTGGTCGTGAGTGACAAAGTAACTCGACACCTGCTTCTGAATGTCACACATTTTCGTCGGTCACTTCCTAGACTGTTTTCTAGTCGAGTAGATAATATACACGAATGGTGAATTGTATAATAAAATGGCTTTATATATGTTAGAATGATTTTTGTTCTGATTTTATGGATATTTATTATACAGACCAGTACTGATTGACACGGACCAGTACCCCTTAAGGTCCACTGGTCCGTAAAAACCAGTACTACCTCGCATCCCATTTTGATCCCTGCTCTGTTACTGGTCCGACTGGTCCAACATGGAGCTAAAAAAAAAATCATAAATAAAAATTTGAAAAAAATTTGAAAAAAAATAAGAAAAATCAAAAAAAATATTGAAAAAAAAAAATCAAAAAAAAATTTGAAAAAATATATAATATATATAATATAAAAAAAAGTCATAAAATCTGGTAAAGTTTGGCAAAGTGAAGGCCCTATCCTAAGACAAATTATAGCATTTTATAACAAAATCAAGGGCCATAACTCCGCTGTTACTGGTCCGATCTGTCTGGTTTTCGAACTTGACCGAGCTTTTATTGACATTAACAATCTAATAAAGTTTGGTAAATATCGGATAAAAATGAAGTTTTAACGAGGCAAAATATAGCATCTTTTACTCCGCTGTTAATGATACGATCTAGCTGGTTTTCGAACTTGTTCGAGCTTTCATTGATATTAACAATCTGTGCAAGTTTGGTAAAGATCAAATACTAAATGAAGGTGCTAGAGGGTTCACAAGGCTTAATATGGCATTTTTCAGCAAAACAAGGGCCATAACCCCGTTGAAATTATTTTGATCTTGCCGGTTTTCGAACTTGTTCGACCTTTCATTGATATAAAGACACTGGCAACGTTAAATAAATATCCGATTAATATTGAAGGCCCTAGAGTGTTCACGAGGCAGAAAATAGCATTTTTGCAGAAAAACAAGGGCCATAACTCTGGTGTTACTGATCCGATTTGGCTGGTTTCGAACTTGTTTGAGCTTTCATTGATATTAACAATCTATGCAAGTCTGGTAAAGATCAAATGATAAATGAAGGTGCTAGAGTGATGCATGATCCATATTTTGTTGAGTGCCAGATAGCTATACATGAAAAAATGAAAATACTATAGCGATACTACATGTTCGATATTATTCAGTATCATGATATTTGATGTACACTATTTCATGTACATGTATTTTTACTATGTTAAAGACTATTATCATGATTATTAGAAATTTATACAAATACAACAATAACTAAAAGGATGTTTATTAAATTAATCCTGAAGAGTTTCTTGCTTAGGATGTCTATTTTCATCTGTGGAAATGGAGGTAACTGTAACATGCTCAAAACTGATTAGTGGATGACTGATTAGTCGTATTTACACAATAGTTCAACTTCATTGTCATCTTACAGCGAAGACATGTTACTTTTGACTTTTTATATTAAAATGCTACTTTAAATTACTTCTTTTTTTTTTAAATGCAGACATAAACAAAAAGCAGGTTTCATATTATTGATAAAAAATACTGAATGCTGCAAACTGCAAATGTTACATTATAATTGTATATACAGTCTATTAATAAACATTAATAAATAGGTATCTACATTATCACCGAGAAGAGAGAAAAAATATATCCCTATCAACCTAACCTAATTTTCTTGGGAACAAGACCAGAAACAGACCTCTTTTTTATTGGCCTTAGACAAGCACTGTTGATTCAAGTGACTGAGAAATGAATTGGGTGTTTGGGATCACTTTGGGCTTAAACAATTTTTAAAAGCACTCTTTGAATTAAATATGTTGTGTCACTAGCCCGAATTCTTATATACTCAATGAAGACCTGTACATTTTCCTTTACCCCTACTATATCAATTTTAAAAAATTCCCTAGCCCGAAGGACAGTTTACTAGCCCCGGACTTCGAGTTAGTGGGTTAATTCGAAGACTGTAAAAGGCGCTACATTAGCAGACAATGTTGCAGTAAAGCATGCAATGTTACAATCAAGTGCTCCAGCAGAACAACACATTTGCTAGCTCACTTGTGAAGACATCACCCTGCGCTGAATGCTAATTTGAAAGTAAACAATGTGAACATCAAAACTGTTGTGCGTAATGTTTTCCATTTACTAGCACAACCAATATTGCATCATGTTGTGTTTTCTGCATCAAAGTACACAACTGGCAAGGTCTATTGAAATTACAAACAGAATAGCACAAGAAAATATACTGATACGTATCATGTTAAAGTCTCGTGTATCGCAATATACAGCTACGCATTTTTTAACAGGTCCCCTTGCTTATACAAGTTATAGGCTAGTGCTCTACTAACTGAGCTAACCATGCCATCGGGTACTTTCCATCAGGTATACAATATCACCGCTTTTAACTTTTATAATACTGATCTAGCTCTTCTGATCTCTCTGACCACATTATTATTCTAGTCACCAATGGTGTAGTAAACCGAGCAAAACAAATGTGGCCATTATGCGACTCAAACCCGGGACACCTCGTTTACAGGTCGTGCTCTACCAAATAATGAGGTAACCAGACCACTGGGTACCCAATATCATCACAATCATATAGAATCATATATAAAATACTTATAACATTAAAAAATATACAATACCTTGTATGTAGGTTTGGGTTTTGGTGCTTTTGATGGCAGCCTATCTATAAAAAAAGAGTATGATAATGGACCTTTGGAAACGGCCGAGCAAGACACATACGAAATATTGCAGTCTCGGTTTGATTGAGACTGTTCATGAGTGGTAGTGAAATATGCTAGCTACCGCTCACGCACTCTAGCCCCGGGTTGAGCAGAACTCAATATTAATAAAATCAATAGCATACAAGTTTAACCATCCCGAAGATGGCATGCATATGGCGGTGGACATGTAGTTAACCTTCTTTAATGTATTCCCCATGTCGTACGGCGTATGGTCCCAGTATCTAATAAAATGAAATGCCCCGAAGAGCGAAATAAACATAATGGAATTAAGTTGGGAGCAGCGGTTATGAAGCCTGCGTATAAAAAGCAGACAACATATCCTATGAGTGGTTAAACAATACCCAGAGCCTTTTATCGGCAGGAGTATTGGAACCACCGAATCAAAAATTAAGTAAGAAAACAAAAGAAATTGAAAATGTACCACCGATAACTAACTATAAATATCGGGCTCAGCGATCTCCAAAGATCGAATGAATACCAGTACTGATTGCAAGCGCGGGGAGACGTTTTACTGCCGCCACACTGCACAGGCAACGCCAATGTGCTATAAAGAAATAGTATCATAATGGACCTTTGGAAACGGCCGAGCACGACAAATACGAAATATTGCTGTCTCGGTTTGATTGAGACTGTTTATGAGTGGTAGTGAAATATGCTAGCTACCGCTGACGCCCTCTAGCCCCGGGTTGAGCAGATCTCAATTTTAATAAAATCAACAGCACAAAATATTAACCATGCCATCTACTTAACCATCCAGAAGATGGCATGCATATGGCGGTGGACATGGAGTTAGCCTTCTTTAATGTATTCCCCATGTCGTACGGCGTATGGTCCCAGTATCTAATAAAATGAAATGCACCGAAGAGCGAAATAAACATAATGGAATTTAGTTGGGAGCAGCGGTCATGAAGCCTGCGTATAAAAAGCAGACAACATATCCTATGAGTGGTTAAACAATACCCAGAGCCTTTTATCGGCCGGAGTAGTGGAACCACCGAATCAAAAATTAGTAAGAAAACAAAAGAAATTGAAAATGTACCACCGATAACTATACGTATCGGGCTCAGCGATCTCCAAAGATCGAATATCCCATTATTAGTCCGATAAAACTTAACCCGTCCATTGGAACTCATTTCCACGGTCGTTTCGTCCGTGAAGACGACGTTCTTGTGGCTAACATTCGCATAATCAAACCATTTTCCAACATTTATATTACTAATTAACTGACAGCTGTATCTCTTTCATTCACATATTAATGAAAGCCTCATGAATGTCAGAAATGTTCCTGTCTGCAGTTCGAGATCGCGGTTTTCTCTCAGCAATGACAGTAGCCTGAGTAGGCGTCCGATTCAACAGAAAACGAACACCTCTGGCAGAAACACTGACATGATGGTTTACATTTATAAAAAATTTAGAACATCCTTTCTTATTCAAATGAAACACAGTTTTTCTTAAAGTCACTGGCAAACGAGGTCTCGGTGGCATTTTTGACAGTAAGTAAGCTAAAGTTTAGCTGGCGAACTTAGTCTATACTCCGAGAGACTGCAACTGAAGATACGCCATTATTGTTGTTGTTGATTTTCTTACCACGAACCCCAGAAGGCTCTGGGTAGGGTATAATCCAACACCTGATATCCTCCACCACAGTAATAATAATAATAAAAGAATAACGATTCACACATATATGTAATACCAGTTGTGGAAATCTTCACCGCCTATAAAGGTGAACCTCTTTACGAGTAGAACTGTTAATATCCTCCATTTTGTATCGTTCTGTGTTTTGACTGGTCAAACGGACTATGATGCAAAAAACGGGTCAAAACGCAAAAAAACGCGTTTCCAAACGTTTTCAAACGGTAAGCAAAAGTTTTTAGGTCAGCGTTCGTTTACCTGTTTTGAAACGGATTAACGGAAAACGAACGGAACACGAACGAACGATCGTTTAACGGATAAGCAACGGCCGCGAAACGTAACAACCCGGTAATAAAACGCTGCCAGGTCTGTATTGTGTGCGCTTTTTGTCCGTCCGTCATCGTCGTCGTCGCCAGTTAGCTCTTGGTTAAACAACTTTTCCTAATACAATTGTGACCAAATTTCACATGGATAATACTGAGGTGAAATCATTCCAAAAGTATACAAATTAGGCTAATGTGACATCCAAGATGGCCGCCATTACCATATATGCCTAAAACCTTAAAAAAATATTCTTCTCAAGAACCACAGATTATATTTTTAACGTTTTTAGTTATGAATGATTGCCAACTCCTAGACTACGAAAGTTGTACAGACGATGTTCCTAGGGTCAAAAATGATTGTGCCCTGGGTTTCCAAAGTGCGTTACTATTGAGATTTTACATGTTTTACATAGACTTATAGATCATGGCGAAGATTTCTTTATTTACACTTTCCTGTTTTAATGGGATGACAGTATGGTAAGTGTGAGGTTGTGTGCACCATAGAACCGGCTTAAACCCCCTGTGGCCTACTTTGCCACTTGCCGTTCCAAGGCGGTAGCCCTATTGTCAACCCGTTTGTGTTTGTGATTTTGCATTTAATATTACTCTTGCCTTCTTGTTAGTCTGTTTGCGTGTTTGTTTCTGTATTGTGTGGTTGACTGTCTTCCTTGAATGCTACTTTCCCTGTCCGATCTTTTTATATTTCTTTATAACCGCTGCTCCCAACTAAATTGCATTTTGTTTTTTTCGCTCTTCGGGACACAGCATTTTGATACTGGGACCATACGCCGCTGGAAATGAATTAATGACAGTAAATATAGCATGCCCACTGCCATATGCATGCCATCTTCGGGATGGTTAAAATTCTGTACTATTGAGTGGATGAATATTGAATTTTACTAAACCCGGAACTATTGGGCGTGAACGGTAGCAAGCATATTTCACTACCATTCATGAGCAGTCTCAATTAAACAGAGACTGCAATATTTCATATTTATCGTGTTTGGAAGTTTCCAAAGGTCCACTTTTATTCTCTTTTGTATAGGGCATTTTAAACGACATCCGAACAATTTTGACCAACTTGTACATGGGCAATACTGAAGTCAATGCCTTCCAAAGTAGTACAAATTAGTTAAATGTGACATCCAGTATGGCCGTCATTACCATATATATGGTCAAAACCTTAAAAAATCTCTTCCCAAGAATCGCTGAACAGATTTTGCCAACTCCTAGTCTACAAAAGCTTTACAAACGAAGTTCCTAGGGTAAAACATGGTTGTGCCCCGTGGTTCCAAAGTTTTGTATATGCAGATTTTACATATACATATATAGGGCATTTGTAAACGACATCTCTTTAGAAACCGTTTTACCATTTTTGACAAAATTTCACGTCGATACCGAGGTCAGTGCATTCCAAAATTATACAAATTAGGTAAATGCAATGTCAAAGATGGTCACCATTACCATATATGACAAAACCTTATACATTCTTCTTTTGAAGAATCGCTGTTTGCGGGTTTTATTTATAAATAAACTCCTAGACTACAAAAGTTATACAAAGTTCCTAGTGTCAAAAATGGCTGTGCCCCGGGATTCTAAATTTATATATGGAGATTTTACATGTTTTACATGTTTACATAAGGAATATAAAAAATTGTCTTCTCTATAAGCGCAAGACGTATATCTCTCCTATATTGTATGTAACGCTAGCTTATGGTCCTCTACCAAGTTTGCTCAAATTGTGACTCTGGGGTCAAATATTGCTCCGCTCCGGGGTCACAGTTTTATATATATGAAATTCTTTTTAAAAATGTTCTTCTCCAAAACTGCTTAGTGACTTTTGACTTAACTTCAAATGAATGATCAGAAGGTCCTTAGGTGATTTTCAAATTTGTTAAAATTATGTCAACGCCACATCCAAGACGGCCGCCGTTGAAGGGTAGGTTGGGGGAGGGTAAAAAACATCTCAGAAACTGCACGGCCAATTTTGACCAAATGTCACACGGATGATTCTGAGGTCAATGCCTTTCAAAATTATACAAATTTGATCAATGCCTTATCCAAAATGGCCGCCATTACCATATATGGTCATAACCTTAAAAAAAATCTTCTTCTTATAAACCACTGAGTATATTACGCCAGTTTTTGTTTATATATGATCGCCAAATCGTATACTATAACAATTGTACAAATGAAGTTCCTATGGTAAAAATTGCTGCGCCTGGGGATTTCTTATCCGTCAATTTCCATACAAACATTCTTTGGAAATTCGTAGAACTAAGTTTTTTACAACCTTACCACATCACCTTATTAAAGACAAGCTAATTTCCCTTATTCAAAACACATTCACTAGAGAATATGCTACATTTTCGGCATGTAATATTATTAAAGCGTTTTTTACTAACGGTAGTTTAGAGAATTATACTATGTGGACTTGCTATGAAGAGATATAAAAAGATCGGACAGGGAAAGTAGCATTCAAGAAGGACACTCAACCACAAAACACAGAAACAAACACGCAAACAGACAAACAAGAAGGCAAACGTAATATTAAATGCAAACGACATCACAAACACAAAATGGTTGACAATAGGGCTACCGCCTTGGAACTGTCAGTAGCAAAGTAGGCCACTGGGGGGGTTAAACCGGTTCCAGGGTGCACCAAACCTCACACTTACCCTACTGTCATCCCATTAAAACAGGACAGTGTAAATAAAGAAATCCCCGCCAAGATCTAATCTCTAAAAACAAGGCAGCATCAATATGCAATATAAGTAAATCACAAATATGCTTGTGTAAATATAATAAAAAAACAATAGCCTAGAAAGCCACAATGAATGTACTCATTGACTTGGCAGAAGCCAGAGCAAGAAGAGAATGCACGACAAGAAAGATCATAGACAAACATCAAACGCCACCGTCCCAATGGGCTTTAGATAGGCGTCATCATAGTGTCCACAGCCTGTGCGGTCATCGTACAAATAAAGAGGAAAGCATAGTGGCGAACTGTAAAAGGGTCCACCACCAAGCATGCAGTACGTTGCAAAATGATAGGGTCATAACCTCTTTTGATAAACTTTTTATTCATGTTAATCATTCGATCTTTGGAGATCGCTGAGCTCGATAGTTGTATTTAGTGATCGGTGGCTCATTTTCAATTTCTTTTGTTTTCTTACTTAACTTGATTCGATGGTTCCACTACTCCGTCTGATGAAAGGCTCTGGGTATTGTTTAACCACTCATAGGATATGTTGAACAGTAGTTTGTATGTTGTACTGTAACGATTTTCGTTTTCATGTGTGTCTTGCATTAAAGCTTTTATTGAATATCTTGAATGTAATATTGTCCTTTACGATTTGAATTCTTGATAATAAAATTGAATGTTTTCTCCATTGTTAGACTTTGTAGCATTAAATCAATTGCTCTATTTAATACCACAAGTACAAACACTCACACTACCTGTTCACAAACAGTTTATACATTATAACTACTGGTAATCAATGTATCAAATTACACATTCACTAAAGAGGTTCGCTTTCCTCCATCAGAGACAGTATAAAATTACACATGCACTAAAGAGGTTCGTTTGACTCCATCAGTGACAGTATCAAATTAAACATGCACTACAGAGGTTCGCTTTCCTCCATCAGAGACAGTATCAAATTAAACATGCACTACAGAGGTTCGCTTTCCTCCATCAGAGACACACGGGTACTAAACATTGACTCTAGCACATTTTGGAGGTATATGAAAACGAGAGTCGATGACACTTCCGAGGTAGGGACAAAGATGAAAATAACAAAATAAAGGTGAGTTCAGCTCGTTGTTTTTCATAATATCATTAATCCAAAGAGTCAATGAGCCGGAGGTAGGGTCGATGACACAGAGATAGCGTCGATGCTTATGATGTACGGTGATATAATGTGTTGGCATAGTTGGTATTTTGCAGTAAATTAACTGTTAAATCAACCTGCAATCGATACTATGCGATAGTTATACAGTTATATTTACATATTCGGATACACTATTAGTTCATTTTGGAGACATAATCGGAAAAGGTTAAAAATGTGGGCAGTTTTAGCATCACATATCCTACACCAGTTTCGAACATATTTATTTTTTTATAATAAGTAATAAAAAGTACTTGTATTAATTAATTCCTTTTAACTCAAATCTCGGATATTACAAGCTCCGTGGAGAATCATTTTCATAAGTTAGCTATATCTATGTCGAAACCCATATTTCCATGATCTAAAAGACTACTGTCTACGTTTTATATCACGTATATGTTATTGGTATGTGTGAAAGGTCAATACATGGCATTATAAATCCCAAAGATTGACCTAAAAGCAACAAAAATAAAAAAAACTACGCTGAGAATCATCTCGCTGAAATAACTTTCTTTGATTCTGCTCTCAATCCGCTAAGTATTAGCAGAAGTGAATGTTAACCGAGTCTTTTTACCATTGATTGCGATACTTTAGGCACAGTTATATTTTTATGGACTGAGAATTAGAGCTGAAATGCATGTGTTTATCCCACCGAGTCGATACAAATCTTCGTTACGGATGATCATCTCGCGCACCTGCTGATGACGTCAATTACTGGGCTTGTAAATGCGAATTTCCTATTATTGCATCATGTAAAAAAAAATGAACTTGTCGCGCTGTGTAAATCGTATCTTTTTGTGTTCCTGTCAGTTAAATTAATGAAATAATAATCACATATATTTTAACGTGGATTTAATGTCAAGGTAACCGCGCATATTTCTCTGTTTTTAATTTTAATTTAAACATACCGACATTCTTACAGGGGGTTGGGGTTGGTGGTTGGAGTTAGGGATGGTGATGGTGGTGGTGGAGGGGGTGGTGGTTGTTGGGGGGGGGGGGGGGGGGTTGTCGTCCGTCGTTAATTTGTGTCTAGTTAAGGCAATAGGGCCTTCAATTTTCATCTTATCTTTATTAAACTTTACCAGATTGTTAATGTCAATGAAAGCTCGGACAAGTTCGAAAATCAGTAAAATCGGACCAGTAACAGCGGAGTTATGACCCTTGATTTAGTTAAAAATGCTATATTTTGCCTCGTTAAGACGATAGGGCGTTCATTTTTTATCCGATCTTTACTGATTTTAAAAAATAAATATGTTCAAAACTGGTGTAGGATATGTGATGCTAAAAATGCCCACATTTTTAACGTTTTCCGATTATGTCTCCAACATGAACTAATAGTGTATTCGAATATCATGAATATGTAAATATAACTGTATAACTATCGCATATTATCGATTTCATGTTGATTTAATAGTTAATTTATCACCGTACATCATAAGCATCGACGCTATCTCTGTGTCATCGACCCTACCTCCGGCTCATTGACTCTACCTCTTGCCGAAAATTTACGATAAATCCATTATACTCTATTGTCTGATTTAAAATGTCATTACTGTTTAATAATTACATTATGGCCTTTTCATCTCCAATATTAAAACACCAGACTTTCATGAATAAATAAGAATATGCACCGAACAAATACGATCTGTCGAAGAAAACACACACACCTTCCAATCTTATAAAAGACCTAGGCGTGAAATTAAACAATACTTTGTAATAGTTTTGCAACTTAGATATACTTTGAACACATACAATTGGAATAGCATTCCCCGATTTTTGAAATAAATCGATGGATTAATGATATTATGGAAAACAACGAGCTGAACTCACCTTTATTTCGTTATTTTCATCTTTGTCTCTACCTCGGAAGTGTCATCGACTCTCGTTTTCATATACCTCCAAAATGTGCTAGAGTCAATGTTTAGTACCCGTGAGACAGTATCAAATTAAACATGCACTACAGAATTTTCTTTTCCTCCATCAGAGACAGTATCAAATTACACATGCATTAATGAGGTTCGTTTTCCTCCATCAGAGATAGTATCAAATTAAACATGCACTACAGAGGTTCGTTTTCCTCCATCAGAGACAGTATGAAATTAAACATGCATTAATGAGGTTCGTGTTCCTCAATCAGAGAAGTATCAAATTGAATATGCACTAAAGAGGTTTATTTTCCTCCATCAGAATCAGTATCAAATTAAATATGCACTAAATGGGTTCGTTTTCCTCCATCAGAGAAGTATCAAATTACCTATGCACTAAAGAGGTTCGTTTTTCTCCATCAGATACAGCATTAATTTACATATGCACTAAAGAGGTTCGTTTTCCTCCATCAGAGACAGTATCAAATTCACATGCACTAAAGTGGTTAGTTTTCCTCTATCAGAGACAATATCAAATTACACATGCACTAAAGCGGTTCTTTTTCTTCCGTCAGAGACGCTATCAAATTAAATATGCACTAAAGAGGTTCGTTTTCCACCATCATCAGAGACAGTGTGTCTAAATGTGCTGTGTTATAATCTATGGTTATGTTATGCGATGTGGAAGTGTAATAAACCCATGATGTATTTATCATATTACACCAGAGAAATACATATGCTAATGAAGATAGAATCACCTTCGGTCCTTTCCGTTTAGCTCGGTGTGCATCCACATTGACTCGTTGATGTCCGTAACCGTTTAAAATATCGGATTACGGAAAACATCGACGTAGTTCCGTTGTTCGGTGGCGTACAAAGAAGACGAAATGAATAGACGACATCATCATACAAACATACGCCATCATCAACCGGCAACGTTGTATTTAGGAAACTACAAGGGAGCTACAATAAACAATGCTCCTTATGAGGCTTTTGTGGAGTTGTCTACTTAATATTAAATTTATTAAACGAGTTGGATAACATTGACACAGCCTGGCATCGTTTAAGTTTATCCATCTCGTTTAATAAAAGTGCCGAGCATCATGTCACTTTTATCCAGTGTATGTATGCGTTTTATATTACCTAGATAGATTATATTACAGGCAAGTTATTATCAAGGAAGTGTGTGTAAGTCTTTAATATCCCCTTTCATACTTCTTTTATTATATT
Source organism: Cyrtodaria siliqua (assembly GCA_037043455.1). Lineage (NCBI taxonomy): Eukaryota > Metazoa > Mollusca > Bivalvia > Adapedonta > Hiatellidae > Cyrtodaria > Cyrtodaria siliqua. The sequence continues at coordinate 196,159 of JAWPHD010000392.1, read as the reverse complement.
GGTGACTACGCTCTAATAGTTATAGCAGTGCGTTTAAATCCTAGATATTATTAGAATAATATGTATAACTGCAGTCAAATTAAATAAAATCACGGTCGTTTCATGTTGCATTCAATTACTCAAATTACCATTTCGGTCATGAATGAACAGTTCAACTTTACATATGGGGACTTCGATCACAAACTATAGTTTCACTATTGTCGTTGATCTGCGCATGTATAGTTAGTAATGCGAACTTACTCTAGTTAAACCATAGTTTCTATAAATGGATACATACGGCATAGTGTAAAACATGGAATGTGCTTATTATATATATGTGTCTATCAAAAAATAACAACTAAAACTCGAATAAATACAAGCATATGAACAAATGTGTAATATGTAGAATCCAGTCGACTTTTATACCACACCGAGATGGGTGTTGTCACATTGCTTTCTCGAAACCTACCTACCACGCAGGAAAACCCAAACGAAGAGACGAACAAAAAAAGAGGTGTATTATTCATCATTCTATGGATTTTTTCAACTGAAACCATATCTTCAGTATCAGTATTCAAACAACAAAACAAGTTATAATGATATCGCCACCTCATTATGGGGGTGTTGAAGTAAAAACAAGATTCGTGGTTCTCTGTATATCTGAATATATATTTATAACAATGTATGAGTCTAATGCATGATAACGATGACATGAATAAAATGAATAAAGACATTGCCTGAATGGAAATAACAATGATGAATGGAAATAGCATCTCAATTAATACAATCACAAGTAAAGTATTGTATAGAAAATACATTCAGACATAATAACAGGCTGAATGAACAAGAAAGCTTTAATTGAAAATAACAAAGGATCGCCATCTTGGAATTGAACTGTACATGAACATTGAAGAATTCTTATAAACTAAATAACTCCTAAAATAACCATTTCCAGAGAAAAGTAATTAACACAATGATGGATACATGTCTCATAAACAAACACAGTACTAACCTGAATATATATATTATCTTTTACAAGATAAGTATAACATAATGTAAAATGACAATATCTTCTGTTCTTTCACTACCAACTGAGATGTTCAACTGTGCGCATGATTTTTTCGCCAGGTTAGTTGTGTCAAAGGTTAAATTTACTCACCTGTGAAATATTACTGGAGTTTAAAGGTGGTCATCCTAATTTGAAATGTCTAACGTAAGGTAAAGAGAAAGTAGATTGAAAGATGAAATGAGTGATGAAAAGTGATGATGAACTGATTAAATGGTTAAAACACAAACACAGTCGTGAGATATAAAGGTTCTTAATACCTGTATATGTCATATTATCATATTCATGTAGTAAGATTTTGTTCCAATTAGAAATTGATGTCGTTGATCAAGTTGTTCATTTCCCTAGTGATTTTATAACTTGGCTTGCTTTGTCTTCGACGCGGAAATGCGTTTACGATGCTTTTCATCTGAATATCATTTCTTTTATTTTTTTTGGCCCAGCCATTCGAAAACCTACCAGCCCAATGACGCTAAACATAGAAAACAATTATAGGTTTGGATTTCAAGACATACTAATATAAAAGGCTAGTTTTCTTCAACTGGATTGGTAGTTTGGAGTATGCGTTTATTTTGAAACGTAATTTTTAAAAATATGTAGTTTGCTCATCACGACTACAGTTTTTCAGATATAACATGCTGGCTGCTCAATGATGTTTTGGTCACATGGTATATAACAACACTATGAGATTATCAGCTGGATATCATAATCTGCACTAATCGAGATACATACAGTATGCTTGATTATACTTTTTGGGGTTGAAGAAAAGAGGGAGACCTATATATATATTTCTATTTAAAACCCGAAAACGCAAAAACATAATATTTGTTTGCTGGAAGTGTTATAAGACCATTAAATATGTTTTTAAATTGTGAGGCATTATTTTGGCCACACATTTTTTTCACACCACATAGAAAAGGTCTTAAAACGAATATATAAAATTAGCTTTACTCTTTTTAATTGAATTATAAAAGGTTACATTCCTTTACCAATGACGTACATATAGCCACAGTTGCACCCATCATATTACTACATTTGTATTTAGATGCGTAATTTATAAAAGTGATGCTTTTCCTTTAAATACTCTATTTAATTGGATTATACAAAGTTACGTTCCTGTACCGATAGCATACATATTCCCTTGCTCCATCGTAGATAGTAACGTAATTAATAAACGTGCTGCTTTACTCTTTTTAATTGAATAATAAAACGGTTATTTTCCAGTACCTATGACATACACAATTATATCCACAGTAGTTAGATGCGTCATTTATAAAAGTGTAGGTTTTGCTTTATTCTTTTTAATTGAATAATACAACGGTTATTTTCTAGTACCTATGACATACACAATTATATCCACAGTAGTTAGATGCGTAATTTATAAACTTTGAGTGTTGCTTTACTCTTTTTAATTGAATAATAAAACGTGTTTTTTTCCAATACCAATAACATACAAAATTATATCCACAGTAGTTAGATGCGCAATCTATAAAAATGTTGTTTTTGCTTTATTCTTTTTAATTGAACTATAAAACGGTTACGTTCCTGTACCGTTCAAAGAATCGTACTTCAACTGTCTTCATTTACCCCTCTCTCTGTGCATGAAATGTACCGGATAAGCATCGTGTTTCAACTGTCTTCATTTACCCCTCCCTCTGTGTGTGAAATGTACCGGATAAGCATCGTACTTCAACTGTCTTCATTTACCCCTCCCTCTGTGTGTGAAATGTACCGGATAAGCATCTTTTGAGAAACATTGAGAGGCTCCGTGGTTCTGTAGACTGGAGATATGGTGTTACACGTGTTTTCAGCTGCTTTAGAATAATTGTTAATGAACATTCTCTCCTCGAAAAGACGGAAACGATATAATACGAAAAAACAATTCCAGCGCTGATTATTTATAATGTATATTGTTTAAATACGGCAGATTGGTCTAAGTGGGGGATAACTGGTTATAACACCGAACCTATTAGACTAATCAAACACACCTTGCGCACATGATTAAAGTAACTGTCGGCAATCTAAATAATAAATACAAAACGGAAAGACGCTTTTAGATTTTATCTTCCTTTTAAAAGGGACTGTCCGCGATCTGAAAATTAAAACCGAAAGAAGAGTGGAGTGTTTATCTAACACTCCATTTTTTTAAAAACCCTTTTACTATTTTTTAAAGGACCGTTGGATTTTGATGGCATATTTCATTTATTTTGCGCGACATACCGTTGTTGTTTCGAAGTTTCACTTGAGGTAATGATGGTTAAAATTGAGCTAATAATGGTTAGAAATGGGATAATAATGGTTAGAGATGAGTGTTTCAACTTTAAAGTAACCAGTTAAGCACATTTGATTTAAACCACCATTATCTAGTATGTATGCATTATACATAAATACAAGACGGATAGCGGAATTATCCAGCCTTTATAATGGAACGGCCTTCTACTAGTACATGTCTCTCCCATTTGTACGGAATGCTGTTGTGACCATCATGTCAAAGTTTACAAATAAATCACATTTTTGACCATTGAATTGCGATGCAATTTTAACTAGATCGATGGACGAAAAGTCGAAAATGCAATGCTATGATGGCCAAAAAGTTGAAAAAGCCAGATTATAACGGTCGAAAACTCAAAGATACTATGATGGTCGAAAAGTCGAAAATGAAATTGAATGCTAATAATCTTGCGGAAATGCGATGGTATACATGTACTTGTATTAACATAATCAGATTTTCGACTTTTAACATCGAATTTTCTACTTTTAGCATCGCATTTTCGACTTGTAGCATCGCACTTTCTACTTTTACCAATTGCATTTTCGACTTTTCGTCCATCGACTATGGTACATTTGCATCACACTTCCGACTTTTAAAACCATCGTCCTAGACGTAGCCCCAACAGTGTTCCGTACTTTGGCCAACACATAAACGCATTCTAAATAGTATTGTATCTTACGTTTATCGCACTCATAAACATGATAAAGTTCTTATCTATGCATGAACCAATTACAATAAACAATTTTAAAAAAATCCTCAGTTATACGCTTGTGATGCTTACAAACACCGAGAACAGGAGAATGTTTAATGGCGCTTAAAGCTTTGTTTTATTTCATACGCACGCGTCGAGTGCACTTCTTGAAATTCTTCTTGCTTTTAGATAAATAATGCAAATATTAATTTAGAGAAATATCAAAAAACACTTGTCATTACGAGGCTCCTGCACCACACGCTGCCATGCTATCTATGCAATGCTACGCTGCAATTCTTGTAGTTGCTTTGCAAAAGTGTAAGTTATGTGCACGTTTTTTTCTGTGCGCCATACGCTGAATTGCTTGCAGATGCTACGGAAAAAAGTGTAGGATATATGCTGTTCTCTTGGCATTACGAACAAGTACAGGTCTCACATCACAATCCATAGGCCACCAATTATAACGTTTTGCACTGTACTTCAGTATTGTGTTCGACTTTTGATGAATTTAGTTTGTCTGCTATCCAAAAATGGGTTCCAAGCTGTAATTTAAAACAATAAAAAATATATGTTCACCAGGTGTGGGATTTTTAAAAATAATGTTTGGGTGAGAACCGTCAAAACCAGACGAAATGAGACATATTGTTCTGAAATACATTGTGATACTGTCAAACATACATGAAAAGACGATACTATAGCATATCAACACAATTATTTCGTTAATGAAATCTTAAGGTATGGATAATGTACGTAAAGTCAAAGAAAAGCGATATATTTCACACAAAAATGAGAATAAAGAAAGAAGCCTTAGAACTATTTTTGACTTTCCTTTCATTTGTAGGGCACCAAGTGTTTAGGGAAAATAATTGTGTTGTGATACTTGCAGTGCCTGTATTGCGCCCGTATTCCCTAAGTCTTCAATATTAGATACCTGTATACAGTGCCTGCATTGTGTTCTTATAAACAGGTTAAATTGCTATTTTCCCGGCTGAGAGGAAACAAGTGCAATCTTAGACTACATATATGAAAATAAAAGGCAGATACTGCCAGGTAGCACGTTTTTGCTCTCTCCCGGCGAATTAGAAGTATTTTCTAGAATTGTTAAAGCCCGACTAGCTAAGTTATCGTCATGAAATATGAAAAAGGATCCATCTGTATTTAAACATGGATCTGGCTTATATAATTATGTTTATATGCCATTGAAAGAAACACAATATACTGCTGTTTGGCTAGAAAAATATACACACATGTGCAAAGTGAATTAACAGTTGCCAACACATAATTCATTTGCATTGAAATATGTCTTTTTCTAACCAAAGACCAGTATATTGTGTTTGTATTAATGGCATATAAGCATAATTGTATAAGCTAGATTCAAATATAAAGAGCCTCAGATGAATCATTATTCATATTGTATGACATAATTTGGGGTTAGAGGGGCTTTAATACGTGTGATTGCTATATCGAGGTCACCGCTGACCTGAGTGCTGTTGGTATTGTTAATACGTGTGATTGCTATAGCGAGGTGACCACTGACCTGAGTGCTGTTGGTATTGTTAATACGTGTGACTGCTATAGCAAGGTGACCACTGACCTGAGTGCTGTTGGTATAGTTAATACGTGTGACTGCTATAGCGAGGTCACCGCTGACCTGACTGCAGTTGGTATTGTTAATACGTGCGATTGCTATATCGAGGTCATCGCTGACCTTACAGCAGTTGGTATTGTTAATACGTGTGATTGCTATAGGAGGTCATCGCTGACCTGACTGCAGTTGGTATTGTTAATACGTGTGACTGCTATAGCGAGGTCACCACTGACCTGAGTGCTGTTGGTATTGTTAATACGTGTGATTGCTATAGTGAGGTCAACACTGACCTGAGTGCTGTTGGTATAGTTAATACGTGTGATTGCTATATCGAGGTCACCACTGACCTGAGTGCTGTTGGTATTGTTAATACGTGTGATTGCTATATCGAGGTCACCACTGACCTGGGTGCTGTTGGTATAGTTAATACGTGTGATTGCTATATCGAGGTCACCGCTGACCTGAGTGCTGTTGGTATTGTTAATACGTGTGATTGCTATAGCGAGGTGACCACTGACCTGAGTGCTGTTGGTATTATTAATACGTGTGACTGCTATAGCAAGGTGACCACTGACCTGAGTGCTGTTGGTATTGTTAATACGTGTGACTGCTATAGCGAGGTCACCGCTGACCTGAGTGCTGTTGGTATTGTTAATACGTGTGATTGCTATAGCGAGGTCACCACTGACCTGAGTGAAGTTGGTATTGTTTATACGTGTGATTTCTATAGCGAGGTCATCGCTGACCTGAATGCAGTTGGTATTGGTAATACGTGCGATTGCTATATCGAGGTCATCGCTGACCTGACTGCAGTTGGTATTGTTAATACGTGTGATTGCTATAGGAGGTCATCGCTGACCTGACTGCAGTTGGTATTGTTAATACGTGTGACTGCTATTGCGAGGTCACCACCGACCTGAGTGCTGTTGGTATTGTTAATACGTGTGATTGCTTTAGTGAGATCAACACTGACCTGAGTGCTGTTGGTATAGTTAATACGTGTGATTGCTATATCGAGGCACCACTGACCTGAGTGCTGTTGGTATTGTTAATACGTGTGATTGCTATATCGAGGTCACCACTGACCTGAGTGCTGTTGGTATAGTTAATACGTGTGATTGCTATATCGAGGTCACCACTGACCTGAGTGCTGTTGGTATAGTTAATACGTGTGATTGTTATAGCGAGGTCATCGCTGACCTGGCTGCAGTTGGTATTGTTAATACGTGCGATTGCTATATCGAGGTCATCGCTGACCTGACTGCAGTTGGTATTGTTAATACGTGTGATTGCTATATCGAGGTCACCACTGACCTGAGTGCTGTTGGTATTGTTAATACGTGTGATTGCTATATCGAGGTCACCACTGACCTGGGTGCTGTTGGTATAGTTAATACGTGTGATTGCTATATCGAGGTCACCACTGACCTGAGTGGCAAAGTGAATTAACAGTTGCCAACACATAATTCATTTGCATTGAAATATGTCTTTTCTAACCAAAGACCAGTATATTGTGTTTGTATTAATGGCATATAAGAATAATTGTATAAGCTAGATTCAAATATAAAGAGCCTCAGATGAATCATTATTCATATTGTATGACATAATTTGGAGTTAGAGGGGCTTTAATACGTGTGATGCTATATCGAGGTCACCGCTGACCTGAGTGCTGTTGGTATTGTTAATACGTGTGATTGCTATAGCGAGGTGACCACTGACCTGAGTGCTGTTGGTATTGTTAATACGTGTGACTGCTATAGCAAGGTGACCACTGACCTGAGTGCTGTTGGTATTGTTAATACGTGTGACTGCTATAGCAAGGTCACCGCTGACCTGAGTGCTGTTGGTATTGTTAATACGTGTGATTGCTATAGCGAGGTCACCACTGACCTGTGTGCAGTTGGTATTGTTTATACGTGTGATTTCTATAGCGAGGTCATCGCTGACCTGACTGCAGTTGGTATTGTTAATACGTGCGATTGCTATATCGAGATCATCGCTGACCTGACTGCAGTTGGTATTGTTAATACGTGTGATTGCTATAGGAGGTCATCGCTGACCTGACTGCAGTTGGTATTGTTATTACGTATGACTGCTATTGCGAGGTCACCACTGACCTGAGTGCTGTTGGTATTGTTAATACGTGTGATTGCTATAGCGAGGTCACCGCTGACCTGAGTACTGTTGGTATTGTTAATACGTGTGATTGCTATAGCGAGGTGACCACTGACCTGAGTGCTGTTGGTATTGTTAATACGTGTGATTGCTATAGCGAGGTCACCACTGACCTGAGTGCAGTTGGTATTGTTTATACGTGTGATTTCTATAGCGAGGTCATCGCTGACCTGACTGCAGTTGGTATTGTTAATACGTGCGATTGCTATATCGAGGTCATCGCTGACCTGACTGCAGTTGGTATTGTTAATACGTGTGATTGCTATAGGAGGTCATCGCTGACCTGACTGCAGTTGGTATTGTTAATACGTGTGACTGCTATAGCGAGGTCACCACTGACCTGAGTGCTGTTGGTATTGTTAATACGTGTGATTGCTATAGTGAGGTCAACACTGACCTGAGTGCTGTTGGTATAGTTAATACGTGTGATTGCTATATCGAGGTCACTATTGACCTGAGTGCTGTTGATATTGTTAATACGTGTGATTGCTATATCGAGGTCACCACTGACCTGGGTGCTGTTGGTATAGTTAATACGTGTGATTGCTATATCGAGGTCACCACTGACCTGAGTGGCAAAGTGAATTAACAGTTGCCAACACATAAATCATTTGCATTGAAATATGTCTTTTCTAACCAAAGACCAGTATATTGTGTTTGTATTAATGGCATATAAGCATAATTGTATAAGCTAGATTCAAATATAAAGAGCCTCAGATGAATCATTATTCATATTGTATGACATAATTTGGAGTTAGAGGGGCTTTAATACGTGTGATTGCTATATCGAGGTCACCGCTGACCTGAGTGCTGTTGGTATTGTTAATACGTGTGATTGCTATAGCGAGGTGACCACTGACCTGAGTGCTGTTGGTATTGTTAATACGTGTGACTGCTATAGCAAAGTGACCACTGACCTGAGTTCTGTTGGTATTGTTAATACGTGTGACTGCTATAGCGAGGTCACCGCTGACCTGAGTGCTGTAGGTATTGTTAATACGTGTGATTGCTATAGCGAGGTCACCACTGACCTGTGTGCAGTTGGTATTGTTTATACGTGTGATTTCTATAGCGAGGTCATCGCTGACCTGACTGCAGTTGGTATTGTTAATACGTGCGATTGCTATATCGAGGTCATCGCTGACCTGACTGCAGTTGGTATTGTTAATACGTGTGATTGCTATAGGAGGTCATCGCTGACCTGACTGCAGTTGGTATTGTTAATACGTGTGACTGCTATTGCGAGGTCACCACTGACCTGAGTGCTGTTGGTATTGTTAATACGTGTGATTGCTATAGTGAGGTCAACACTGACCTGAGTGCTGTTGGTAGAGTTAATACGTGTGATTGCTATATCGAGGTCACCACTGACCTGAGTGCTGTTGGTATTGTTAATACGTGTGATTGCTATATCGAGGTCACCACTGACCTGAGTGCTGTTGGTATAGTTAATACGTGTGATTGCTATATCGAGGTCACCACTGACCTGGGTGCTGTTGGTATAGTTAATACGTGTGATTGTTATAGCGAGGTCATCGCTGACCTGACTGCAGTTGGTATTGTTAATACGTGTGATTGTTATAGCGAGGTCATCACTGACATGAGTGCTGTTGGTATTGTTAATACGTGTGATTGCTATAGCGAGGTCATCACTGACATGAGTGCTGTTGGTATTGTTAATACGTGTGATTGCTATAGCGAGGTCTTCACTGACATGAGTGCTGTTGGTATTGTTAATACGTGTGATTGTTATAGCGAGGTCATTGCTGACCTTACTGCAGTTGGTATTGTTAATACGTTTGATTGCTATAGCGAGGTCACCGCTGATGTGAGTGCGGATGGTATTGTTAATACGTGTGATTGCTATAGCGAGGTCACCGCTGATGTGAGTGCGGTTGGTATTGTTAATACGTGTGATTGCGAGGTCACCACTGCCCTGGGTACAGTTAAAATAGTTAATACGTGTGATTGCTATAGCGAGGTCACCGCTGACATGGGTGCGGTTGATATAGTTAATACGTGTTATTGCTATAGCGAGGTCACCGTTGACCTGAGTGCGGTTGGTATTGATAATACGTGTGATTGCTATAGCGAGGTCACCGCTGATGTGAGAGCGGTTGGTATTGTTAATACGTGTAATTGTTATAGCGAGTTCACCGCTGACCTGAGTGCTGTTGGTATTGTTAAGACGTGTGATTGTTATAGAGAGGTCACCGCTGACCTCAGTGCAGTTGGTATTGTTAATACGTGTGATTGCTAAAGCGAGGTCACCGCTGATCTGAGTGCAGTTGGTATTGTTTATACGTGTGATTGTTATAGCGAGGTCACCGCTGACTTGAGTGCAGTTGGAAATGTTAATACGTGTGATTGCGAGATCACTGCTGACTCGAGTGAAGTTGTTATTGTTAAAAGAGTATGATAATGGACCTTTGAAAACGGCCGAACACGACACTTTCAAAATATTGTAGTCTCGGTTTGATTGAGACTGTTCATGAACGGTAGTGAAATATGCTAGTTAACGCTCACGCCCTCTAGCCCCGGGTTGAGCAGAACTCAATATCAAAAGTACATAATTTAACCATCCCGAAGATGGCGTACATATGGCTGTGGACATAGACATTTTCCTCCCTCATGTCCTCCGGCGTGTGATTGTTGTAGCGAGGTCACCGCTGACCTGAGTGCAGTTGGTATTTTTAATACGTGTGATTGTTATAGTGAGGTCACCGATGACTTGAATGCAGTAGTTTTGTTAATACATGTGATTTCCATAGCGAAGTCATCGCTGACTTGAGTGCGGTTGGTACCGTCACAGAGGTTAAAAAACTCCAATTCGCCGGAAGTTGTTGCCTGGTGTTTGCCAGGTCGAATATAATTCTCTTAAAAATAGTGCCAAGTTGTACCCTCTGGTAAGCACTCATTTCATGCTTGGTCTGTCTTTCTTTGTTTTAAATGTGCTATTTGACATGTAAGAAATAATATAATAATGTTTTATTAGCATATTGGTCATCTTTGATCTGTTTCTGATAATAAATAAAGATGAAAGTGAAAGTGGGAGTAAATATTGTAACTATATTCTGTGGCGACTGTTGAATTTCATATTAACCATGTTGAAATGTACCGTAACAGTTCTTTCGTAGGAGATAGTTAACTCCTATTTTTCTGACTCAGTCTGATTTTCATTTGGAGAAAGGTACATAATTATAATAGAATAGGTGTCAGACTAACTGAATGTCAGGTAAAGTCAGCTTAAGGCCAGGAAAAATGCATTTATACTATAGACTATATATACAAGGGATTTCATTTGGTGGCCTAGAGATACATGTATATGGTATATGATCGTGCATTCTTATCAGTATACACCGTGAAGTTGAACTATCCAGTTCTCTGAAAGTTGTTGCCTGGTGTAAGTGGAATATAATAAATGGATGTGTTCCCTCTGGAACGCACTTATTACACGTTAGGTCCGCTAGAGGAACATTCGAAACCTAAAGAATAACATGCTCTAAGGTGTGGGACGTGTAGTTCCAAATGCCTTGTTCCTTATTCAATCTAGTTCCTGGGCTTGTATTCTCAAAACTCTGAGCCAAAAATCTCAGAATCAAGCTAAAACTGAAATTTGAAAAACGTATTTCTAATTAAAGTCGTTTGATTTAATGACATTTAATGTACAAATAAATTAGGCATACATGTACTTATACTGATCCTGAAAATGTAATCACAAATCGTGAACAGACTTAACCACAAATTAAATTTGAAGTTTTGATCTTGAGTCTGAGTTTTCTGGCTCAGCAAGTTTCGAGAATAAAGCCCCAGGTTCGAGATTCCATTTTGAAAATGAGGTGAAATGACAAATGATTAAAATCAACTTGTAACAGTCGAAAGACAAACGGGACGAACTATGAACTAGTCTCATACGCGAAGTAAGCTGTTCTCAAATATAAAACACTCGCATGAGCTAAGCCATTAAGTAAAAATAAGGGGATAACACAGACCTAATGAGCCAGGCGTTAAAACTTCATTAATATGTCTCAATAGAGATACATCGCAAAATAAATTATTCGCGGATAAAACACGTATACTCAACCACCGTGCTCCCGTATACTCAACCACCGTGTTCCCGTATACTCCCCCGTCGCGTTCCCGTATACTCACCCACCGCACTCCCGTATACTCAACCACCGCGTCCCCGTATACTCAACCACCGTGTTCCCGTATACTCACCGACCGCAGTCCCGTATACTCAACCACCGCGTCCTCGTATACTCATCCTCATGTTCCCGTATACTCACCCGTCGCGTTCCAGTATTCTCACCCACCGCAGTCCCGTATACTCAACCACCGCGTCCACGTATACTCAACCACCGCGTTTTCTCATACTCAACAACCGTGTTCTCGTATACTCAACCACCGTGTTCCCGTATATTCACCTATCGTGTTTCCGCATACTCAACCACCGAGTTACCGTATACTCAACAGCCGCGTTCCCGTATACTCAACACCACCGTGTTCCCGTATACTCAATACTCAACCAACGCGTTCCCGTATACTCAACACCACCGTGTTTCCGTATACTCAATACTCAACCAACGCGTTCCCGTATACTCAACCACCGTGTTCCCGTGTACTCAACCACCGCGTTCCCTATACTCAACCACCGCGTTCACCGTTTACTCAACCACCGCGTTCCCGTATACTCATATATTCAATATTCAACCATCGCGTTCCCGTATACTCATCCACCGTGTTCCATATTCTCAACCGCCGTGTTCTCGTATACTCAATCACCGTGTTCCCCGTATACTAAACCAACTTGTTCCCGGTATACTCAACCACCACGTTCCCGTATACTCAATTACCGCGTTCCCGTATACTCAATCACCGTGTTACCGTATACCCAACCACCGCGTTCCCGTGTAGACAACCACCGTGTTCCCCGTATACTCAACCACCGTGTTCCCCGTATACTCAATCACCGTGTTCCCCGTATACTCATTCACATTTTTCCCGTATACTCAACCACCGCGTTCTCGTATATTCGACCACCGTGTTCCCGTATACTCAACCACCGTGTTCCCGTATACTCAACCACCGTGGTCCCGTATACTCAACAACCGTGTTCCCCGTATACTCGACCACCGTGTTCCCCGTATACCCTGTTTCTGTATTCTTCCTCTAATATTAGTACCATAAGTTCGGAACGTCGCATTACTGCAAAGTTAATCATCACTCGGCGGTTTTCATATAAGCAAATCGTAAAACGCAGAATGCAACCATTCGCCCTTGCACTGATTACACTAAAACGAGGTAAAACACAGAGGATGCCTGAAACTGCACTGGCCTTTTTTAATTCATCTGTCTGCCATTGATATTTTTTCATAGACTTTTCCGAAATGTATATTTGCAGTCAGATGAGAATATTTCACTTGGACTCAGATAATATTGATGGTCTAATTTTATCTGCATGCTTCGTTGGTATCTTAACTTATTTTGTTGATCCACTGTCACAACACTTGAAGATGGGAAGAAGAGTATGGAAAATGAAAACAAGTCAGTTGAGAGGTAATAGAACACACAAAAACAACCGTAAATAAATAATTTATGCGGGTGTGAGATAAAGAAGAGGGAGAGATAAACAGAGAGAGAGAGAGAGAGACATAGAGAGAGAAAGGGCGAGAGAGAGAGAGAGAGAGAGAGAGAGAGAGAGAGAGAGAGGGGGCAAGACAGAGAGACATATATAGAGAGACATAGAGAGAGATACATAGAGATAGAGGACAGAGACAGAGAGAGAGAGGTATGGTCTGGTTTAACCGTTGTCGTGGGGACGCCTACTCTACCAAAACCAACCTGGCGCCGGTTTCACCAACATACTTAAGTATATACTAAGCGACTTTCAAACTTAACTTTAAGTTTTTCAGCTAAGTTTTGGTTAAGTAAGTAGAACGTGTTTCACCAACGTCATTTCGCTAAGTTAAGTAAACGAGACAAAATACTTATCTTTATTTAAGTCGCCGTCTGAGGTAACTTAAATCGAGAAACTTAAAATCTTAAAGACAATCCAAGATGGCGGATGTTGTGAGACGACGCCGTCGCAGACATAGAAATCGGCGTCGTTTGGTCCTTCAACGACCCACTCTTAATGCAGAATTCAACGATGTCGATTGTTTCCACCGTACAGATTTACGCAGGGTTCTGTTCACTTTTTGTCAGCTGTCTTTGGTGGATTCCTGACGTACACAAATGACAGGAATCAGCACTTACACCATTTCTGCAAATTTGCGTTTGTTTACGGTATTTGGCTTGGGCAGGATTCCAGGAGATTGTCGGCGACAACCTGAATATCTCGAAAGCAACGGAATGCAGATGTGTCTGACGGGTTGTGAAACTGTTGGTTATTCCAGATTTCTTTAGGCACTTCATAATCTTCCCGAGAAGCAGGCGACATCAAGAGGAAGTCAAGCAAGGATTGTATCGTCTTGCCAGTAAGTTGATTTTCTCTGTTTTGTGTTTACCTTACGATACTTACATGACAGTTGTGACTCACCGATGACGTCAGTATAGTCCAGTTTGATCGAAGAAACAGTTCTGACTCGAGTGGTTCTGTGATTTTGGGAAAAGTTCGAAAAACTGTATCTTGTAGTAATAATAATAGGAATAGCATTGACCATTGTCACATTTTTCGACACGTGTACACTCGACTTTCACTGAAATATCATCGAGAGAAGTCTGCAGACTGTTGTCTGTGGGGCTGTTGAACAACGTCCTGTTAGTACTAGTGAACATGCGAACGTATCCAACACACACAGGCTTTTATTACCATAGTAGAGAAAGACGGATAGAACGAAGAGATAAAGTATTATGTATTGTGTGTGTGTGTGGGGGGGGGGGGGATTGGAGTGGGTTTCAGTGAGGTTAGGTCTTCTACCTCCTCTCTCACCCTTTTTCCCTTCCCCTATCTCACTTCTTTTCATCTTTTTGTTGCAAACTTTATTTTAAAATCCACCCCCGCCGCCTTGTCTCCCGCCCCCTCGTCTTCCATGCCCCGCATCACCCTCCTACCTACCCCCACCCATGGCAAACAAAATAGAAAAATTAAAAACTTATATGGCATATGGAAAATAATATTTTTGCTATAGATGGCATATGAAAAATAATATTTTGGGTATATGGCAATTGGAAAAAATAAAAAGCACCATATGGCATATGGAAAAAACCTAGATCCTCATGAATAGCGAACATAATTAGTTGTATGCATGAATATAGGTATACAAATGCATATAGCAAACACTAGATAGCTTGATTTTGCATTATGATATATAAAAAGAAATGTTGGGCATGCCCTCGTACCCCTAGCATTCACGTATACATATGAATATGACGGTCAACTAAAGATATTCTTGTGCGTACAATCTAAAAATTACTGGCTACGCGCCTGTAATGTATACCCTGATCCAATCTTACTCACGGTGACAAATTCGGAAAAAAGCAAGTGTGTACTTAGATTCAAGCCTTCAATTACACGGTATTTTATCTATCTACCTATATATCTATCTTCTCTCTCTCTCTCTCTCTCTCTAACTCATTATCCCTCTCTCGCCCTCTCTTTCTCTCTCTTGCTCTCTTTCTCTCTATCTCTCTCCTATTCTCTCGATCTCGCCCTCTCTTTTTCTCTTTCTCCTCTCTCTCTCTTTCTTTCTCTCTCTCGTTCTCTCTCTCGTTCTATCTCTCCCTCTCTCTCATTCTCTCGCTCTCGCTCTATCTCTCTATATCTCTCTCTCTCGTTCTCTCTCTCCCTCTCTCTCATTCTCTCGCTCTCACTCTCTCTCTATATATCTCTCTCTCTCTTTCTCTCTCTCTGATGACTCTATATAACGTTAACAGTGTTACTGGGACATTAAACCAAGACAAAACAAACACATTTCCTATGCAACAACAAGTGCTTGCAACAGTCGCACAAACTGTCAGAGAAAAAGAAAAACATCTCTCCGAAATGCAGAAAAAAACCTTCTAATATATGTACGAGATTATCACCAAAACAAACAAATCATGGTTACTTGTCATATAGGAGATTCCAGACATCAGCTGATATAAACATAACAGAATCCTGCCAAATACCGCCTAATTTGTCAAAAAAAACTAGTCTGAGATGATCTGAGTTATTACACGCTCAGTTTGAGCTCATGTCACATTTCAGCGGTATTTTAGTTCAAACTCATTCTCACCGGAACGGATTCTCACGCGCAAACTTAAACTTTTCAAATTTCGGATATTGTAATAGTTAACAATGATGTTTTAATGCCTTTTTGAAGGAGGAACTTTTCCTTTGAACACTTTATTTCTATGGGATTCAACAAAGTAATATTCGCGACTCAATTGTGCTCTTCTTTAATTGTAGAGTTTTTATGAGACAGAATGTGAGAAAGAACGTGTAAAAGAGAATTTGTATGAGAGAAAGTGTGAGAAAGAGCGTGTATAAAACAGTTTGTATGAGAAAGTGTGAGAAAGAACATGTATGAGAGAGAGTGTGAGAAAGAGCGTGTAGAAGAGAGTTTGTATGAGAGAAAGAGAGAGTGTGAGAAAGAACGTGTATAATAGAGTTTGTATGAGAGAGAGAGTGTGCAAAAGAGCGTGTATAAGACAGTTTGTATGAGAGTGTGAGAAAGAGTGTGTATAAGATAAGTTGTATGAGAGAGAGAGAGATTGCGAGAAAGAGCGTGTATAAGAGAGTTTGTATGAGAGAGAGAGTGTGCAAAAGAGCGTGTACAAGACAGTTTGTATGAGAGAGTGTGAGAAAGAGTGTGCGTAAGAGAGTTTGTATGAGAGAAAGAGAGAGTGAGAAAGAGCATGTATAAGACAGTTTTTATGAGAGAGAGTGAGAAAGAGTATGTATAAGAGAGTTTGTATGAGAGAGAGAGAGAGAGAGAGAGAAAGAGAGAAGGTGAGAAAAAGCGTGTCTAAGAGAATTTTTATGAGAGAGAGAGAGTGTGAAAAAGAGCGTGCATCAGACAGTTTGTATGAGAGAATGTGAGAAAGAACGTTTATAAGAGAGTTTGTATGAGACAGAGTGTGAGAAAAAACGTGTATAAGAGAGTATTTATGAGAGAGAGAGTCTGAAAAAGAGCGTGTATAAGAAAGTGTTTATGAGAGACTGTGAGAAAGAGTGTATATAAGAGAGTTTGTATTATCGAGAGAGAGTGTGAGAACGAGCCTGTATCTACCTCAATATAACAGTCAGTGTAGTGTGTTATCATTTAACGGACACACGTATATAATAACTACCTCCATATAACAACTAGTATAGTGTGACCACATTTAATCGACACGCGTCAATAATAGCTACCTCCATATAACAGCTAGTATATTGTGATTTCAGTTGATGGAAACACGTCTATAATAACTACCTCAAAAATACAGCCAGTCAAGTGTGTCATCAGTTAAAGGATACACGTCTATAATAGCTACGTCCATATAATAGCCAGTATAGAATGACCTCATATAATTGACAATCGTCAATTAACCTTCCTGCATATGGCAGTCAGTATATACTCAGTCATCAGTTAACAGCCAGTATAGTGTGCCATCACATAACAGAAGCACGTCTATAATAGCTACCTCCATATAACAGCATTGTAGTGTGTCATCAGTAAACGGACACACGTCAATAATAGCTACCTCAATATAACAGCATCATAGTGTGTCATCAGCTGACGAACACACGTATATAATAGCTACCTCCATCTAACAGTCAGTTTATTGTGACTTCATTTAACGAACAGACGTCCGTAATAGCAACCTTCATATAAGAGCCAGTATAGTGCGACCTCAGCTAACGGAGATACGTCAATAATTGCTACCTTCATATAACAGTCGGTTTACGTAGTGTGTCATCAGTTAACGGAATCACGTCTATAATTACAACCTCTATATACAAGCTGATATTGTGTTAACACAGTTAAAAGACAAACGTCTATAATAGCTACCTCCTTATACCAGCCAGGATAGTTTGACCTCAGATAAAGGACACGGGTCAATTATAGCTGCCTCCATATAACAACCAGTATAGTGTTATCAGTTAACATACACACGTCGATAATAGCTACCTCCATATAACAGCCAGTATAGTGTGCCATCAGTTACCAAACACAAGTCTATAATAGCTTTCTTCCATTTAACAGCCACAATAGGTTGTCATCAGTTAACGGACATACCTCTATAATAGCTACCTCCATAAAACAACAGATAGTATAGTCTGTCATCAGTTAACGGACACGGCTATAATAGCTACATCCATATAACACCCAGTATATTTTGTCATTAGTTATGGGACACACGGCTATAATAAATACGTTCATATAACAGAGAGTACAGTCCGGGAACTATGGTAACTATGGTATTGACTGCAGAAGAAATGAGGCATACTGGTTGTAATCATGGGTAATATTTTCGCACTTCTTTTCTATATCTTGTGCTTATCTTAATCTTAAACCGAGGTCCCGAGTATCGGTGCTTTACACATGGACACGTTTAAACCGAGGTCCCGTGTATCGGTGCTTCACACACAGACACGTTTAAACTGAGGTCCCGCGTATCGGTGTGTCACACACGGACACGTTTAAACCGAGGTCCCGCGTATCGGAGCTTCACACACGGACACGTTTAAACCGAGGACCCGTGTATAGGTGCTTCACACGCGGACACGTATAAACTGAGGTCCCGCGTATCGGTGTGTAACATACGGACACGTTTAAACCGAGGTCCCGTGTATCGGTGCTTCACACACGGACGCGTTTAAATAACTAAATGATCTTATCGAGAATAAGAGCCGGGCATAGTACCCGGATCACTCTGTATACTATTATCATCTCTCTATTTATTTATCTATCTACCTATATATCTATCTTCTCTCTCTCTCTCTAACTCAGTATCCCTCTCTCGCCCTCTCTTTCTCTCTCTTGCTCTCTTTCTCTCTATCTCTCTCCCATTCTCTCGATCTCGCCCTCTCTTTTTCTCTTTCTCCTCTCTCTCTCTCTTTCTTTCTCCCTCTCGTTCTCTCTCTCCTTCTATCTCTCCCTCTCTCTCATTCTCTCGCTCTCGCTATATCTCTCTCTATCTCTCTCTCTCGTTCTCTCTCTACCTCTCTCTCATTCTCTCGCTCTCACTCTCTCTCTATCTATCTATCTCTCTTTCTCTCTCTCTGATGACTCTATATAACGTTAACAGTGTTACAGGGACATTAAACCAAGACAAAACAAACACATTTCCTATGCAACAACAGTCGCACAAACTGTCAGAGAAAAAGAAAAACATCTCTCCGAAATGCAGAAAAAAAACTTCTAATATATGTACGAGATTATCACCAAAACAAACAAATCATGGTTACTTGTCATATAGGAGATTCCAGGCATCAGCTGATATAAACATAACAGAATCCTGCCAAATACCGCCTAATTTGTCAAAAAAAACTAGTCTGAGATGATCTGAGTTATTACATGCTCAGTTTGAGCTCATGTCACATTTCAGCGGTATTTTAGTTCAAACTCATTCTCACCGGAACGGATTCTCACGCGCCAACTTAAACTTTTCAAATTTCGGATATTGTAATAGTTAACAATGATGTTTTAATGCCTTTTTGAAGGAGGAACTTTTCCTTTGAACACTTTATTTCTATGGGATTCAACAAAGTAATATTCGCGACTTAATTGTGCTCTTCTTTAATTGTAGAGTTACACTCGCACACATTAAATCAAATTAAGGGCACATTGAATTCGCGAATTCCTTAAACCATATTTATACAATTCAAAATATAATTTATAATTTCAACGATGTGAATATATACTGTGATATAGGTTGATATATTTAATATTAATGGCTGATGTCAGTCTATGTTGTACTGTGATATAGGTTGATATATTTAATATTAAGGTCTGATGTCAGTCTATGTTGTACTGTGATATAGGTTGATATATTTAATATTAATGTATGATGTCAGTCTATGTTGTACTGTGATATAGGTTGATATATTTAATATTAATGTATGATGTCAGTCTATGTTGTACTGTGATATAGGTTGATATATTTAATATTAAGGTCTGATGTCAGTCTATGTTGTACCGTGATATAGGTTGATATATTTAACATTAATGGCTGATGTCAGTCTATGTTGTACTGTGATATAGGTTGATATATTTAATATTAATGTCTGATGTCAGTCTATGTTGTACTGTGATATAGGTTGATATATTTAATATTAATGTCTGATGTCAGCCTATGTTGTACTGTGATATAGGTTGATATATTTAATATTAATGTATGATGTCAGTCTATGTTGTACTGTGATATAGGTTGATATATTTAATATTAATGTATGATGTCAGTCTATGTTGTACTGTGATATAGGTTGATATATTTAATATTAATGTCTGATGTCAGTCTATGTTGTACTGTGATATAGGTTGATATATTTAATATTAATGTATGATGTCAGTCTATGTTGTACTGTGATATAGGTTGATATATTTAATATTAATGTCTGATGTCAGTCTATGTTGTACCGTGATATAGGTTGATATATTTAATATTAATGTCTGATGTCAGTCTATGTTGTACTGTGATATAGGTTGATATATTTAATATTAATGTATGATGTCAGTCTATGTTGTACTGTGATATAGGTTGATATATTTAATATTAATGTATGATGTCAGTCTATGTTGTACTGTGATATAGGTTGATATATTTAATATTAATGTCTGATGTCAGTCTATGTTGTACCGTGATATAGGTTGATATATTTAATATTCATGTCTGATGTCAGTCTATGTTGTACTGTGATATAGGTTGATATATTTAATATTAATGTCTGATGTCAGTCTATGTTGTACTGTGATATAGGTTGATATATTTAATATTAATGTATGATGTCAGTCTATGTTGTACTGTGATATAGGTTGATATATTTAATATTAATGTCTGATGTCAGTCTATGTTGTACCGTGATATAGGTTGATATATTTAATATTAATGTCTGATGTCAGTCTATGTTGTTCTGTGATATAGGTTGATATATTTAATATTAATGTATGATGTCAGTCTATGTTGTACTGTGATATAGGTTGATATATTTAATATTAATGCCTGATGTCAGTCTATGTTGTACAGTGATATAGGTTGATATATTTAATATTAATGTCTGATGTCAGTCTATGTTGTACTGTGATATAGGTTGATATATTTAATATTAAGGTCTGATGTCAGTCTATGTTGTACCGTGATATAGGTTGATATATTTAATATTAAGGTATGATGTCAGTCTATGTTATACTGTGATAGAGGTTGATATATTTAATATTAAGGTCTGATGTCAGTCTATGTTGTACTGTGATATAGGTTGATATATTTAATATTAATGTCTGATGTCAGTCTATGTTGTACTGTGATAGAGGTTGATATATTTAATATTAATGTCTGATGTCAGTCTATGTTGTACCGTGATAGAGGTTGATATATTTAATATTAATGTCTGATGTCAGTCTATGTTGTACTGTGATATAGGTTGATATATTTAATATTAATGTCTGATGTCAGTCTATGTTGTACCGTGATAGAGGTTGATATATTTAATATTAATGTCTGATGTCAGTCTATATTGTACCGTGATAGAGGTTGATATATTTAATATTAAGGTCTGATGTCAGTCTTTGTTGTACCGTGATATAGGTTGATATATTTAATATTAAGGTCTGATGTCAGTCTATGTTGTACTGTGATATAGGTTGATATATTTAATATTAATGTCTGATGTCAGTCTATGTTGTACTGTGATATAGGTTGATATATTTAATATTAATGTCTGATGTCAGTCTATGTTGTACAGTGATATAGGTTGATATATTTAATATTAATGTCTGATGTCAGTCTATGTTGTACTGTGATATAGGTTGATATATTTAATATTAAGGTCTGATGTCAGTCTATGTTGTACTGTGATATAGGTTGATATATTTAATATTAATGTCTGATGTCAGTCTATGTTGTACTGTGATATAGGTTGATATATTTAATATTAAGGTCTGATGTCAGTCTATGTTGTACTGTGATAGAGGTTGATATATTTAATATTAATGTCTGATGTCAGTCTATTTTGTACTGTGATATAGGTTGATATATTTAATATTAATGTCTGATGTCAGTCTATGTTGTACAGTGATATAGGTTGATATATTTAATATTAATGTCTGATGTCAGTCTATGTTGTACTGTGATATAGGTTGATATATTTAATATTAATGTCTGATGTCAGTCTATGTTGTACAGTGATATAGGTTGATATATTAATTATTAATGTCTGATGTCAGTCTATGTTGTACTGTGATATAGGTTGATATATTTAATATTAATGTCTGATGTCAGTCTATGTTGTACAGTGATATAGGTTGATATATTTAATATTAATGTCTGATGTCAGTCTATGTTGTACCGTGATATAGGTTGATATATTTAATATTAATGTCTGATGTCAGTCTATGTTGTACTGTGATATAGGTTGATATATTTAATATTAATGTCTGATGTCAGTCTATGTTGTACAGTGATATAGGTTGATATATTTAATATTAATGTCTGATGTCAGTCTATGTTGTACTGTGATATAGGTTGATATATTTAATATTAAGGTCTGATGTCAGTCTATGTTGTACTGTGATAGAGGTTGATATATTTAATATTAAGGTCTGATGTCAGTCTATGTTGTACTGTGATATAGGTTGATATATTTAATATTAATGTCTGATGTCAGTCTATGTTGTACTGTGATATAGGTTGATATATTTAATATTATTGTCTGATGTAAGTCTATGTTGTACTGTGATAGAGGGTGATATATTTAATATTAATGTCTGATGTCAGTCTATGTTGTACCGTGATATAGGTTGATATATTTAATATTAATGTCTGATGTCAGTCTATGTTGTACTGTGATATAGGTTGATATATTTAATATTAATGTCTGATGTCAGTCTATGTTGTACTGTGATATAGTTTGATATATTTAATATTAAGGTCTGATGTCAGTCTATGTTGTACTGTGATATAGGTTGATATATTTAATATTAATGTATGATGTCAGTCTATGTTGTACTGTGATAGAGGTTGATATATTTAATATTAATGTCTGATGTCAGTCTATGTTGTACTGTGATATAGGTTGATATATTTAATATTAATGTCTGATGTCAGTCTATGTTGTACTGTGATAGAGGTTGATATATTTAATATTAATGTCTGATGTCAGTCTATGTTGTACTGTGATATAGGTTGATATATTTAATATTAATGTCTGATGTCAGTCTATGTTGTACTGTGATATAGGTTGATATATTTAATATTAATGTCTGATGTCAGTCTATGTTGTACTGTGATATAGGTTGATATATTTAATATTAATGTCTGATGTCAGTCTATGTTGTACTGTGATAGAGGTTGATATATTTAATATTAATGTCTGATGTCAGTCTATGTTATACTGTGATATAGGTTGATATATTTAATATTAATGTCTGATGTCAGTCTATGTTGTACAATGATATAGGTTGATATATTTAATATTAATGTCTGATGTCAGTCTATGTTGTACTGTGATATAGGTTGATATATTTAATATTAATGTCTGATGTCAGTCTATGTTGTACTGGGATAGAGGTTGATATATTTAATATTAAGGTCTGATGTCAGTCTATGTTGTACCGTGATATAGGTTGATATATGTAATATTAATGTCTGATGTCAGTCTATGTTGTACCGTGATATTGGTTGATATATTTAATATTAAGGTCTGATGTCAGTCTATGTTGTACTGTGATAGAGGTTAATATATTTAATATTAATGTCTGATGTCAGTCTATGTTGTACTGGGATAGAGGTTGATATATTTAATATTAAGGTCTGATGTCAGTCTATGTTGTACCGTGATATAGGTTGATATATGTAATATTAATGTCTGATGTCAGTCTATGTTGTACCGTGATATTGGTTGATATATTTAATATTAAGGTCTGATGTCAGTCTATGTTGTACTGTGATAGAGGTTAATATATTTAATATTAATGTCTGATGTCAGTCTATGTTGTACTGGGATAGAGGTTGATATATTTAATATTAAGGTCTGATGTCAGTCTATGTTGTACCGTGATATAGGTTGATATATTTAATATTAATGTCTGATGTCAGTCTATGTTGTACTGTGATAGAGGTTAATATATTTAATATTAATGTCTGATGTCAGTCTATGTTGTACCGTGATATAGGTTGATATATTAAATATTAATGTCTGATGTCAGTCTATGTTGTACCGTGATATAGGTTGATATATTTAATATTAAGGTCTGATGTCAGTCTATGTTGTACTGTGATAGAGGTTAATATATTTAATATTAATGTCTGATGTCAGTCTATGTTGTACTGGGATAGAGGTTGATATATTTAATATTAAGGTCTGATGTCAGTCTATGTTGTACCGTGATATAGGTTGATATATGTAATATTAATGTCTGATGTCAGTCTATGTTGTACCGTGATATTGGTTGATATATTTAATATTAAGGTCTGATGTCAGTCTATGTTGTACTGTGATAGAGGTTAATATATTTAATATTAATGTCTGATGTCAGTCTATGTTGTACTGGGATAGAGGTTGATATATTTAATATTAAGGTCTGATGTCAGTCTATGTTGTACCGTGATATAGGTTGATACATTTAATATTAATGTCTGATGTCAGTCTATGTTGTACTGGGATAGAGGTTGATATATTTAATATTAAGGTCTGATGTCAGTCTATGTTGTACTGTGATATAGGTTGATATATTTAATATTAAGGTCTGATGTCAGTCTATGTTGTACCGTGATATAGGTTGATATATTTAATATTAATGTCTGATGTCAGTCTATGTTGTACTGTGATATAGGTTGATATATTTAATATTAATGTCTGATGTCAGTCTATGTTATACTGTGATATAGGTTGATATATTTAATATTAAGGTCTGATGTCAGTCTATGTTGTACCGTGATATAGGTTGATATATTTAATATTAATGTCTGATGTCAGTCTATGTTGTACTGTGATAGAGGTTGATATATTTAATATTAATGTCTGATGTCAGTCTATGTTGTACTGGGATAGAGGTTGATATATTTAATATTAATGTCTGATGTCAGTCTATGTTGTACTGTGATATAGGTTGATATATTTAATATTAATGTCTAATGTCAGTCTATGTTGTACTGTGATAGAGGTTGATATATTTAATATTAATGTCTGATGTCAGTCTATGTTGTACTGTGATATAGGTTGATATATTTAATATTAATGTCTGATGTCAGTCTATGTTGTACTGTGATAGAGGTTGATATATTTAATATCAATGTCTGATGTCAGTCTATGTTGTACTGTGATATAGGTTGATATATTTAATATTAATGTCTGATGTCAATCTATGTTGTACTGTGATAGAGGTTGATATATTTAATATTAAGGTCTGATGTCAGTCTATGTTGTACTGTGATAGAGGTTAATATATTTAATATTAATGTCTGATGTCAGTCTATGTTGTACTGGGATAGAGGTTGATATATGTAATATTAAGGTCTGATGTCAATCTATGTTGTACTGTGATAGAGGTTGATATATTTAATATTAAGGTCTGATGTCAGTCTATGTTGTACTGTGATAGAGGTTAATATATTTAATATTAATGTCTGATGTCAGTCTATGTTGTACTGGGATAGAGGTTGATATATGTAATATTAAGGTCTGATGTCAGTCTATGTTGTACTGTGATATAGGTTGATATATTTAATATTAATGTCTGATGTCAGTCTATGTTGTACTGTGATATAGGTTGATATATTTAATATTAATGTCTGATGTCAGTCTATGTTGTACCGTGATATAGGTTGATATATTTAATATTAATGTCTGATGTCAGTCTATGTTGTACTGTGATAGAGGTTGATATATTTAATATTAATGTCTGATGTCAGTCTATGTTGTACTGTGATAGAGGTTGATATATTTAATATTAATGTCTGATGTCATTCTATGTTGTACTGTGATATAGGTTGATATATTTAATATTAATGTCTGATGTCAGTCTATGTTGTACTGTGATATAGGTTGATATATTTAATATTAATGTCTGATGTCAGTCTATGTTGTACCGTGATATAGGTTGATATATTTAATATTAATGTCTGATGTCAGTCTATGTTGTACTGTGATAGAGGTTGATATATTTAATATTAATGTCTGATGTCAGTCTATGTTGTACTGTGATATAGGTTGATATATTTAATATTAATGCCTGATGTCAGTCTATGTTGTACTGTGATATAGGTTGATATATTTAATATTAATGTCTGATGTCAGTCTATGTTGTACTGTGATAGAGGTTGATATATTTAATATTAATGTCTGATGTCAATCTATGTTGTACTGTGATCTAGGTTGATATATTTAATATTAATGTCTGATGTCAGTCTATGTTGTACTGTGATATAGGTTGATATATTTAATATTAATGTCTGATGTCAGTCTTTGTTGAACTGTGATATAGGTTGATATATTTAATATTAAGGTCTGATGTCAGTCTATGTTGTACTGTGATAGAGGTTAATATATTTAATATTAATGTCTGATGTCAGTCTATGTTGTACTGTGATATAGGTTGATGTATTTAATAATAATGTCTGATGTCAGTCTATGTTGCACTGTGATAGAGGTTGATATATGTAATATTAATGTCTGATGTCAGTCTATGTTGTACTGTGATAGAGGTTAATATATTTAATATTAATGTCTGATGTCAGTCTATGTTGTACTGTGATAATGGTTGATATATTTAATATTAAGGTCTGATGTCATTCTATGTTGTACTGTGATAGAGGTTGATATATTTAATATTAAGGTCTGATGTCAGTCTATGTTGTACTGTGATAGAGGTTGATATATTTAATATTAAGGTCTGATGTCAGTCTATGTTGTACTGTGATATAGGTTGATATATTTAATATTAAGGTCTGATGTCAGTCTATGTTGTACTGTGATATAGGTTGATATATTTAATATTAAGGTCTGATGTCAGTCTATGTTGTACTGTGATATAGGTTGATATATTTAATATTAAGGACAGATGTCAGTCTATGTTGTACTGTGATAGAGGTTGATATATTTAATATTAATGTCTGATGTCAGTCTATGTTGTACTGTGATATAGGTTGATATATTTAATATTAAGGTCTGATGTCAGTCTATGTTGTACTGTGATAGAGGTTGATATATTTAATATTAAGGTCTGATGTCAGTCTATGTTGTACTGTGATATAGGTTGATATATTTAATATTAAGGTCTGATGTCAGTCTATGTTGTACCGTGATATAGGTTGATATATGTAATATTAAGGTCTGATGTCAGTCTATGTTGTACTGTGATAGAGGTTGATATATTTAATATTAATGTCTGATGTCAGTCTATGTTGTACTGTGATATAGGTTGATATATTTAATATTAATGTCTGATGTCATTCTATGTTGTACTGTGATATGGGTTGATATATTTAATATTAATGTCTGATGTCAGTCTATGTTGTACTGAGATATAGGTTGATATATTTAATATTAATGTCTGATGTCATTCTATGTTGTACTGTGATATAGGTTGATATATTTAATATTAATGTCTGATGTCAGTCTATGTTGTACTGTGATATAGGTTGATATATTTAATATTAAGGTCTGATGTCAGTCTATGTTGTACAGTGATATAGGTTGATATATTTAATATTAATGTCTGATGTCAGTCTATGTTGTACTGTGATAGAGGTTGATATATTTAATATTAATGTCTGATGTCAGTCTATGTTGTACTGTGATATAGGTTGATATATTTAATATTAAGGTCTGATGTCAGTCTATGTTGTACTGTGATAGAGGTTGATATATGTAATATTAATGTCTGATGTCAGTATATGTTGTACTGGGATATAGGTTGATATATTTAATATTAATGTCTGATGTCAGTCTATGTTGTACTGTGATAGAGGTTGATATATTTAATATTAAGGTCTGATGTCAGTCTATGTTGTACCGTGATATAGGTTGATATATTTAATATTAATGTCTGATGTCAGTCTATGTTGTACCGTGATATAGGTTGATATATTTAATATTAAGGTCTGATGTCAGTCTATGTTGTACCGTGATATAGGTTGATATGTTTAATATTAATGTCTGATGTCAGTCTATGTTGTACTGGGATAGAGGTTGATATATTTAATATTAAGGTCTGATGTCAGTCTATGTTGTACTGTGATATAGGTTGATATATGTAATATTAATGTCTGATGTCAGTCTATGTTGTACTGGGATAGAGGTTGATATATTTAATATTAATGTCTGATGTCAGTCTATGTTGTACTGTGATATAGGTTGATATATGTAATATTAATGTCTGATGTCAGTCTATGTTGTACTGTGATAGAGGTTGATATATTTAATATTAAGGTCTGATGTCAGTCTATGTTGTACTGTGATAGAAGTTGATGTATTTAATATTAAGGTCTGATGTCAGTCTATGTTGTACTGTGATAGAGGTTGATCTATTTAATATTAAGGTCTGATGTCAGTCTATGTTGTACCGTGATATAGGTTGATATATTTAATATTAATGTCTGATGTCAATCTATGTTGTACTGTGATATAGGTTGATATATTTAATATTAAGGTCTGATGTCAATCTATGTTGTACTGTGATATAGGTTGATATATTTAATATTAATGTCTGATGTCAGTCTATGTTGTACAGTGATATAGGTTGATATATTTAATATTAAGGTCTGATGTCAGTCTATGTTGTACTGTGATAGAGGTTGATATATTTAATATTAATAGCTGATGTCAGTATATGTTGTACTGTGATATAGGTTGATATATTTAATATTAATGTCTGGTGTCAGTCTATGTTGTACTGTGATATAGGTTGATATATTTAATATTAATGTCTGATGTCAGTCTATGTTGTACTGTGATATAAGTTGATATATTTAATATTAAGGTCTGATGTCAATCTATGTTGTACTATGATATAGGTTGATATATTTAATATTAATGTCTGATGTCAATCTATGTTGTACTGTGATAGAAGTTGATGTATTTAATATTAATGTCTGATGTCAGTCTATGTTGTACTGTGATAGAGGTTGATATATTTAATATTAATGTCTGATGTCAGTCTATGTTGTACTGTGATAGAGGTTGATATATTTAATATTAATGTCTGATGTCAGTCTATGTTGTACTGTGATATAGGTTGATATATTTAATATTAAGGAGTGATGTCAGTCTATGTTGTACTGTGATATAGGTTGATTTATTTAATATTAAGGAGTGATGTCAGTCTATGTTGTACTGTGATATAGGTTGATATATTTAATATTAATGTCTGATGTCAGTCTATGTTGTACTGTGATATAGGTTGATATATTTAATAGTAATGTCTGATGTCAGTCTATGTTGTACTGTGATAGAGGCTGATATATTTAATATTAATGTCTGATGTCAGTCTATGTTGTACTGTGATATAGGTTGATATATTTAATATTAATGTCTGATGTCAGTCTATGTTGTACTGGGATATAGGTTGATATATTTAATATTAATGTCTGATGTCAGTCTATGTTGTACTGTGATATAGGTTGATATATTTAATATTAATGTCTGATGTCAGTCTATGTTGTACTGGGATATAGGTTGATATATTTAATATTAATGTCTGATGTCAGTCTATGTTGTACTGTGATATAGGTTGATATATTTAATATTAATGTCTGATGTCAGTCTATGTTGTACTGTGATATAGGTTGATACATTTAATATTAATGTCTGATGTCAGTCTATGTTGTACTGTGATATAGGTTGATATATTTAATATTAAGGTCTGATGTCAATCTATGTTGTACTGTGATATAGGTTGATATATGTAATATTAATGTCTGATGTCAGTCTATGTTGTACTGTGATAGAGGTTGATATATTTAATATTAATGTCTGATGTCAGTCTATGTTGTACTGTGATATAGGTTGATATATTTAATATTAAGGTCTGATGTCAATCTATGTTGTACTGTGATATAGGTTGATATATGTAATATTAATGTCTGATGTCAGTCTATGTTGTACTGTGATATAGGTTGATATATGTAATATTAATGTCTGATGTCAATATATGTTGTACTGTGATATAGGTTGATATATTTAATATTAATGTCTGATGTCAGTCTATGTTGTACTGTGATAGAGGTTGATATATGTAATATTAATGTCTGATGTCAGTCTATGTTGTACTGTGATATAGGTTGATTAATATATTTAATATTAAGGAGTGATGCCAATATATGTAGTACTGTTAGTACTGTTATAGATGTTGATATATTTAACTAGTAAGGTCTGATTGCAGTCTATATTGTACTGTTATAGAGGTTGATACATTTTATGTTAAGGGCTGATGTCAGTCTAGTGTTACGGATATATAACAAACACATTTTTTTTCTTAATTTAAGCCACTGAAGAATTACAAAAAAAAAGTAGAACGTAATTTTCTCGTATTTTCATTATCAAGCATTTTAGCAGCCGCTGTGCCATTATTAAATAACAATTGACGTATTCCACAAGTACCTTCTAAGTGGTGAGCTCCCATTTTAATACATAATTCACATCCTTCTCGAATAGTTCTTGCTTGTAAAGCGAAGGT
Source organism: Cyrtodaria siliqua (assembly GCA_037043455.1). NCBI lineage: Eukaryota > Metazoa > Mollusca > Bivalvia > Adapedonta > Hiatellidae > Cyrtodaria > Cyrtodaria siliqua. The sequence continues at coordinate 165,589 of JAWPHD010000392.1, read as the reverse complement.
CTGTACTTCAAGACTTGCAATGGTATCATTCATCAACTTTCTCGAGTTTTTCCTATCTGTAGAACTTAGAAAACTACTTTTCAATTACCATTAAAAAAGATGTTTTTCTTGGTTTTTTTTTTGTTTATTTTGTATTAAACAGCCATGTGCTAGATTGCATAGTTGATTATTTGCATGCTGTAAAGTTAGCTGGGATTTTAGCAAATGGCAAATATTGGCTAAAATTCCAATCAACTAAAAATCATCTTTTTTGACCATAGAGTACCGTCAGGAAAATACGTTAAAAGTCGAAAAAGTGATTTTCGCTAAATTTTCGACACGCGAAAATATCTTCGTATACCGTATACTGAAAGACTCGAAAAGTGTGTAGGGAAAACGTGATGGGGTCACGTGTAGGGGTCACGTTTGTCATGAACGAAAAGTGTGTAGGGGTCACGTTTGTCATGAACGAAGAGTGTGCAGTGTGTAGGGGTCACGTGTGTAGGGGTCACGTGTGTAGGGGTCACGTTTGTCATGAACGAAAAGTGTGTATGGGTCACGTTTGTCTTGAACGAATAGTGTGTAGGGGTCACGAACGAAGAGTGTGCAGGGGTCACGTTTGTCATGAACGAAGAGTGTGTAGGGGTCACGTTTGTCATGAACGAAGAGTGTGTAGGGGTCACGTTTGTCATGAATCGACTCTTGTCAGTAAAGTGTGTAGGGGTCACGTTTGTCATGAATCGACTCTTATCAGTAAAGTTAGGAAAAATGGCATAATTATAGGCAATCATGCAGTGTCATCAACTGTTGCTTATCTAAAAGAGATAACTAACAACAAATGGGGGTGCAGGGTTGGTAATTAAAAAGTGTCTCGCTTACCGTGCATTATCAATACTTTAATTATTGCTAGTAGGAGCTAGCTTAGAAGATATTTCGCAAGAAAAAATGTCTTCCTTGCAGTGCATTATCAGTAATTTCGAATATTGCTAGTATCAGCTAGGTTAGAGGGTATATTTCTCAAGACAAAAATGTCTCACTTACCGTGCATTGTCCGTGAATAATTTCAGATATTGCTAGTATCGGTTAGGTTAGAGAATATTTCTCAAGAAAAAACTATCTTACTTGCAGTGCATTATCACTAATTTCGACATTTTTTCTTGAGAAAAATCCTCTAACCTAGCTGATACAAGCAATTTCCGAAAATAATGCACTCTAAGTAAGACAATTTCTTGTAAGTATATGTGTTGTAAGTTATGTGAGTGTATGTGTTGTGGGTTTATATGAGTGTATGTGTTGTGGGTTTATGTCAGTCTATGTATGTTTATGTGTGTTTATGTGAATGTATGTGTTGTGTGTTTATGTGAGTATATGTGTTGTGTGTTTATATGAGTGTATGTGTTGTGGGTGTATGTGAGTGTAGGTGGTGTTGGTTCATATGAGTGTATGTGTTGTCGATGTATAGCTGAGAAAGCTCTTTAAACGGCTGTGCTATTTTTTCCGGTGAATATATAATAGTTAAAAATAGAAACAGATTGCATTTATTAATTTATAATTACGAAATACGAATGCATTCTGACTGGTTAATCATTCCTACACACCTAAATGCTATTTTAAGATTACAAGTCAACATATACTATATTCATGAAAAGGACTACTTGTTGATATTCCAAAATCCAAATGTGACTGGTTACCGTTCCTTGCAGTTGTTTTCATTATTTTTCAATTTAGACAACTGCTTGTGCACAATCAATCCTTCTATATATTTAACTAACTTCCCTAAAACAAGGGCCTAGATGATTGGGGCCAGAGATGATAGTCATTATACTAAAATATAGTATTTTTTAATTTAAAAAAAATAAATCTATCCATTATTTAGTAATTAACAAAATGAACCTGTAATTGATACACCAGAGACCTTTTAATTTAACAAGATCCGAAAGTTTCACTATATTAACAATTTGAAAGAAGTAATTTTTATCTTTGACAATCGAATCTTTAATGGTCAGCAGTTAAAGTTTTTTGTTGTGAATGTGCATGTAACAGCAATGACTTGCGTGTTTGTTTGTTTTTGTTTAACGTAGCGTTCAACAATGCTTCAGTTATATTACGACGGTGTCTTCTTATATCAGTGAGCTGAATGACCGTTGTATAATGCTGCATCACTGGAATGACACGCCGTAGACACACAATTACACTGACACCGGGCCATCCAGTCCTAGAACTACTCTTTTATTATGCTGAATGTCAAGCAAGGGAGCTACTAGTACCATTTAAAAAGAAATATGACCCGGCCGAGGATCGAACCCACGACCTTCCGCATGCGAGGTGGACGTCCTATATTTCGGCCACCAAACAGCGATGAAGTCCATTCAGCTCCTTTTAAATAAAATGGCGTCCTAAAACGATTCGTACCAAATGAAAGTATTTCTTGCCTGGCTAGTTCCTGATTTTGCAAAAACATCTTCAATTAATCTGTTATTGGAATTTCATATGATTTCATTCTTTTCGAAATTATATGAGAGTGAGAGAAAGAGTGTGTATCAGACAGTTTGTATTTATAGAGAGTGTGAGAAAAAGTGTGTATGCGACAGTTTGTAAGAGAGAGTGTGAGAAAGAGCGTGTATGAGAGAGAGAGAGAGAGTGTGAGAAAGAACATGTATAGGAGAGTGTGTATGAGAGAGAGTGTGAGAAAGAACGTGTAAAAGAGAGTTTGTATGAGAGAAAGTGTGAGAAAGAGCGTGTATAAAACAGTTTGTATGAGAAAGTGTGAGAAAGAACGTGTATGAGAGAGAGTGTGAGAAAGAGCGTGTAGAAGAAAGTTTGTATGAGAGAGAGAGAGAGTGTGAGAAAGAACGTGTATAAGAGAGTTTGTATGAGAGAGAGTGTGAGAAAGAGCGCATATAATAGAGTTTTTATGAGAGAGTGTGAGAAAGAGTGTGTATAAGAGAGTTTGTATGAGAGAGAGAGAGAAAGAGCGTTTATAAGAGAGTTTGTATGAGAGAGAGAGTGTGAGAAAGAACGTGTATGAGAGAGAGTGTGAGAAAGAGCGTGTAGAAGAAAGTTTGTATGAGTGAGAGAGAGAGTGCGAGAAAGAGCGTTTATAAGAGAGTTTGTATGAGAGAAAGAGTGTGAGAAAGAGTGTGCATAAGAGAGTTTTTATGAGAGAGAGTGTGAGAAAAAGCGTGTTTAAGAGAGTATTTATAAGAGAGAGAGTCTGAAAAAGAGTATGTATAAGAGAGTATGAGCGACAGAGAGAGAGAGAGAGAGAGAGAGAGAGAGAGAGAGAGAGAGAGTGAAAAAGAGCGTGCATAAGACAGTTTGTATAAGAGTGTGTGAGAAAGAACGTGTATAAGAGAGTTTGTATGAGAGAGAGTGTGCGAAAAAGCGTGTGAGAGAGAGAGAGTGTGAGAAAGAACGTGTATAAGAGAGTATTTATGAGAGAGAGTGTGTAAAAGAGCGTGTATCAGACAGTTTTTATGAGAGAGAGTGTGAGAAAAAGCGTGTATAAGAGAGTATTTATAAGAGAGAGAGTCTGAAAAAGAGCGAGTATAAGATAGTTTTTATGAGAAAGTGTGAGAAAGAGCCTGTATCTACCTCAATATAACAGTCAGTGTAGTGTGTTATCATTTAACGGACACACGTATATAATAACTACCTCCATATAACAACTAGTATAGTGTGACCACATTTAATCGACACACGTCAATAATAGCTACCTCCATATAACAGCTACTATATTGTGACTTCAGTTGATGGAAACACGTCTGTAATAACTACCTCAACATAACAGCCAGTAAAGTGTGTCATCAGTTAAGGGATACACGTCTATAATAGCTACGTCCATATAACAGCCAGTATAGTATGACCTCATATAATTGACAATCGTCAATAAACCTTCCTGCATATGGCAGTCAGTATACTCAGTCATCAGTTAACAGGCACATGTCAAGAATAGCTACCTCCATATAACAGCCAGTATAGTGTGCCATCACATAACTGAAACACGTCTATAATAGCTACCTCCATATAACAGCATTATAGTGTGTCATCAGTTAACGGACACACGTCAATAATAGCTACCTCCATATAACAGTCAGTTTATATTGACTTCAGTTAACGAATAGACGTCAATAATAGCTACCTCCGTATAAGAGCCTGTATAGTGCGACATCAGTTAACGGACACGTGTCAATAATAGCTACCTTCATATAACATCCGGTTTACGTAGTGTGTCATCAGTTAACGGAATCACGTCTATAATAACAACCTCTATATGAAAGCTGATATTGTGTGAACACAGTTAACAGACAAACGTCTATAATAGCTACCTCCTTATAACAGCCAGTAGAGTGTCATCAGTTACCAGACACACGCCGATAATAGCTACCTCCATATAACAGCCAGTATAGTGTGCCATCAGTTATCAAACACATGTCTATAATAACTTTCTTCCATTTAACAGCCACAATAGGTTGTCATCAGTTAACGGACATACATCTATAATAGCTACCTCCATAAAACAGATAGTATAGTGTGTCATCAGTTAACGGACACGGCTATAATAGCTACATCCATATAACACCCAGTATATTTTGTCATTAGTCTATAATAAATACGTTCAAATAACAGAGAGTACAGAGTGCCATCAGTTAACTGACACGTCTATAATAGCTACATCTATATAACAGCCAGTATATTATGTCATTAGTTAACGGACACACGTCTATAATAGCTACCTCCATATAACACCCATTATATTTTGTCATTAATTATGGCACACAGGATATAATAGATACGTTCATATAACAGCCAGTATAGGGTGTCATCAGTTAACGAAAACTCGTCAATAACAGCTATCGTCATAGCCAGTATAGTGTGTCATCAGTTGACGGACAAATGTATGTAATAGCTACCACCATATAACAGCCAGTACAGTGTGTCATCAGTTAACAAACACACGGCTATAATTGCTACCTCCATACAACAGCCAGTATAGTGTGTCATCAGTTAACGAACACACGGCTATAATTACTTCCTCCATATAACAGCCGGTATAGTAACACACGGCTATAATTGCTACCTCCATATAACAGCCAGTATAGTGTGCCATCACTTATTCGACACAAGTCAAGATTAACTACTTCCATATAACAGCCATCAGTTACCAAACACACGTCTATAATAGCTTTCTTCCATTTAATAAACACTATATTGTGTCATCCGTTAACGGACGTACATCTATAATAGCTACCTCCGTATAACAGATAGTATAATGTGTCATCAGTTAACGGATACATGTCTATAATAGCTACCTCCATATAACAGCCGGTATAGTGTGCCTCAGTTAATGGACACATGTCAATAATAGCTACCTACATATAACAGCCAGAATACGTAGTATGTCATCAGTTAACGGACACACGTCTATAACAGCTATCTCCAAATAACTCCCTGTATAGTGTGTCATCAGTTCACGGACACACGTATTTAATAGCTACCTCCATATAACCGACAGTAAAGTGTGTCATCAGTTAACGGACAAACGTCTATATTAGCTACCTTCTTATAACAGCCAGCATAGTGTGTCATCAGTTAAAAGAGACATGTCAATAATAGCTACCTCCATATATTAGCCAGTATAGTGTGTCATCAGTTAAAAGACACTTGTTTATAACAGCTACTGTCATAAATCAACTAGACTAGTTAACGGATACACGTCTAGAATATATATATCTACATCCATATAACAGCCAGTATATTGTGTCATCGGTTATCGGACAACCGTCTATAATAGCTACCTTCATATAACAGCCATTATAGTGTCGACACTTGTCTATACCAGCTACCGTAATATAACAACCAGAATAGTCTGTCATCAGTTAACGGACACACGTCTATAATATTAATCTCCCTATAACAGCCAGTATAGTTTAACCACATCTAATCGACACACGTCAATAATAACTACCTCCATACAACATCCAGTATAGTGTGTCATCAGTTAACGGACACACGTCAATAACAGCTACCTCAACATAAAACCGTTATAGTGTGACCTCAGATAACGGCACATTAGCTACCTCCATATAACAGCTGGTATAGTGTGACCACAGTTAACGGACACGTCAATAACAGTTACCTCTATATAACAGCCAGTATAGTGTGTCATCAGTTAATGGACACACGTCAATAACAGGTACCTGCATATAATTACAAACTGTGAATAATATACGAATTTTCTGCATTCTAATTGGTTAACCAGTCTTGAATTATTGATTTTTTTCAATAACATGCAAGTCCATAAATTACCTCATATTACTAACGACGTATTTGAAGATGACGTCATTACTTGCTAACGTTTAAATATCATACTTTCATATTTAACGGACCGTTCACTATCATTTAACGAAAATAAAAACAAATGTATAGAGGTTCATAAGGATTATATGGAGAACAAATGGAATAAAACCGCGTAGCGCAGCGAAGCTGTTTTATTCAACATTTGTGTGTTATACATCGATAATATAGCGAAAAATGAAAAACAATCCTTAAATAAAATCCGTTATAGTGTGACTTCAGTTAACGGACACATTAGCTACCTCCATATAACAGCTGGTTTAGTGTGACCACAGTTAACGGACACGTCAATAACAGCTACCTCTATATAACAGCCAGTATAGTGTAACCTCAGTTAATCGACACACGTCAATAATAACTACATATAACAGCCAGTATAGTGTGACCTCAGTTAATTGACTCACGTCAAAAATAGCTACCTCCATATAACAGCCAGTATAGTGTGTCATCAGTTAAAGGACAACCATTAATACTAACTCCCTCCGTATAACTGCCAGAATACTGTGACCAACCTGCAATTTAATTAGCACAATCTATACATTAAGAATAACATAACACAGCATAACAAAAGCTTATTAAATGTATGAAATGTGTTTGTCCATACAATTACTTTACTATAGCATTATGTTTAATTGTAGCTGTTGACATGGAAGAAGAACTCACGACGTTTGATCAAACTCACTTCACACCAGAAGTGTATATCGATACCAATTATACTTATTTTGCTGTCAATCGCATTGAAGACGAATTCGCAGTATTCACTTTGGATTCCTTACATGATACATATAAAGATGGTAAGTTTATAATTTTGCAAGTTGATGTCTACGAGTAGTATGTTTGATTCTTAAAGTATTGTATTCAAACTCTCAGGAAATGTATCTCATATTTAATATCGATATTTTGGAAATAGTGTGTATTTGCTATCTTTCAACTCTGACAGTAATTTTCTACAAAATGGACTATTTTCTCTCCGCAGATAAGGAAATAGCTTGCACATATCCCCCCACATTGTGTGATCAATGTTAAGCTCCATTTCATAGTCAATTATCTACATCTGAAAATGTAGATTTTTAATCCAAACGGGGCATGAACATAGTGTATCGATTTCAATGTTTTTAGACTTGACTAACTATTTTGAAACGTGCGTGACCAAAACTTTTTTTTAATTCAATTTGTAGAAATACTGTTCAAAAAGCTTAGACTACCTCAAAAATGAATCATTTCAATTAGCTCTACTGGCCATAGGCCAGACAAGCTTTTGCGATCACTTTGTGTCCGTCGTCCGTCTATTCGTCTGTCTGTTATCCATTTTATAAAATCGACACATCCTCTGAAACCACATGCAGATTTTGATGAAACTTCACCAAAATGTTACCTGGGATACTACCTCTCAGAGTTGTATCTGTCGGGGCCGCAAGTCATCCAAGATGGCCACCTTAGCTAGAATTATGTCAAAATTAAGGAAATTGCAAACAACATCTCCGAAACAACTTATTTCATTCTAGTCATATAACACATTCCTTGGAATGGCTTCTATCAAGTTTCTATTTTTCGTTGTCCTGAAATATTTAAAATGTCCGCCACGGCAACCAAAAGTTTACATTGAGTGATATAGGAAAAGGCTAAAAATGGCATTTTCTCTGAAACCGTTTTAAGTATTTTGATAAAACTTAATCATAATGATCTTTTGGAGAGACCCTCTCATCAAATTTCTGTTTTTTGCGGACAAGATGGTCGTCATAGCTAAAGCCATGTCAAATTTAAGGAAATTGCAAACTACTTTTTGGTGGACCTGTCCGATCTTAGCCATTTTGGTAAGGGGCCACCCAAGGATGATTCCTGTAAAGTAAAACTGGTTTAGGAGTCGTTTAAAAAGATGTCGATTGAAGCAAAAGGTTAACGACGAAAGACGGACACCAGACGACCACAAAATCTCAACATGAGCCTTTGGCTCTGGTGAGCTAAAACGTATTAAGTATAGTATTAAGTATAGTCAATAATAAATCGTTGAATTAAATTTTGGTGCATTCATATTTGCTAAATATATAGCCGAATAAAACAGGGTTTTTCTTGAAAAGCGTAATATATTGTTACATGGAATGTTAACACTCGTACAACCATATTCCTGGAAAGAATTTCAGGCTATACCATTATGGTGAAAAGTGAAATATTAATTTATCAAATTTGCTTAAATAAAACATTAGAATTTTCAATATTTGTTATCCGTTATTAAATAGTTAATTAAATATCATCTTGCATATGATTTAAGGATGTGAAGGTATATGGATTTAAAAGAAATGAATATTATGGAACAACAACTCTGAATTATCGAGGTTGATCTTTGTTGAAATGTGTGGAATTAAGTTACGGTATAAACAGGTCTGGTATGTAGGAATATAATAATGTATAGCATCTAGTATTTTAAGCAATGCTATCATTTTAATTATAATTAGGACGTATGTAAAAAATATTAATATACCGTATGTAAAACAAGCATGTGTAAAGGTTATCTAACAACTGTAAGTGTGATAGTGACAAGAACATCACAGGGCGAGAATTATCATGCCCTAGAACTTGAAGAGTCGGGAAAAATATAGTAATCGGATCGTCTTTCCGGATTTTGTGTCTTTCTCATATCTCCTAAACCAGTATGTGTATTTCATCTTTCCTTTGTAAAAATGTTTATCAGATCAAGTCGATGTGTCGCGATTAACTCCTATGTTCATGCTACATGTACGAAGGTCAATGTCACACTTGCTTGGTGGTGGACCCTTTTACAGTTCGCCACTATGCTTTCCTCTTTAATTGTACGATGACCGGACAGGCTGTGGACCCTATGATGACGCCTACCTAAAGCCCATTGGGACGGTGGCGTTTGATGTTTGTCCATGATCTTTCTTGTCTTGCCCTTAATGGTTTATTCTCTTACTGCTCTGGCTTCTGCAAAGTCATTGAGTACCTTCATTGTGGCTTTCTAGGCTATTGTTTTTTTTTGTATTATATTTACACGAGCATATTTGTGTTTTACTTATATTGCCTATAGATGCTGCCTTGTTGGTTAGAGATTAGATCATGGCGGGGATTTCTTTATTTACACTGTCCTGTTTTAATGGGATGACAGTAGGGTAAGTGTGAGGTTTGGTGCACCCTAGAACCGGTTTAAACCCCCAGTGGCCTACTTTGCCACTGACCGTTCCAAGGCGGTAGATCTATTGTCAACCCTTTTTGTGTTTGTGATGTCGTTTGCATTTATTATTGCTTTTGCCTTCTTGTTTGTCTGTCTGCGTGTTTGTTTCTGTGTTTTGTGGTTTACTGTCCTCCTTGAATGCTACTTTCCCTGTCCGATCTTTTTATATTTCTTTGGACTCTTAATGTTAAAACAAGGATTTTCCTGTACACATTTGATTCTTTTTATATGTCCTAAACCAATGGGCCAATTCGATTTTCCTTTCGCATAAATGTTATTCACGTCAGTTCCCACGTTTCTAATAACACAGTAAATGTCACATATGGACGTTTAATGTTCGAACAGGGTAGTTGGCTGTTCAGTTGCGAGTCTTTGTCATATATCCGCAATCAGTGGCTGATATGAATTTCATTTTGCGTGATTGTCTATCACTTTAAGACAACGTGTCGCGATGAAGTCCCCTATTCCTGCCACCAAGATCAATGTCACAATAATCATTTATCTTTAAGTCTACACCGACGCCTTAGTCACCACGAATAAATCCCCCACTAAAGAAAATAATCAAAAAGAGAATCATACATAAAATGAAATACATTTCAGAACATTGGTTCAGAGAAGGATGTAATTTTGACTGGAAAGTAAGTTTGTAGAGAGATATGTCAATAACACGGTGCTAATAACAAATAAAACAAATATCCAAACGCTTTCGACTGTACGTCTTCATCAGTGGAGACTACAATACATTACATGGGCATTACAATACACAATACAATTGCTGCGGTTAATAAATCCAATCATGTAGAATGGACATGAAACTATCACAAATAAATGGAGATATAGCCACTGCGGATGGATTCTTCATTATATTATGAAGAAAATTCACGAGAATAAAACTGTGAACTAGATCAGATATGACCCGCTTTAGAGGGCTAATAAAATCTGAAAATAGCGTTTACTCGCTGGCTGAATATTGGCGATACACGATGTGACGTCAGTAATACAAAATCGTTAGAATTTCACACCGACATTAGAAATTGTGAAAGTCTAACCAGGGAAGTTTGACTGTGTACCGTAGTGTTGGTATAATTTAGCTCGAGTAAAATGAAATAACATATTGGGAATATTGTAATATTTTAGTATTGTTCTGGCTAAACCCACAGTGTTTATGTACATTAACACTACTGTGGTTATGTAAATTAACGCTGTTATAGTATTTACTAATTTCTAGTTTTTATAGTTTTGGTTTTAATTTCTTGTAATTGAAATTAGTCCCTCTCTTAAAATATTCTGAAGAAGACGCGGTTAGTGTTCAAAATCGGCGATGTTTCTTCCACCCCCACTCACCCACCCATTTTAACCTATCGTATTGTTCGGGTGTAACCTTTTATCTATTTAAAGATAAAGAGAAAACATATATATATATTATTTATGGTCCCCATTTTAATATCTTTTCTGGTTTAGCCCTACAGATTTTAGTCAATTTTATAGTTGTGTAGATTTGTTTCAATTTCTTGTGCTTTGAATTGCTGATTGTCACTCTACAAGTCCTCTGCAGAAGATGCGTTTAGCGTTGAAAGTCGACTAAGGTTCCCTCCGCAATTTTAACCTATTGGATTGTTCGAGTGTAACTTTTCTCTTAAATATATTGGGTAAACATTGTTACTATCACCCTGTCATGAATGTGATATTCATATAATATACTACCATCCTATGGATTATTCCCAGTCTGTATATAATGCTGTTGTTATAATTTAGAAAGATTTTACATGCATGTACCGCCTGCTAAACTACTTTTATAACATTAATTTACATATAGGAAAGATAACCGGTGAACGTTTACTTGATATCGGCTCTGGTCCGGTCTGCCACTCATTATACGCGCCTTCAAAATGGTTCAAAGAACTTGTGCTAAGTGACAAAGCAGAGGAAAATTTACAAATACTCAGGAGATGGAAGGCTGGAGACGTTAAATACCAGAAGGCAGTGTTTCAATATATGATCGATGCAAATGGAAGTCAGTAAGTGACGTTTCAATGAATCGTATTAGTATATGTTTATACCAAATTATGTTGGAATAGCCTTATTATTAGATATTTAATGATTTCATTACGCAAACCTTATTTGCAATACTATAGGATATCGAATTTGTATGGCTAAATATTACTTGGAACGAGTTGTTTTGGCAAAACAACGCGTAATATTCAGCCAGGTGAGTGACCATTTCAATTATTTTATCAATTTCTGCCATAAAAGGTTCGAAAAAAAAGCACGTATTGTTTTGTTTACGCCATAGGAAGGATTCCGTTATTTTATTTGAAAGTAGTTCCTTATTTCTATTTTGCGGTTCTTAGCAAGCACGAGAAAAAGTTCCTGTGCAATATAAATGTGTGCAATATCGTAGAATATTGCACACTTAGCTCAATGCAAACTAAACGGGACAATATGAAAGTATACAATACAGGGTAATATTTACTTGATGTTTATAATAGTTCGTGGACAAAATAAGGCGAAAAAAAACAGTTACACAATGTTAAATCAATCATCAGTTAATAAGCCGATCTAATATGTCAATTGCACTTGTTTGTTAATACATGTTTGTAACAGCTAAGGACACCAACCTATCATGTTTTATCCCCCATTTAATGGAGTAATTTATTTTACGCAATTACTGCAATTTCTTATAATATATAAAATCAATATTTTTAAGAAAGTTTATCAATTACGTGTTCGTAATTATGTGTTTTTGTAAATATCATATTATGTGTTTTAGGGAAGATTGGATTGTTTGTAACAAACGTCTGGCTAGTCAGGTGCGTGAAATAGTTGCCTTTGATTTACGCATGGGTAATCCATGGTCCGGAACTAGTTTGGAAGGAGTCTTATTTGATGCCGTTCAGTTGATTCTCTGTATGTTCGGAGCTGTATCTACGCATGAAGAGTATAGAGCATGTCTTCAAAGTTGCAGGTGTGTATAATATCATCATAAAACTAAATTCGCGGATTCAAATATCTCGAACCTCTCCTCCTTTATAAAATAAACTATTTTTAACACAAAACGTATCCAAGGTTTTAAGACGATCTTGGTATTGACCTTGTCAAGTATCGGGATTTGAGCTTGAAAAGGTATCATCTACACTCATATAGAAGCACTCATTTAATCAGTTTCAAAATAGTATATGCCCTAAATATGAAGTTTATTGTCAGATAGGGCTGAGTTGCATCTACAGCACATACCATAACACACCTACTGACTACATTTGGCAGTTATCCTCATTAAGGAGGAATATATTATTGAATGTTTAATCTTGTTTATGTCGTATTCATCTGTTGACGTACATTAATGAAGCCCGAGACAATATACAATATTAGAAAAAGTATCACTTTAATGAAACAAAACACAATCTTAGAATTAAACAGCTTTTTTTTTCTTCACAAATATGTGCTTAATATAAGATTTGCGATAAATAATTATGCACTTCATATAATAATTATGCTACTAGTATTTATTTTCTAAATGATTAGAATGTTAATCTTGAACACTATCAAATTCACATAGGAATTTCTCACAATCTATGTTCTACTTATAACCTATGAATATCGAATGCTGTTTATTTTATTAAAATCATGTCTAATACCAGATTCAAATTAAACAGTAATTTAGGTTCGGATTTATAATACTTTGAATTTCTTTATAACGTTAAGTGGATGTTGGTTTTCAAAGCGACGTCACATAGCGGATAGTGGAGTAGTGAAATACTTATTTTGTAAAATATGTTTCAGATAAGTTTATGACAGTTACTGCTATGAAAGAGAATATTTATATATGTGCTGCAAATTAATTTTACTTCATTTACCAAAGTGTAATGAAAATATAAAAAAATGTCAACGTAATATTTGAACGGCTATCTTACGAGTTATTTTCAATTAGCATATGTGGATATCATGTTAATGAGAATGATAAATTTTTACATGACCAGTTGCAAACCCTTGACGTTGGGTGCTTGGCGTAGGACATATCGTATGTTATGCTCTGTGATGTTAAGAAATAATTTATATAACTATAACTGCGGTTTCTTCGTAAAACGTACTTAAATCCGTATTTCGAATTAAAAAATCGGCGAGTGGGTGTACATGCACATATACTCATTGCAAATGGATGGATAGATAGAAGGGTGGAAATAATGATATATTGAATGAGAACCTGTGAGGTACATATCTTGATTAAATGGAATAACCCTTTGCACATCAAAAGTGTTTCAACATCGAGGAAGTTTGAAATTCCTATACATATCCCAACAGTGGGCGCCTCCATAAACAAAAACAATCCTTTGGAAGAAAAAAATGGCCTTAAATGGCCTTCAAATTCTCATGAATTAGTAATTATCCCTAGACTTGGGCACCGGTGGATAGCAATGAGTCCGTAGGTGTATTTTGTATTATTCTGGATACGTAAACTGTTACTCGGTAAGACAACTAACATTTCTGCACAAATTTCAGTTAATATACACATTATCAATTTAATGAAATTTAGAATTCATTTTACCTATCTCAAATCAATTTATAATAAAAATTGCAATGTATCTCCCCACAAAAAAAAACAATTGCTTGAAATGCGTTAATACAATTTGTTTGTCAAAGGGGCATACTATTTCTTACATATTCGATACTCGGGAATCATTTAAGATTGTTTTTCATTTTGTGCGATGTTATCGATGTATAACACGTCAATATGGAAAACAAATGGAATAAAGCCGCGTAGCGCAGCGAAATGGTTTTATTCAACATTTGTGACCCATCTTGACGTATTATACATCGATAACATCGCAAAAAATGAAAAACAATCCTTATAATTACGAACCTTTATACATTTACTTTTTATTTACATCAGATGATATTGAAATGTCAGTTAAATATGAAATTATGTAGAAAAACGGTACCAATCAATAACGCCAATTAATGACGTAATATGACGTAATTTATGGACTTGCATGTTATCGAAAAATAACAGCACATTTTTAACACTGGTTAAGAAACCAGAATGCAGGATATGCGTATCTTATTCACCGTTTGTCATTATACACAAGTGTTGTTCTTCAGACCGTGACAAACAAACACAGTACTCAATTATTCTATTGATTGTGTTATCTGTTATGTAACTTAAAAAACTCAGTAGTGTTATTTTGTACTGGTCCTTTGGGACCAACGAGCCCAATATAGGTGGCTTTGAAGTAATATACCGCTTAAGCCGGTGCTAGGGGGCGTGAGAAGTGTTGCTTTTTTACCATTACTTCTCATGAACAGACTCAATAAAACCGAGACTGCTGCTTTATTCTCTTAATTGTGTTAGTTGCTCTCAAAGGATCACCTTTATCAGTACTTATTAACATTCACACTAGCGTTCGTTTAGTGCAGTGTGGCGGCTGTAAAAAGTCTCCCCGTGCTACAAATCAGTAGTGTTATTTTTTATTGGTCCTTTGGGACCAACGAGCCCAATATAGGTGGCTTTGAAGTAGAATACCGCTTAAGCCGGTGCTAGGGGGCGTGAGAAGTGTTGTTTTTTTCCATTACTTCTCATGAACAGACTCAATAAAACCGAGACTGCTGCTTTATTCTCTTAATTGTGTTAGTTGCTCTCAAAGGATCACCTTTATCAGTACTTATTAAAGACGGAACTGTTAAATTTCATGAAACCTACGTTAATTGTCCCGGTTATATTTATAGGAGATATAGTTACCACTATTTCATTTTTGACTGATATTCATTACGAGAAACCTCCATAGTTTGTCTATAATAGGTGTCAGACTAACTAAACTTCCGGTCAAATCTTGGTACTTTATAGCTCATAGACAGGGGTTATGATCATTTTAACCCCAAGGTGAGAGGACTTAAAATAATAAATACTAAAATTATATGTCTCAACGTTCCTACTGAATGTAAATAGTAATGACGCGCCGTACATATTGTTGATTATTTAACATTAGCAACATTTGGTAGGTTAAAATATTGCATCAAACAACAATGATATCATTTTTAATTAAAAATCGATTTCAAATATGTATTTTCTAGTAAATATATGGAATTAAACCTTTTAAACACATCGGCTTCAATCTATTTTGGACACAAAAAAAAACTGTTTTCACAGGTATAACGAAACCTTCGAATACATCTGTATATTCATAAAAGGTGATAATCATAGAGTAGACCCTTTCCATAGGTTTTAATTTCATTCGTGTCTTGAAAGAAAAACACCACATAGTACAACATATTAAATTTTGTTTTTCGTCATCAAAAGTAACGCACATGATTATGTCGATCACTGTCGACCGCAGTAAGCCTGTATAATTGGTATTCTACAAATAAAGTTACTATAAATGAACAATGAATTTGACCATGATATTGAAAAGTTTGGTGGAAGCGGGGTAAGATCATATGTTGAACTGCTTCGTTGCATTGAGCTATAACACCGGATATGTACTACTATGATCCAAGGAGTTTTTCCTAGTGTATGTAGTTGCTTGAGAAACATATCTAAACTAATATTAATTTGTTAAAGGAAACGAAAACAGAAATTTAATTTCAAGGTCATTGAGGTCATTCAAGGTGAACTGTTCCATGGTAATGCAAAAATAAAAACATAATACATATTTGAGTTAATTTAGTTGATACCGAATAAGTTTATTTATGTATTAAAACTGTAATATTATGATATACCTGCTTTAATATATAAACTATCTAATATCTGAATTTATTTACTGGATATCAGTATTTATTGAATAAATAGTAAAACAAACGCCTCGTTAAAGAAAAAAAGGGCTTTCATTTAGAAAAACGAACGCCTTGTTATAGAAAGAAGGGCTTCCATGTAGAAATTCTCGGTATTTACTTGGAATATGATGCAGACATTTCGTGGAAAAAACAACGAATAAACAAAAATATACGGACAAAAGGCGATACGGACACAGTGCTTCGGACAGAATGCGTCATAGTGGACATAAAGAAACAAGAATAAATAGTTTACGGACAGTTGGTGATACTATGAAAACGCAATATGGTGTCAAAAATAGCATACTACACCAAACATGTCTTGCGGACGAAATGGATTACCGCACATAGAGCAACAGACAGAACACATAATTGTGGACAAAATCGCACAATGACATTTATTTCACGCTCGACAAAGAACATCTAACAAAAAGCAAACTGCGTACAAAAGTGTAGTCGGCACACACGTTTATGACGTTATAGTATAATTAAACCATTCTTATCAAAGAAATATAAAAAGATCGGACAGGGAAGTAGCATTCAAGGAGGACAGTCAACAACAAAACACAAAAACAAACACGCACACAGAAAAACAAGAAGGCAAAAGTAATAATAAATGCAAACGACATCACAAACACAAACGGGTTGACAATAGGGCTACTGTCTTGGAACGGTCAGGGGCAAAATAAGCCACTGGGGGGGTTTAAACCGGTTCTAAACCTCACACTTACCCTACTGTCATCCCATTAAAACAGGACAGTGTAAATAAAGAAATCCCCTCCATGATCTAATCTCTAACCACCAACAAGGCAGCATCAATAGGCAATATAAGTAAAACACAAATATGCTCGTGTAAATATAATACAAAAAACAATAGCCTAGAAAGCCACAATGAAGGTACCCAGTGACCTGGCAGAATCCAGAGCAACAAGAGAATAAACGATTAAGGGCACGACAAGAAAGATCATAGACAAACAACAAACGCCACCGTCTCAATGGGCTTTAGGTAGGCGTCATAGTGTCCACAGCCTGTCCGGTCATCGTACAATTAAAGAGGAAAGCATAATGGCAAACTGTAAAAGGGTTCACCACCAAGCATGCAGTACGTTGCAAAATGATGGGTTATAACCCCTTTTGATAAACTTTTTAACAAGTTTAACAAAGATAGTATGAAAGTGATCATGACCTAGAATCTTACGAAGTTTATAAATCACATCACCATAGAAGTCAGGTTGTGATAGTCCTTGAATTACTTTTATATTTGGAAAGAAGATCAGGGTTACGATAATAACATTTTGCAAAGGTTTTATGAAGTTTATGGTAAAGGTAACCCGGTTTGAGTAGCTTTTGAGATATACAAATATTACGAATAGTAAAGTCCTCAACTCGAGTACAAGCTCTTGAAAAACGAATCAGTTGACATAGTTTAATTGTAAATAACTTTAATTGGTATTACATGTAAATATGTTCATGCTTCAAAGACGTTATGGTAATCATGCATGTGAGGAGCTTTTGCATTACGTGTTTTGCTCATTTGACGTCGTTCTAGCGGGGCAGGGTAGGATAATATAAATGAATATTGCTGAAATACTATGTTATGAATCGATGTCAAATACCGTTTTATTTCATCATTGTAATTATGTCTCGGCGAGACGTGTACGTCTTTTATTCCGTCGATGGCGTCAACATTCGTTCATGTGGTGTGTCTTCACTATATTCCAAATTGTATGGGATATGGTCAGTATGTGTATTCGGATATATACTATGTATGTCAGACACCCATGTACGTGTCAAAGTGTTTGACAGATTTCGTATATCTATTAGATGTAAGTTTCTAATTGTTCTTCCCTCATTTTCTTTCTGTATTACATTCCAACTAGTGATTTATAGATTGTCTAGGGAAGGAAACTATTTAAATAACTAGTATCGCACATATGTATATTTTATCAATGGTCATATTTCTTGTATCTCCATTTTTAACATTTCATCTAAACTAAGACAAACAATTTAAATTCATATGTAACGCTTAAAATTGAAATTCAGAACAGATTAAATATGTATAGAAATGTACATACAATAACAATATAATAATGCAAGATGTTGATACATAATATACTGAACAAAAAAAGAAACTTCCGCAACTTTACCAATACATTTAGACACCATGAAATTATATATCGTTTGGTCTTATATGCCAATACCTCCGTTAAAATGTCAGGATTGTCACAAAAGAAATTTTCATTGTGCGCAAACTTATTTCCCATGTTTTAGTTTAAACATCGTTTCCGGGTAGTGTCGTTAAAAGTTCGAGTTAACACATTGTTGTTATATTGAAATAAACCGAGAATGCCCTCATCACCAAAAGGACAGAGTAAAGATGCTGACGTTTTCACTAATTTTTGCGCAAAACAGCTTTCAAGAATGATTATTTTCGGTTTACCTCCCTTTATAATAAAAAAATGTAGTGATTTCGCAATTTGAATAAAACATGTTTTAGCAGCAAAAAAAATCTATTTTTTATTATTATCAATTAATGTTAATCATAATGATTGAGGGACGAGTATAGAAGGCTGAAATTGTATCTAGATTGTTGTACGAAATATAATATAGTCAACCCTATGCACGCAGCTTAAAATGCGGAAGTTTCTTTTTATAATCAGTATATATATCCATACATGTACTTACTTTGGTTTGTTGAATACATTTGTCTAAATACTGTATTAATTGTCTCACATTCCTAACTAACAAGTTGCTGTCAAAACGGCTTGACAAGTCGGTATTTATACATTGTGTACCTTCCGACAAAACAGAAATGTTTTTCGCTAAATTTACTGTACGTTAAAATTCTAAAATATGATTTTAACTATATTTCCGACAAGCGATAATATCTATCTATACAATATGTATCATTACACTTGACTTAGTATTATAATGTATAATACTGTCATTCCAGCACCTTCTTGAAACCCGGTGGTCATATTTTCGTTGTGGACCTGCTACATCTATCTTCCTACCCGATGGACGGCGTCAGATTTAAAATGCTCTACACAACAAAAGAAAACATACAAACGATATACAAGGAATGTGGCTATGAAATAATATCGTGGAAAGAACAGCATCTCACCACATTCGAGTGTGAAATATTCGCAATGGTTGTCAAAAAAATGTAACATGGACTAAAACTCTTACATCACTGAGTGGCCGATTAACCCCGATTTATATTGAATATTATCATGCTCTTTCCTCTGGTTTGCCTAATTTACCCAGGTTTGCTGTTTTCAGGTTGACTCGCTGTTCACTGTTGTGTTGTTTATCCAGGTTTGCTGTTTACTCAGGTTGGCTCGCTGTTCACTGTTGTGTTGTTTACCCAGGTTTGCTGTTTACTCAGGTTGACTCGCTGTTCACTGTTGTGTTGTTTACCCAGGTTTGCTGTTTACTCAGGTTGACTCGCTGTTCACTGTTGTGTTGTTTACCCAGGTTTGCTGTTTACCCAGGTTGACTCGCTGTTCACTGTTATGTTGTTTATCCAGGTTTGCTGTTTACTCAGGTTGACTCGCTGTTCACTATTGTGTTGTTTACCCAGGTTTGCTGTTTACTCAGGTTGACTCGCTGTTCACTGTTGTGTTGTTTACCCAGGTTTGCTGTTTACTCAGGTTGACTCGCTGTTCACTGCTGTGTTGTTTACCCAGGTTTACTGTTTACTCAGGTTGACTCGCTGTTCACTGTTGTGTTGTTTACCCATGTTTACTGTGTACTCAGGTTGACTCGCTGTTCACTGTTGTATTGTTTATCCAGGTTTGCTGTGTACTCAGGCTGACTCGCTGTTCACTGTTGTGTTGTTTACCCAGGTTTGCTGTGTACTCAGGTTGACTCGCTGTTCACTGTTGTATTGTTTACCCAGGTTTGCTGTGTACTCAGGTTGACTCGCTGTTCACTGTTGTGTTGTTTACCCAGGTTTGCTGTGTACTCTGGTTGACTCGCTGTTCACTGTTGTGTTGTTTACCCAGGTTTGCTGTGTACTCAGGTTGGCTCGCTGGTCACTGTTGTGTTGTTTACCCAGGTTTGCTGTGTACCCAGGTTGACTTGCTGTTCACTGCTGTGTTGTTTACCCAGGTTTTCTAACTTCTCTTATCATATAACTTCCATTATTCAGCTATGCCATTTAAGATTTTCGTTAGTTCTATTCCTTCTATTTTACTTTTTTACAAATAATTTCAGTTGACAAACATTTAACATAGATTTTCCTATTATTCTATCATTTGAGGCAGACATTTATGCAAAACCATTTACCGTGACGCCTGTTACATGTATGCTCCTTTATTGAAAGCTCTTTTTAACTTCATTCTATAACCTGCCCAAAGTCAATATGTTTAATTATTTTAATTTCACCGCCAAAAACAGTATATAAAACATTTATCTATTCCATTGTCATGTATTTATCTTGACTTTGTTAATATAATAATTTAACTAGACTAACCCTTGTGTTTCCAATACTAATTCTCTTCCTATCCTGATCTTTTCTTAAATAGCGTAACATCCTATGCTGTACCTTTGCAGCAATATTCGTAAGTGTTATTAACAGTCATTCTAAGAAGTTATGAAAGTAGTGGTCACTGTCTATAACTGATCACTAAACACTAGTACATCACGAGTTTAGCGAGGTTGTGAAAACGTCCCATTGATGCATTGAAGAAGGCATCGTGCAACGATGACTTGATGTGGTACCGTCCAACGGCGACGTGGAAATAGCATATATCACAAACGATGAAGACATGAGGATGGTATCGTCCATATCGACATCGTCTAAAGTGAAGATGTGCGGGTTCCATTGTTATATTATAAAGTATTTAGGATAAATATAGCCTGTTGTACATAGATTCGTCCAATAAACAAGGTTGCGGATAAATTATACATGTATTTATATTTGATTAGCTATAATGGTTCGTATCTATCCACTCAAGCCTATTTTACTTAGTGAAACTAGTGCATATCCGCATGCACATACTTTTCAACTGGTCTATTCGCTTTATTAATTAGAGAATTATACGATAAAATGATGCAATTTAAAACAGTAAATTTAATATAAGCTTAAAAAAAAACAATATATGAAAAATAAAATAAAATATTACTCATTGTATTATTCTAATTAGCAGACCTCAATATAAAGATTATCGTTTGCATATTGAAGGCTTTACCGAATTAGCTTATTTACACGTTGTTCACTAATTATATGAATACTTATAAGCCCGACCCAATTACTAGATGTACAACCCTTAGACTAAGTATATCATAATCATTAAATGAAATACAACTAATTCGAATGCTAATATTGAAAACGGACTAATTCGAATACTACTATTGAAAACGGACAGTTTATAACACTTTGCCAATACGAAATAAACCTCTTGCAATTAATAAGCCATAGTAGCTATACATTACACTGCTGAATTAGACCATACAGCGCTGTAAATGTTATCAAATGAAATAAGCAATTAAAACAGTAGTTATTTTAATAGTAACACATATAGCCGGTAAAAGTTTTCTCCCTCTGTCACACATTTATAAATCTTCCAATTCGAATGTCCTGCAACTTTCTAGATTTACAAGTGATGTGATATACAGATAAACTCGATAAGCACGTATAATTTAGATCTGAACTTGTCGATGTCATGATAAATGTTTCCATAACTAGAAATAATATATGCATGAAACCAATATACTAAAGTAGGTTTTGTGTTTATTTAAAGACGATCATGACACTTTCTCCAGAGGTTCCAGTCCTACATAACTATGTTATTCGGTAAATTGAGATACAACTCAGTGATGAAAATATATATACATTTTTGGTCAGATATACCATTTTCAAGATCTATTGTGGCTAAAGTTGAACAGTTATTGTTTAAAGACCTCAAGATCCGCACCATTCCGATATCAATCTACTAAACACAAGTTATTTGAGCTGTTTAATCCCATAGGTTAGGTCAGGGCAGCCATTTTGAATTAAGAAAAAACAGCGAATAACTTTTAGCCATTTTACATAGGGCCTATGGGAGAAAATAGGGTATACCTGCGCCATCAAAAATATCTCAAAAACGACTTGTGATATTGACCTAATTTCTTTTTTACCATACCATTTACATATTTATGCTTTTAATTTAGCAGATACTAATGTTAGGTTTATGTTTGTAAGGGATTAGGTTAATGAACCGGATTTGAAATTTTCAGTCACAAAATATAAGTCCATTACTTTGCTTTAGGAGAATAGGTACCATGTTCCTGAGTTAATTGTGGCGAGACCTAAAGCCCTAGTACAAAGTTCTATACCTCGTTAGATTTGGATTAAACGTTATATATGACTGACTACATACATGTTCAATTTCTTTCCGCTAGGAGGCGTTATATTGCCTTAAACCAAGGACTAGTTCCGGCACCCAACCTGGGGTGAACATTTATTACGGCTAAAGAAAGATAAAAATATCGGACAGGGAAAGCAGCATTCAAGGACGACAGTCAACCAAAAAACACAAAAACAAACACGCAAACAGACAAACGAGAAGGCAAAAGTAATAAGAAATGCAAACGGCATCACAAACACAAAAGGGTGGACAATAGAGCTACCGCCTTGGAACGGTCAGTGGAAACAAAGGCCACTGGGGGTTTAAACCGGTTCTAGGGTGCACCAAACCTCACACTTACCCTACTGTCATCCCATTAAAACAGGACAGTGTAAATAAAAAAATCCCTGCCATGATCTAATCTCTAACCAGCAGTTCAGCATCAATAGGTAATTTAAGTAACACACAACTATGTTCGTGTAAACAAGGATAAAGATATCGGACAGGGAAAGCAGCATTCAAGGACGACAGTCAACCGCAAGACACAAAAACAAACACGCAAACAGACAAACGAAAAGGCAAAAGTAATAAAAAATGCAAACGACATCACAAACACAACAGGGTTGACAATAGGGCTTCCGCCTTGGAACGGTCAATGGCAAAGTAGGCCACTGGGGGTTTAAACCGGTTCTAGGGTGCACCAAACCTCACACTTACCCTACTGTCATCCCATTAAAACAGGACAGTGTAAATAAAGAAATCCCCGCCATGATCTAATCTCTAACCAACAAGGCAGCATCAATAGGCAATATAAGTAAAACACAAATATGCTCGTGTAAATATAATACAAAAAAAAACAATAGCCTAGAAAGCCACAATGAAGGTACTCAATGACTTGGCAGAAGCCAGAGAAGTAAGAGAATACACCATTTAGGGCACGACAGGAAAGATAATACAAAAAAAACAATAGCCTAGAAAGCCACAATGAAGGTACTCAGTGACATGGCAGAAGCCAGAGCAACAAGAGAATAAATCATTAAGGGCACGACAGGAAAGATCATAGACAAACATCAAACGCCACCGTCCCAATTGGCTTTAGGTAGGCGTCATCCTAGGTCCACAGCCTGTCCGGTCATCGTACAATTAAAGAGGATTATTTGATGGGTTTCCTTAATTTCAAATGGCTGCCCTGACATAACCTATGGGAATAAACATCTCAAATAACTTATGTTTAGTAGATTGGCATCGGAACGGTGCGGACCACTAGGTTTTTCGACTCTAGCTACCATAGATCTTTAAACATGGTATATCTGACAATGTTAATTGATTCTGATTTGCATGACCAATACCTCAAATGTTGCGCCTCGACGCTAACCGGAGATATATATAGCACGTATGAACTCGCAAAGGGTTTGTTACACATATTATATCCCCCCACTCCCCCCCCCCCCCCATATGCTATGTAGGTTCATGGTTAGAAGAAAGTAACGGGACTCCTGGATTCAGTTTAATCTATAATTTTTCGATGCTGGTCAATAGAAATATGGTTATTTCATGTATCTGAAACACATCCTAACCATTAAAATGCTGTGCACAGTTATTGACAATAGTAACCACCAGATTGTTAATAAATAATTATATAACATAGGACAGTGCTGATTAATTTATGATTTAATTTATTTATTTATATTTTAATCATTGTTGGTTAACGTCAATATCAATCTGAATGAGTTGACACTTTAGAATTTCCCTGGTTTGACAAGCAGTAGCATTAGCCATTTAAGTGAAAAGCTCAAACTCACCCACCAATCATCCATATTTAACACTGAAGCAAAAAACAATGAGGCATCGACGTCTGCATATACAAAACTCTTTGTTTGAAAGCATGTAATTGCAGAAAGAGCATCGAAAATTGTCCTACAGTGTTTTATGAAGACAAATTTAAACAAAAACTGATTGCTCAAATATACAAGCATTGCCAGCATTTACGGCGAGACTAGACTGACCTAGTGGCTAGCATACCACATACTCCAGTTTTTGAATTAAGGGTTCAGAGTAAAGAAATTAAACGTGATTGAAATGCCATACCTCAAGTTAGATCTTTCGACATCGCCGTAGCAATGCAGGCAGTGCGAATGTTGGGCTAGTCAAAGCAGTGAAGTAAAATACCATTTTCTATGTTCATGTTGTCAGTATGTTCTTAATGCAATGTCATCACAGTGGATTTTTGGGATTATACATTGACTATATTTTTTACTCATCTCATCTGAAATTACAGTTTCGCCTTAGCTTTACATGCCCAGATTCAATAAATCTCTATAAGTTCATGTCTACGGCGTGTACATTATACAAGTATACATTACTTACGAGGGATTCCCTTCTTCACGAAATACACGCACAGAAACAAATTACTTTTGCTATACTATAGACACGTGTGTCCATAATGCAGATACTGTGTCCATAACACGGGTATACGTAACTCCTGAACTATACAGTTTGTCGAAATGCAAGAGTGTTTACTATAAACAAGATGCAAAATCATAAAGAATCGCATAACGTTTATTTCTCTTATACCAATGGTTTACAATGGTTCCACAACGTTGGTTCCCAACGCAGTCTCAATTACGATGCAAATCCAAGTGTGTGTGTGTGTGTGTGTGTGTGTGTGTGCGTGTGTGTGTGTGTGTGTGTGTGTGTGTGTGTGGAGTCATGTGTGTATGTATGGAGGTATGGAGGTATGGAGGTATGGAGGTATGTATGTGTGGAGATATTTATGTATGGAGTTATGTATGTATGTATGTATATATGGAGGTATGTATGGAGGTATGTATGGAGTTATGTATATATGTATGGAGGTATGGAGGTATGGAGGTATGGAGGTATGGTATGGAGGTATGGAGGTATGTATGTGTGGAGGTATTTATGTATGGAGTTATGTATGTATGTATGTATGTATGTATGTATGTATGGAGGTGTGTACTTGTTACTCCTGCTTTACAAATGACTTAATTTGAACGAGTAACCAGTGGGTCGCAAACGGATACAGCTCGGTGACAACGAAGTTTGCGGCCAACGGTTGTCTCTTATGCAAATGAAGACCTTACGGTGTCAACGCAGTTTGCAGCCTGGTCAAGTCGACAGTACTTATACCGAATGGTAAATCCTATGCATGCGGATGGAGGCACAGTGCAGACTTGCGGTCAATGGAGATACAGTTTCTCCCTAAACCGCGCACTTGGCAACACCTTCGTACAAACTATGTATGTATGTATGTAGGTATGCATGTATAGAGGTTTGGAGGTATGTATGTATGTATGTATGTATGTAGGTGTGTACGTGTTACTCCTGCTGTACCTCACACACCCGCATACGACTTACTGAGGAGTTGTCCTCATTTCTACTTTGTTTCTGTTTTCATGGCCTGAAATTAGGCAGTTTTACCGCTGGATGGAGGTGGTAAATCAGAAAAAGACGCTGAACAGTTGGCTCTACGTGTACAGTACCTATTGGACTTCGCCGGCGCAGAGGACATCAGGGAAGACTTCCGCCCTGAAATACTGGAGGCGTACTTAGATGCAAAGTTGAAGCCGCCTTTCAATCTGACGGCGTCAACGATGGCGACTCACCTGACCTATTTCGGCCTCTTTCTGACATTTTGTAGTAATGTCCATATACTTGTTTGCGGATTTCAGAACTGATTGGATCACCTTCGCAGGTGCAGGAATGGAATAAAGAAAGTGTCGGGGCAAGACCGTATGGCCAGGAGGTTCGATATAGAGGACATTCACTACCTTCCGCCATAGGCGAGAGAATACTTTGTCAATTCTGACATGGTAAACAGCCTGCACGACGTCGATGTCCGCCACCCAAATGGCAGAAACTACCATCCTGATGTACGGGATGCCTCTATCATGCTTTTGGGGATTCACATATATTCCCTAATCTCGGCGATACAGCACCTGACATTCAGAGACGTAGACCGGGCGCACGTCCAACCGACCGCTCGTGGAAAAATGTACACTGTGATTGCCGTAAAGCACAAGACAAGTGCCTACAGAGGCCCGCAGCCCCATACAGCCGACAGAAGTAGCGTATGAGGTGCCGCCGACAAATCAAACGTCCCAGGAAACAACACCTGCGATATCCATCCGGTCCACGTTGACGTTCCTGAAGACAACAACGAATGTGGACCTTACGAATCGAACCCTGGACGACGTGCCTGAGCCCATGCCGCAAGACGACGACGACAATTGGACGAACCGCTTGTAAGCTGTCTTTGACAGCCCTGAACCATCGCCGATCAGAGACGAGGAGTCTCCGGTTCCGACGGCCGATACCGAGGATACGAGTTTAGATATAAGTAACGTGGCGGGCCCGCTGTTCAGCTTTCCAAAGCTCGATAGTCTCGACGAGTTCGTATTCACCGACATTCGGCGCCTGCTGCTGGGAAATATGGATATAGCACCATTGCTCGAAAGAGCACAACAATTGGCCAGCCTGCCAAACGGCGTTTTTGCGTTTTGCAGATCGTCACTCCGTTGCCGTTGTCCAAAACCTCGTTGACATGGACTCCATGAAGAGGACCTCTTTTGCCGCAACGAAGCCATGTCACCAATGGAAACCACCTCATCGTTTTGTGCTATATTCTGGGCACCCCGGTAGATCTACCGCGGACACCAGTCATACAGCCGACAGAAGTAGCAGATGAGGTGCCGCCGCCGAATCAAATGGCCCAGGAAACAACACCATCCAGTCCACGTTGACGTTCCTGAAGACACCGACGAATGTGGACCTTACGAATCTGATCCTGAACGACGTGCCAGAGCCCATGCCGTACGACGACGACAAAATGTTGTATAAAATCCATTCAATTTTAAAAACAAAGGTTTACATGTTCCAGGATTAAATTATTTACTGCATATTTTGGCAAAGCTAAATGAACTGAAATGTATGATATATCAGTCTAAATCAATTGATATATTTGGTTTGTATGAAACGTTTTTAAATGATACTATCAACATCAAAGACTTACATATTGATGGATATAATATTGAATGGATGGTACAAATGGTAAGAAGGGTGGTGGTTGACTGTCCTCCTTGAATGCTGCTTTCCCTGTCCGACCTTTCTATATTTCTTTACATTGCCAATAATATTTGTTTTTCACGTAGAACTGACATTGAAACTACTCATATTGAATCATTGTGGATTCAAATCAATGTTGCTAATAACAAACCATATTTGCTAATTTTGTCTACAAGCCACCTGATACGCCACAATCTTGGATAGATAATTACGAAACACAATTAGCCCGGGTAGATTATTTAAAATTAGAAAACAAATGCAATTGGTGATTTCAATATCGAATATGTTCCAGGCGAAGGTTTCAAAAATACGAAATGGAATGCTGTTGTTCTTGATTATGTGTTTTCGTAAGTTATTAAATCACCAACAAGAGTAACAAAGAATTCATCATAATAGACCACATTTATAGTACAAATCCAGAAAACGTAAGCGAAATTAATGTACCATCGTATTGTATTAGTGATCAATTTCCTGTTACATTCACAAGAAATATTAAGAATGGACTAATTAACGAAAATACCCATAAACGTTTGACATATAGATGTTATATTAATTTTGATGAAACTAGATTTTGTCTTGATTTACAATACAGCTGAAATGTTTCTCTGCAATGTTCTAGCTATCTGGCGATGCTTGTGCTGATGTTTGCTGCAAAGTTGCGGCAATGTTCGCCAATACATCGCGGCAAACTTTTTCAAAATAAATGAAATTATGAAATAGAACAATGGTGCGCCGTTTAAAAAAAATTAAAAAATTATGCAGAATTCATACTGTAAATTAAAATTCTGGAATACAAATTTATCCTAATCCGTAACTTACAAAGTTGACATACAATAATAAATTACATCCAGACATGTGTAAAATGCAAATGCTCATTTTCATGGAAATGTCAACTAACTTTCATTCAAATATTACTCTAATTTACATGGGAATGTCAAATGTTGTCTTTTTCCACATTACTCCCATTTTTATGGAGATGTCAAGCGCTGTCATTTCTGCATTAACAGCTGCCGTTTTTTTTTGCCGCGCCTGTTTTTGGCAAAAAAAGCAAGTAATTCCGAATAAGCTAGGGCACTTTCGACTATATCATATGAAAGCAAATATCAAATGATTGTAAAATTATATTCTATTTCATTGGTGACACTTTAATTTTTCCGAGAAATTTGACGCGAAGTTGACCTTTCCCATGGGAAAAGCCTATTTTCCCATGGGAAAAGCTTTTTTCCCATTTTCCCATGGAAAGGGTCTTTCCCATGGGACAATATATTCCCATGGGAAATGATTTGGGCAGTTTTCCCATGGGAAAAACAAAAAGTATTTATCTTTCAATATAATGTCAAAATAGTATGCGGCTTTCATATTTAGGGTCTATGACGAAGTTTTACAGCGATACGAGCACTTTGATATTTTCCCATGGGAATATTTTCCCAATATTGTAATTTGGGAAAATTTTCCCATGGGAAAATGAGTTATTTCTTAATAGCTAAAACAACATTTCAAAGCCTGGAAACATCTTCTGTTGCTGTGTTGACAATTAAATATGCCCCTATGTTTATAATTTAATGAAATAAAAACTTTCCCAAAATAAAATGGCAAAATTCTCCCAAATTCTTTCTAGGAAAATTTTCCCAAATGTTATTGGGAAAACTTTCCGAAAATGTTTTGGGAAAATTCTCCCATTTTCTGACTGGGAAATTTCTCTAAATATTTTTTAAGGAAATGAAAAAGAAAAAAATCTTCCAAGTAAGTATTAGTCAAAATATCAAACCAAAAAAAAACAAAACAAAAAAAACACAAAAAAACAGTTTGTTTAAGATTGAATATTTTAACTCAGATCTGATTTTAACTTAGCATTTCAGATTCAGATTTGAGTATGATGTGTTGCCTTGCGATTGGTCCTTAACATAGTAATGTGACTCGTGCATAGCCTGAAAGTTATTGATACTGCACTGTTTTTTCCCATGGGAACCCTGTTTTCCTACATACCATTGAGCTCGGCTTTAAGTGAGGAAGTGTTGATTGATTGTTACGGTTGGCGGGAGGTGTACAGTACTGGTTCTACCCAGGAAAAGTATGGGTGGTCTGCCTCCACCACAAAAAAGTCATATATAACATTGCGTGTATTGAAAAGGACGTAAAACACCACACAAACAAACTACATTGTTTCAGAAAAATATTTCATTCGTTTTCATTCATTTTATATCCTTACACTATAATGCATTGATCAAGGCAATGTGAAATGCCCTAAACGTTGACCTTCTAGCCCAAACATGAATAGAAGTCATTGTTTTAACAGGGGTACTATTTCCGTAAAGTTCCACGATTGTATGTCTAATAGTGACAAATTACAGTGGAAGGAGTGTTTCTCAGAACTGGGTCATTGTCACGTTAATGTGACATTGATGATCAAATGATCCCAAAATCAATAGGCTTCCAACTATCTTAAAGGGCAATATACCAACAAAGTTTTATATGGTGTTGTGCTTTCAGAGTTATCTCGCAGAATGCATATTTTATTAAGATCATTGCAACCTTTTAACCCAAAAACAAACGGTTTCTACGCTTGCCAAGGGACAATTTATCTATTAACGTTTCATGAATGTGGGTGTCATGGTTTTGAAGTTATCATGCAATGTGTATTTCCATATAAGGGATGGCAATCTTGACACTTGTCCTACCAAGCGTAGATAATAACATGTTTCCTCTCCTCAAGGGCAATGTGCCTATGAAAATTCATGAGCGTTATGGTTTCAAAGTTATCATGCAGCATGTGTAATTGCTTATTGTCGGACGAATTGAATTGAATTGGGTTTTAAGACGCACCAACACATGAAAGGTTATATGTCGCCTAAAAGGAATGAACGTGCAAGGCTCATCCTCCATCTACATCAAGATAAAATATGGCGAATGACAAGATAGAACCACGTTTCCAAGTCTGCATATGCGGTGTCATGATAAAGACCTTAAATAACCCCATACCATGTACTCTTTTTCAAACGGGCGCATAAAAACGTGTTGTCGAAACAGATCTACAAACAAGAGGCCAAAGAGGGCCTGTATCGCTATACCGGCTCTGTGGAGTCTGTGATATGCGCAACTAGGCTTGATACTGATCATACTTGCCAAGTTTCACTGAAATCCAGTCAGGAGTTCGGGAAGACTAGTCTGGACAAAGTTTGTGTATAAGGGGCAATAATTGTCAAAAATCATTCAACAAAAACATGGTGATGATATGTGCAACTAGGCTTGCTACTGCTCATCACTGCCAAGTTTCGTTGAAATCCAGTCCAGCATTCAGGAGAACTAGCATGTACAATGTTAGTGTATTCAAACCTTTAAAACGCTATAACTCCGCAAAAATTCATTCAACCGGAACACGGCGACGGCATGCACAACTAGGTCAGGTACTGATTATCCCTGCAAAGTTCCATTGATATCCAAACTGGGGATCAAGAGAACTAGTCCGGACAATATGTGTGTGTATGAAAGCCTTTAAAGGGCCAAAATATTTCAACAAAAATACAGCTATGACATGCATAAGTAGGCTTGGTACTGATCACCTCTGCAAAGTTTTGTTGATTTTCGGTCAGGGGTTCATGAAATATGGTCCGGACAAATTGTGTTTTACCCCTGTCAAAAAACATTCCACCGGAATGCGTGGACGATATGCATAACCATATTTGGTACTGATCATCCATGCAGTTCATTAAAATTTAGCCAAACGAAGGACCTATCTTCTTAATGTGGCAAAATACAGCATGTTTAACTAAATCAAGGGGCATAACTCTGGTGTTACTAATCCGATTTTGATGTGTACCTTCTTTGAGGCTTTCTAGGCTATTGCTTTTTTGTATTTATATATACACGAGCATCTTTGTGCTTCACTTACAGATTTCATTGCTACTAACGATCTATGCAAATTTGGTAAAGATCAAATAATAAAAGAAGGTGATACGAGTGTTCACAAGGCACAATATGGCATTTTTTTAGCAAAAACAAGGGCCATAACTCCAGTTATATGGTCCGATCTGGCTGTTTTTTAAGCTTGTCTGATCTGTTGTTGATATTAACGAGCTGTGTTAGTTTGGTACATATCAAATAATAAATGAAAGTGCTAGAGTGTTAACTAGGCAGAACATCACACTTTTCAACAAAACAAGGGCCATTACTCTGGTATTTCAAATCTGATCTGGCTGGTTTTCGAACAGATCTGAGCTTTCATTGATATAAATACACTGGCAAAGTTTTGTAAAGGTCAAATACAAAATGCAGGTGCCAGAGTGTAAACAAGACTTAATTTGGCACTTTTTAGCAAAACAAGGGCCATAACTCTGGTGTTACTGATCCGATCTGGCTGAGCTTCCATTGATATACAAACATCGACAAAATTTCATAAAGATCAAATACGAAATGAAGGCGCTAGAGTGTAAATAAGGCTTAATATGGCATTTTTCAGCAAAACAAGGGCCATAACTCTGGTGTTACTAATCTGAACTTGCTGGTTCTCGAACAAATCCAAGCTTTTATTGATATAAAGACACTGGCAGAGTTTCGTAAACATCCGAGTCCCATAATCTCTGCTGGCCATCGGTCAGTAGAGCTAAAAATTATAACCAAATCTCTGCTGGCCTTCGGTCAGTAGAGCTAAAAAATATAACCATTTCGGTAGAAATCTTAGTATACTGGGCGTATTAAATATACGACATTGATGCAAAATGTATAACATCATATGATATAAGTAATTATTTCATTTACAACACAATAATTCATGCAAAACTGAATGTGCCTTGAGGGTGCATGAGCTTTCGTCCCTCGGGTTGTCTGGTCGTAGAGAGATTGGTTTTCTCTTTAGCTACAACTACTATGGTTGTTCATTACGATTCTGGATACATCCTGAGATGTTTATTATTTTGTATGTGTTTCTTTAGTTAGTTTCTCCGGATGTGAACTTTATTGTTAGAGAATTCCTTTTGATGGGATGTAGTTTTGTTTACACTGTCTTGTCTATTTGGGCGCTGAGGACAGGATAATAGCGAGGATTGTGCGCATATAAAATCGATTCAAGCTAACCAGTAGACCTTATTGCCTACTGACCGTTCCAAGTCGGTAACCCTGTCTTCACCACTCTTTCTCTTGGTTTTTGTCTCTTTCTTTGTATTATCAAGTACAGTGCGGACCTATGATGCCATTGCGTTCGGACGCTTTGGTTTCTATAGGACCCTATATCTCATTTTTGATACATAATAAACACTAAAATATGCTAAAAATATGATTGTTTTACTCAAATGTTCACTGTCAAAATTATCCTCGATCTTATTGAAGCAAACTCTTAAAAGGGTTAACTCAAGTGCAAATGTGGTCTAGGAAAAATCGCACTCAATATGATATGCAACACAATCTGTATCAACCTTCTTATCAAATTGTGCGAAAAGCAAATTGTGTGAAATGCGAAAAGAGTTCACTGAATTAATCATATATATTACTAGTCAAAATTTGCCCTTTTCTACATTATCATCGCAGTTAATCTCCATAACATGCGAGTCAATTTTGCTGATTGTAAACCTGATCAAACATCTAAATGTAACAAAGCTGGTAAGACAGATTGTCTCCTGGATAATCATGTTTCTTAACATTACTTAAAGTGCATTTTTACATTTTACCAATGACCGCTTACAGACTTCAATAATCAATCACCATAATCGGATGTCTAAGTAACAGATGACCAGTGAGTTACAACTGATTAATCATTAAAACGCATAAACTTTTGCAAATCAGCTAAGAAGATCACTAGAAACACATAATAATTATCTTAGTTCACACTGGTTTTGATTTGTGATTGATTTATGCTGCTTTCAGCTGAACCGTACCATTAATGTTTGACGGTGCACTCGGTTTTATCTGGTTTTCATTCCATTGTTTATGTGCTCATACACGGCTATAATACAACTTATGAAATATGCGAAGAGCTGCGTCTTTTTCCTCAGTATCTCATGTCTGTAACTTGGTTGACAAACCTCCAGCCACTATGTGTTTGGAACATCTCAAGGCCCTGCTGTTGGATTATTGTACATCTCCATGGGGTTGAAATATCTCAGGCCTATATCTGTTGTAATATGTTTTGTATCCATGTGGTAGAAATATCTTAGATCTACGTGGTTAAAATATCTGAATCTGAAGCATCTGTGGTTGAAATATATATTGTCATCATGCGGCTAGAACATTTTATTTTTTGGTCTTTGCATGGTAGAAATATCTCAGGTCATTCAGTATGTTGTTGAAGTATCTTAAAGTGGTTGAAATATCTTAGATCTCCTTTTGGTTAAGTCTATCAGGTCTCTATTGGTTGATATATCTCTTATGTGGCTGACATATGTTACAATTTTATGCTGTTGAAATAGTTCACGTCTTTATGCCATTGGAAGATCTCGTATTTCTATGTAGTTGGAAAGGCTCGTGTCTGTATGCGGTTGAACTATCTCTTGTCTGTTTTCAATTGGAATATTTTCAGTCTCTCAATGTTCAAGTGGTTGGAATATTGTACAGGTTTCAGCATTGAGAATATAGTATGACTCGATGTTGCTGGAATATCTATCTGTCACTGGAGTACATTGAGTGAACCTGAAATTAAATATAATTTATGAATTAAAGTTCTTGTTCAGTTACAAAAATATTAAGATGACGACAGCGCAAGGTTGTTCTACCGGTTAACATTTTCGAGAAAGTGACATATATACCTGTATTATTTTCCTCTATTCCTGTTTATTCAGTATGATCAAAACTTAGTGTAGTAGATCATTTTTTACCATTCTGGGCATATAAACGCAATGATGAATTGGTGCTAGGCCTTAGGCTTTATTTTACGCTCTCATCTTAGTATAATTTTGATTAATTTTCGATAATTCATGATAGATCATCTTTAAAACAAGAGGCCCAAGAGGGCCTGTGGACGCTCTACTGGCTAATCATAAAGTTTATGTATAATATCATTCAACCGAAACTTGGCGATGATATACGCAACTAGTCTTGGTACTGATCATCCCTGCCAAGCTTTGCTGAAATCCAGCCAGAGGTTCAGGAGAACTAGTCCGGACAATGATTGTGTATTAAAACCTTTAAAGGCCTATAACTCTGCAAAAATCATTCAACCGGAACACGGCGATGATTTGCACAACTAGACCTGGAACTGATCATCCCTAAAAAGTTTCGTTTAATTCCGGCCAGGGGTTCAGGAGAACTAGTCTGGACAAAGTTTGTGTACTAAAACCTTTGAAGGGACATAACTCAGCCATAATCATTCAACCGGAACTCGGTGACGATATGTACAACTAGGCTTGGTACTGATCATCCCTGAAATGTTTCACTGAAATCGGCCCAAATGAAGGCTCTTTCGTCTTAGACCAAAATATAGCAAATTTTAGAAAATCAAGGGCCATAACTCCTGTGTAAATGGTATAATATGGCTGTTTTTCAAATTTGTCAGAGCGTATATTGATATTAACAATCTGGTAAAGTTTGAAAATGATGATGAAAAATGAAGGCCTATCATCTTAACAAGGCAAAATATAGCATTTTTAAATAAATCAAGGGCCATAACTCTGCTGTTACGGGTCCGATCTGGCTGGTTCAAGAAATAACAAAAAAAAAAAAATAATAATATTTAAAAAAGAGGTCAATGACCTTGAAGCTCTACTGATAGGTTTTTGATAGCTAGATCAGCATTACTGTGAAGTTTCCATATTTTATCTCGATGTACATGGAAGATGAGCCTGGCATGTTCATGCCTGTTAGGCGCCATATAACCTGTAGTGTGTTGGTGCACCTTAAAACCCCAATTCAATCAATCAATCCTGTGAAGTTTCATGAAAATCGATCAAGTAGTTTCAGAGGAGTAGTCGCTACAAGTTTTCCTTATATAACTCTATGTAAACAAAGATGGCCGATGGCGGCCATGTTTAACGTCAAATCAAAATAATTTTTGACAAGGATCAACATCGTCATACTGATCATTTTAGAAAAAGTCCCATATCAATATCACTTACCGGTATATAGTTTTCAAGAAGTAGTCGCTACAAACTTGTATTTTGAAAATCTATTTTTAGCCATGGTGGCCATCTTGAATATCCGGCCTACCTGAAATTTTGCTAGAATCAGACATCAAGAGCAACATTCCTGTGAAGTTTCATGAAAATCCGTCGAGTAGTTAAGAGGAGTAGTCGCTACATTTTTTACTAGATAACTCTATGTAAACAAAGATGGCTCCTGGCAGCCATGTTTAACATCGAATCAAAATAATTGTTAACAAGGATCAACATCATTTCATACTGATCATTTTAGGAAAAGACGCATATCAATATCACTTATAGTTTTCAAGAAGTAGTCGCTACAAACTTGTTTTTCGAAAATTTATTTTTAGCCGTGGCGGCCATCTTCAATTTCCCACCATCCTGAAACTTTGCTAGGATCAATTAGACATCAAGAGCAACATTCCTGTGAAGTTTCATGAAAATCCTTTCAGAGGAGTAGTCGCTACAAGTTTTCATTATATAACTCTTTGTAAAAAAAGATGGCCGCTGGCAGCCATGTTTAACGTCGCATCAAAATAATTTTCGAAAAGGATCAACATCATTCAATACTGATCATTTTAGAAAAAGTCCCATATCAATTTCGCTTTTAATTTTCAAGAAGTACTCGCTACAAACTTGTTTTTTGAAAATCTATTTTTAGCTGTGGCGGCCATCTTGAATTTTTGACCAACCTGAAATGTTGTTAGGATCATTTAGACATCCAGTGCCACATTCCTGTGAAGTTTCATGGAAATCTGTCGAGTAGTTTCAGAGTCCTGAGTAGTCGCTACAACTTTTTATTAAATAACTCTATGTAAACAAAGATGGCCGCTGGCAGCCATGTTTAACGTCGAATCAAAACGATTTTCGACAGGGACCAACATCATGTCATGCTGATCATTTTAGTCCCATATCAATATCACTTAGAGGTTTCAAGAAGTAGTCGCTAAAAACTTGTTTTTTAAAAAATCTATTTTTAGATTGGGCGGCCATCTTCGACTTCATATCAACATGAATTTTTGCTAGGATCAACTAGACTTCATGGGCAACATTTCTGTAAAGTTTCATGAAAATCCATTCAATAGTTTCAGAGTAGTCTGCTACAAAAAAAAAATATGGACAGACAGACAGACAGACAGACGGACGGACGGACACCAGACCACGGCATAAGCTCTACTGATCAGAGATTTAAAATAATAATAAACAAGATGCCCAAGAGGATGCATGATGTGATTCAAAAACATAAACATTACAGAGGTCAATCCAAGTAACATTCTTCCTATATATAACTCTATGTAAACTTTGGGTTATTGTTGAAGCCATTTTGAATAATTTTGATTATTTGACGATAATGAAAAACACAAACTTGATAGAGGCTAACCCAAGGAACATGTATATGATATTTCACAAGAAAAACTTAACTCTGAGAGGGACTATCCCAAATATCACTGTGCTTAAGTTTCATCAAAATCTTTCAGGCGGTTTCAGAGAAGATGTAATTTTTAACCTTTTCCTATATAACTCCTATGTAAACTTTAAGTCGCCGTGGCGGCCATTTTGATTATTTGACGATAACAAAAAACATAAACTTGATAGAGGCTAACCCAAGGAACATGTATATGATATTTCACAAGAATGGAATAAGTGGTTTCAGAGGAGATGTCGTTTGAAATTTACTTACATTTGAACCCGTTTTAGCCATGGCGGCCATCTTGGATGACTGGCGGCCGCGAAAAACACAAATCTGAGAGGGACTATCCCAAATATCATTGTGATTAAGTCTCATCAAAAATTTTCAAGAGGTTTCAGAAAAGATGTCATTTTAACCTTTTCCTATATATATAATTCTATGCAAACTTTGAGTCGCCGTGGCCACCATTTTGATTATTCGACGATTTATTCGACGATAACGAAAAACACAAACATGATAGAGGCCAATCGAAGGAACGAGTAAATGATATATCAGTAGAATGGAATAAGTGGTTTCGGAGGAGATGTCGTTTGAAATTTCCTTAAATTTGACCTAGTTTTAGCCATGGCGACCATCTTGGATGACTGGCGGCTGCAAAAAACTTAACTCTGAGATGAACTATCCCAAATATCATTGTGGATAAGTTTCATCAAAATCCTTCAAGCGGTTTCAGATAAGATGTCATTTTTAACCTTTTTCTATATAACTCTATGTAAACTTTGAGTCGCCGTGGCGGCCATTTTGATTATGAGAATAGTCCGATAAACGGGACTGCCCAGATTATGTCCCCATCCGACTGACGAGGCTAAGGGAAAGTGTCTTCCCCAAGAACACACCGACGACTCAGTGGCACCACAGAGGATTGAACCAGGGGCCTCCGGTTACAAATCCTCAGCGCTACCGACTGTGCCACGCCAGCCAATGACTTAACAACTTCATGTCGGTTGTTATTTAAGCAAATACACAAATGAGTAACACCCTATTTTTCCTACTCCTCCATGTTATGCCAAATAAACAGATCAAACACTGTGATCGACTTATTTCTATCCATTCGTGTTATACCGTATAACGGTTATGCTCAATCGGTGGTTGTAGCATTTTCAAACCCTTGTCGGCATATTGTCACCTTTTAAAGTGTAGTACCAAATATAATTCAGTCACTGTGGCATATTGTTTCCTTTTGAAAGGCGGTAAAAAATATAATAGTGTGGGAAATGAACGCGCCTCTTAATTGACATGTCGCCAGTGACTTAGATATCTCCGCCCTATTGTTGATGTCGGAGTATATTGACAATATTTTATATAACATAGTTGCACGTGCTTTATACACGTGCTGTTGTTTGTCGGAGGTATCATCTGGTTTGATTGGTTGAAATGGATAAATGATTGACAACTGGCGACATGTTAATTGTTATATGAAATCTGGGATGAAAAATGAATTGAATTGAATTGAATTGGGGTTTTAAGGCGCACGAACACATGAAAAGGTTATATGGCGCCTAAAAGGCATGAACATGCCAGGCTCATCTTCCATGTACATCGAGATAAAATATGGAATATGGGCCTAGAACCTTCTCACCCTGAACTGCAGAGTTGCTGCAAATTCTATCGTAGAAACTCCATTTACGCTGGAGCCACGTTATTGTTTTTCTGCCACTGCTCTTTTGATGCGAGCGAGATAGCACCTGACACAATGCAGGGATCATGATTAAGACCTTTAATGAACATGAACAAAAAATAATAAAATGAACATGAATTTGGGGGATTCTACCCCTCTGCCTACCCCTCCAAAGGGATCTGCAGTGGCCTATTCTTTGCCCCGTGACCAAACGGGGCCCCCGGCAACCACACGGGGCCGGGATGAAAATTGACATCAGGGCCCTGATAAAATGGGTGCTAAATCTGAGTTATTGCTTGTTGGTGAGACAATGATTAAGATTTGTTAAAAATGTAAATGTAGGAATTCAAAAAAAAATCATTGCAAAACAATGATGGATAGGCATACAGGTTAAATGAGTATCATTTTATCTCTACGAACATATTAAAATTGATAAAATACGTGTTTGTATGCTAAGTTTTCCTTAAATTCAAAATGAGCCAAGATATCTTTTGAAAAATGCATGATAATGC
This sequence comes from Cyrtodaria siliqua, assembly GCA_037043455.1. Classification (NCBI taxonomy): domain Eukaryota; kingdom Metazoa; phylum Mollusca; class Bivalvia; order Adapedonta; family Hiatellidae; genus Cyrtodaria; species Cyrtodaria siliqua. The sequence continues at coordinate 126,220 of JAWPHD010000392.1, read as the reverse complement.
TATAATCAACCACAAGCCTAATAACATTATTAATATGTCTGGTATGTCCGTGAATCAACCCGCAAGTTTGAACATCATGCCATAAATAAATTGAAATTGTTAATTTCAAAAAGGTATCAAACTTTTAATAAATGACGCGTTCTGTTGATGTTTTGTACCAATTCAATACACAAATTTGAGATCTAAATAACATTTTCTTGAAAGTACAAACTTGTAGCCAACTCTAAATAGCAATACCAATATAATCAGATCATGAGTTTGAACATCATGCATTTCATTACTAAAGAAGGAGTTAGATTTAAGTAATATGCACATTACACTTGATAATGAAAAACACGTTCATATGTTAAACCATTTTCAGTTAACATATATATTTTAGACCAAAATAAACGCTCTTTTGATGTCAAATGCCAGATATTGCATCTTCTTAACAATACCAATACCATATAATCCCTAATAAATGCCACTACCCTAATAAACGCCCACCCCACCTCTCCCCTACCATTTTTTCAGAAAATATATTTTTAAAACCCAAAAAATGCAAGTTAATCTGTTTCATTCACAACGGAACATGTAGACAAAATCACTAGAAAACTTAAAATCCGATGCATTGATTGACCGACATGCAGACTTTGGTTTTCTTGGTAAAGAAAATCATTAAATACTGTCCGTTTAAAAGTAAAATTATGTACTTTTGGTCTCAATTTTCAAAATGTTACACCCTGGGGGTGGCGCTTATTAGGAATTATACTGTATATCTGATTTGTTATTTCTGAAAATTGCTTACTAATAAAGGAGGAGTTTTAATCCAAAGTCACTTAAGTCAGTATACATTTCATTTTTAAAGAAGAAATGTGTCCTCTTTTTTATCCAATTTCAATTCACAAATGTTCATTTTGAACAAAATGAGTGTTTACAACATCCAAGACCTGAACCCGAATCTACACAATAATGCCATTTCAAACAATTCACCATTTTCAAAATATTGCCGTAAATCAAGGAGGAGTTTGATTTAAAAAAGCGTACACATTTGACGTTTTAAAAATGAATGCGTCCTATTTGTCATAACTGGTACCCTCTTGCATACCTTAGACTAATCTGGGAACCAACTGGTACCCTGTTGTATACCGCAGAGTAATCAGGGAACCAGTTTAATAACCATTTGGCGGATAAATATATAGGTAGTTTTGAATCCAGAGTATTTATGAATATCAAATATTTTACCTTAGTTAAAATGTTAAAACATTTATAATATTTGCTAAAATATCTTAGAAACAGAATTAAATGAATTACCCAACTTTCCAAAAACATAATGAAAAACAGCATCTTAGAAATTGAGTGAAATGAATTAACAAACTATAAATCAAAAAAAAAAGGTCATTAAGATTACATTTATGAGTAGTATAAAAATATAAATAGTTAATGTATCTTCATATAAGAGCCACATAAACTCAGTTCTCTCAATAAGGTTGAGCTTTGAAAGTGTTTTTTTTTTATTGATTTTATTTGTATTGTTTTTGGGGAATTCCAATTTTAGACTGTTCGTACAGCTGAATTTTCAATGGATAAAAACTTATTTTTTTTGATATAATTCCTAACCTAAAATTGCTTTTTAATTGTTAAAATGCTTGATAATCTGACGAATACTAAAAAAAATAAAAATATCTCACCCATAAAATGCTAGAAGGAATTAACAATTTCCACTGTCCAAAGCATACACTATTAAATAGGTCTTATTTATAACCATCAATAGTTATGCAGTTAATTATGTTGATATGACAAACCCCACATGTTACTACTTGAAACTAAACTCCTCCCTGGTCAAGTCAAGAAGGTATTGGCCAGATCTGATTGGTTAATCAAAGATTATCCTGTGATCTATGACAGGTGAGGTATGCATGGCCAGGGGTCTTCCACTAAGTAGTTACCATATATTATATATGAGAAAGATCTGATGAGCTGTTATTTGACATTTACAACATGTTTACATGGGATTAATCTGTTTCAACAAAATAATGAAAAAATCAACTTGGCTGGATATATTAAAAAATACTGTAAAGGTACCGAAATGAAACAAATGGCAGACCATATTTTTGCTTTAAATGTGTCAAATGTAGTATTTATAACTGTTCATGGTTTAAGTACTTAAGTTAGAACAGCATTATGGTGCCATACAGGGATGAACATGCCAGGCTCATCCTCCATTTACATCTAGATAAAAATATGGAGAATCGGCCTAGAACCTTCTAATCTGCAGAACTGCAGAGTTGCTGCAAATTCTATTGTAGACACTCCATTTACGATGGAGCCACGTTTCCACATTTGCATATACGTTGTCATGAAGAAGACCTTGAATGAGCATGATAAATAATGACAAAATGTACATGAAGTGGGGATGTATACCGGGCTTTCCCATGTATCAGAATGTACCCTCAGAGCCTGTTAAAGAACAATAGTAATCTATTCAATAGTAACTAGGAGTAGGACTGGTTCCTGGATTCGTACATATCCGTCCCCTGTATCTGGGGCACAGCTCTAAATGACCTTTAATGTGCTGATGAGAAGTTAAACAACATGCAATTCAATTCAAATTGAAGTGTTTAAAACCATACATGTAGATAAAAGTAAATCCCAGTATTTTACATTCAGATAATCTATTTTTAATCAAGCTTCATTTCATAATTTACTACATAATTATATATAGAAGATGAGGTTTATATTATAAATCAAGTCGACTATTTATAAAACTTTGTTAATTAATATATATATGCAAGTTTTATCCAGAATATATTTTCATTTCTTTATTGCATTTGCCTATTTTATGGGATTTCATGTGCATGCTGCATCTTTCAAAAATGGAATAGTAAATAGTTTACTCTTATATTGAAGGAGTGCTAATAATTTATTAATTATGACCGTAATAGTAAAAAAAATAAACATGAAAGGAGAAACCTGGAAATTGCCGAACTATTCTCAATCTGTGTAAATTATTTGAAATACAATATTTTATCAACTGATGCTTTCTGGCATTATGTTGTGTATTGTCTACCATAATTCCTTTCTTAATGCCTACCATAAATTATCTTTAATAAAGTTGTATATTCTAACATAAAGGAACCACACGCCTATCATCGCGTGAAGGATTTCCCTATAATCGATCCCAGCAGTTAAATAATCTCTATATATTCTATTTAACAACGCAACTTTTCTTATCTTTTACCAAAATATCACAAAATCAAGAAAAATCTAAATAAATATATATAAATAAATATGAATAAATATAAATAATAAATATAAATAAATATATAAATAAATATATAAATAAATATATATGTAAATAAATAAATAAATAAATGGTGAATAAATGAATGAATGAATGAATGAATTAATGAATGAATGAATGAATGAATGAATGAATCAATCAATCAATCAATCAATCAATCAATCAATCAATCAATCAATCAATCAATCAATCAATCAATCAATCAATCAATAAATAATCGACATTGAAATCTATTAATTGTTCTTTTAGTTTTACTAGTAAGGTAAACTACAAAAAGTAAAATAAAAAAAAATAGTAATTGCAACTACTGGTCAGTTGTTATAAGTTTCTCGCTCTGCTTATATCTTAATGTTCCAATTGGTTAGATTTCAGATTATCTTTGATCAAATTGTCAGGAGTGCTTTATTCTCTTTTAAATATGCGAAGTACGGTCAATTTCAATGAAGGTATCTATGTAGGTTATCTTTGGAACACATTTACACACTTTCATTTTAACTGTTCTAGAATTTTACCTTGTTTCGCAATGCTATTAAACGATGTCGTTTGTACAGCAATGTGCAATAAATATTGTAATAATATATACCGGATATAAGTACATCTGAAGCGGCACAAAGGTAAACAAAATGTTGACCACGCTTTCCAAATTGGTTAGTTTCAATATCAACAGCGCGTTGCAAAGAATTGCAACTGTATAAAACAAAGATTTATTACAGGAATGCTTACATAGTCAACCACTGAACATGTGAACGCCGGCGGCTTACCGTTTCCTGTTTACACTATAGTGGGCATGCCCAACTTGACATTGTCGAGGAACACAGCCTACTTTCGCCGCCTACTGTATACAGCCGAAAGTTAACCGTGTACTATTTACACTATAGTGGGCATGCCCAGCTTGACACTGCCGAGGAACACAGCCTACTGCCAATTGCCTACTGTATACAGCCGACAGCTTACTGTGTACTGTTTACACTATAGTTGGCATGCCCAGCTTGACACTGTCGAGAAACACAGCCTACTGCATTCTGCCTACAGCTTACCGTAGACTGTTTACACTATAGTTGGCATGCCCAGCTTGACACTGTCGAGGAACACTGCCTAGTTGTTGCCAGTTTCACAACTTACTAAGGATTGAACATTATATTCTTCGGCAAACTACCCGGAAATATAATATTATTAAAATAAACTGTCATGTATTTCAATAACGAACATAATTCCTCCTTGATATGAATAATAAATTAAGACATTGTAACTGAACCAGCAGGCCATGCTCATACTCAAACATGTTTAATGCAATATATACCTAGGGGTGTAGCAAGATGCATTAAACTGTGTTATCATTCAACAATATATGCTCTACACAATTAGGCTATATGCAATATATATGTGTTTTAATTAGCAGTTTGCAGTCGAAATATGGTAATAAACGTGCAGGTTTGTCATTCTAAAATTAAAACAAACTACGGGAAAATAAGCGTAAAAAATACGCATAACTCTAAAGGACATTGGATTCGCATGGCATTGTAATGACCTCTTTCCACAGAAAGTGATATGCCAGTAATACCGTGATTCGTGGTGTGTAAGTGACAACGATATACATAAAGTCAATGGGTGAGTTATATTCATACATGTTGATGTTGAAACTCTCAATTTATTTGTTCCAACCATTTTTACGTCGTAGACCCTACTATGTATACGTTTGCACCGCTTCAGGATTATTCATTTTATCTCGGTGACAAGTCATTGTCTGTACTAAATCTGGTTGCAAATTTCCTAAAATAACCTTTCTACAACACGATAGTGTTCGAGTTACGAGATAGTGTGTTACTTATTTTGAAGTTTCCTATTTTTACCATAATTGTACTGCCCTTTTTATATGTGAGATGCACTCGTGTTTATTTAAATAACTGATTCATCGGTCCATTCTGCACGTACAGTTCCAGATCAACATCCTCCTTTAATCTGTTTAAATTGTCTAGACTACAGACACACTATATTATTTAGTCATCCGATAGACACTCAAAACAGGCCTGATGTACCCCATTAACATTTACTTGAACACGTATAAAAACGCATCTCACGTCTTCTATGGTCAAAATGCTGTGGTAGGCAATTTTATCAAAAGACGTTTGGGCTGAACATAGTTTTTGGTAAAGAGACTATAGGTCTATATAAAACTAGTGGGCGTATATCTAAAGCAGACGTGAGCGTTTTAACGCTTGGTTTACTACCAAATTAAAACCCGTGTATTTTATAGCGAATATATTTCGTGTCTTTACTTTCGATCGACACATTAACATTTAAAAATAAACACTCGTTCGTTGAAAAGTTGTAGAGCCTATGCGAGTTTCGAACCCATGACTTTTCAGATTGACAAACAATTTCCTTTGTCATTGAGCTAATCCTAGTCAGTTGATTAATAGTGTTATTTGTATCGATATATTGTTAGCAATGTAGACTTCATCCTTCAGTTTATGTGTGTGATTCAATGCGTTTCTACGTACATACGTACACAAATACCTTCGAAAATAAAACGCCCCAGAAAATATAGATTACAAATTCCAACATTAGAATAGTATATGCTGAAATTATACTATGAATGTTTGTTAAAATAACATTTAAAAATAACCTAAATCCATTATTAAACGAGTAGATAGTTACAAGAAATCCGCGTATTCACATGTCTCGCTTAACGGGGGCTGGACTTTAAAAATAAAAAGTTCAATGATGCTTAAATGAAAGTTTGTAAATATTTTACTAACTAAAAACAATGCAGTTTGCAGTTTGTTGAGATGGCATTGAAGTGCATTTGTTTAAAAACAAAATGCCCTTCTTTAAATACAAGAGGCCCAAGAGGGTCTTTGGACGCTCTACTTGCTAAAACGGCCCTTATATTAAGGGTTGTCGACATATAGATGCCATCAGTACTTGTTCTAAAACATTGCAAAAACAACAGGGATAGGATGGCCGTAGATCGTTCACCTGATAATCATGGGCAATAAGTCTGCTGTGTCTAGTCTGGCATGGGTATTTCTTAATTTGTCCCACTTTCTGCTATGAATGAAATTTCATAAAAATGTGTGTGGGGAGTTTGGGGGTGGGGGGTGGGGTGTTGGTGGGTGGGTGATTATATTAACATTATAAACAAATATGGTAAAGATCAGATAAAAATGAAGTAAGTACAGATTTAACAAAGGAAAATACAATAAAGCATTTTTCAACAAATCAAGGGCCATAACTCTGTCGTTACTAACAAGATCTAGCTGGTTTTCGAACTTGTTCAAGATTTCATTAATATACCGCGCTCTGCTCAACTAGACATCCTACTCAGGCTTCCTGCCAACATTTGTAGAAATCCAACAAGCCGTTTAGGACGAGTAGTGCCGACAAAACAAATCAAGTAAAAAATGTCAAAGGGCCATAACTCCGTCATAAATCAGTGTGCACAACTAGACATCTTACCGATGCTTCCTGCCAGAAAATCGTCGAAACCCAACAAGGCGTTTAGGAGAGTAGCACCGACAAGAAATTTAAAAGTAAAAATGTCAAGGGGCCTTAACTCCATCAAAAATCACGAACTGGAAAAAATGCAACAGGCACAACTAGAAATCATAGCAATGCTTCCTGCTAAAACGGCGTTAACACAAAAAATCATAAGCAAATAAAAAAAAGTAATTAAAAAAAAAATGAAATGAAAAAATTAAAAAAGATATTGTAAAAAAAAATGAAAAATAAAAATGAAAAAAATAATTTAAAAAAAAAAGTCAAAGAAGTCAGAATAAAAAAAATAAATAAATAAATAATAGAAATCTAAACAAAAAATAAACAAAAAGAATATACTAATAAGGAAATAAAAGGCAAAACATCTGGTAAAGTTTGGTAAAGATCAGATGAAAAATGAAAGCCATATCGTATTAACGAGGCAACATATAGCATTTTTAACTAAATTAAGGGCAATAACTCCGCTGTTGCTGGTCCGATCTGGCTGGTTTTCGAACTTTTTCCAAGCTTTCATTGATATTAACCATCTGCTAAAGTTTGGTAAAGATCAGATGCAAAATGAGTGGCCCTTGGCCAGTAGTGCTAATAATCATCAGCTCCAAAAAGTAGGTCAAGGTCATAGATGAAATCCAAGCGGCCAAAAATGACACAACTATGTCAAAATATAATATTTTTATTTCCAAAGATTAAGCTATAAATTAGGTTTAAAACATCTAGTGCATAATTATAGTTCATGAGAATGTGATGTGAATGTAACAATTAAAGTTATCCGCCCTTTGCTTGGATGGTGAAGGTCACATCCACATTGCTTTGTCACGTTGCAATGTACCACTCAAGATATAACTATAAGCAAAGTTTGAAAGGTCTTAGTGCATACAGTTTGTGAAAAAGTAACCTAAATGCCACAAGTTGAAGGTATAAATGATAAGGTTATGGAGCGTTAAGGTCACATCCTCATCTGCTTTGTCGCGTTGTGATGTACCACTCTAGATATAACTACAAACAAAGTTTGAAACGTGTAGTGCATACAGTTTGCGCGAAATTGACCTCAACGCAAATGTTAAAGGTACAATTATAAAGTTATTTGCCCTTTGCTTGGAGGGTCAATGTCACTTCCAGATTTGCTCTGTCACGTCGCGATGTACCATTCAAGATACAACTACAAGCAAAGTTTCAAAGATCTAGTGTATACAGTTTGTGAAAATGTAATCTAAACACAAAAGTTGAACCTTAACATAATTAAGTTATCTGCCCTTTGCTTGGAGGGTCAAGGTCACTTCCACATTTGCTTTGTCACGTTGCGATGTACCACCCAATATACAACTATAAGCAAAGTTTGAAAGGTCTAGTGTATACAGTTTGTGAGAAAATGACCTAAACGCAAAACTTGAATGTGGAAAAGCAACACCTAAGTCTCTTCTTTTCTTCGGGGCGTCCGTGGCCGAGTGGTTAACGTCTCTGACTTGACATCACTTGCCCCTCACCAGGTTCGATCCCTCAGGGGCCTAGGAATATTTATGTGAGGAAGCTATCCAGCTGGCTTCCGGAACGTCGGTGGTTCTACCCAGGTGGCCGCCCGTGCACGAAAATTGCCCGGAGGGGCACCTGGGGTCTTCCTCCACCAATGGAAGCTGTCAAGTCGCCATATGACCTTAGCTGTTGGTGCGACTATATAATCCAATTCAATCAATCTTCTTTTCTTCGTAAAGGCGAGACAAAATGAATAGGGTTTCAGATGTATCTTTGGACTAATGTATATGAATACGGATTGTCAATCTGGAGGTATCGAGTGAGGTATCTTTCCGATGTTGCTCCAATAAGCAACGAATTAAACATGCTGTCCTAGTATATGTTTCTCTCCTTATATACGGGTTTACTGTCATGTTTCGCAAGCTTGAATTGTGTAGAAAGCCAAGCGTAAAACCCTTTCCATTTGATTTAGGTACACATCCACTAGCCTTATAAAGCGCTATATACAGATAACATGATCATCCATATGTTATAAAGGCTGTCAAATTTAGTTCAGAAGTACATTATCTCGATTATTTATGGCAATAAGCTAAGAGTAAAGCTTGATACAAAATAGGAAAGGATTACAACTCCCCAGCCTTACCTACCTCCTCACACACAGTGACGGTACCCATGTTGCCTTAATGAGATGGTCGTGTCGAAACCACAACAACCAAACGCAATGACTACGCCCTTTACCACAAACTAAATCAAATGAGCAAACAAAATAGCCAATGAAAAGAACGATACACAATATACAGAGTGGTGAAGATAGGGTATTCGATTTGGATCTGTCAGTACGAATACTAATTCCGCTTTCCACAGAAATCAGATAAAAATCTGATGTAAAGTTACTTTTTCGCGCGTGCTAGACACCTTCAAAACGGCGTCGGACGGGTGATCGACCGATTCGCACTGACCCGAGGCGCTCTCGGCAGGACGGGTCAGTACCCGGCGCGCAGTTTCGACAGTGATGTGCAAAGCGCAAAAGCTTTAGTGGAATTGCGTCTATAGTTACTGAGACATGATACTTCTTGCACGTTTGTAGGTTTGAGAAGGGATACAACTCTGTAATTACAGAGTTAGGGTTCTTAGCCTTCCGATGCTACAGCTATGTCACTACAAACATCCAAGAATCTGCTGACAGTTTCAAATGATTGCCTTTAACATATTAACAGTTACTGAGATATGAGATGTAGTACCACGGGATGTACGTGGCGTATGTACAGACGAAAGAACGGACATGAGCAAATCCATATGCACCCCCACCACTATCACTCAAGAATGGGGCATATTAATCATTCCGAGTAAGTTTGATCAGAATCGATGCGGAATTGTGTCCCCTGGCCTGTTCACAAGCAAAATATGGACTGAAGATCGGGTTAAAAATGGGAGCTCAGTGCGAAGCGAATGTCGTTACTCACAAATCAGAGGTACATGTGTTTCGCATAGAGCTCCTTTATTCAACACTGGAGCTCTAGGCGAAACGTTCGTTCCCCTAGATCTTCATGGAAGGTCTAGGCGAAACACATAGGGCTACATGGGAACTCTATGTGGTTGGTAGCTGTAGACGGTCTAACAATGCTTCCCACTATTTGACAAATAGTGTATGGTGCTGAGGTCCATATGTAAGGTTATGGAATATGTAATGTTATGTCGTTTCTTTCCATTTAACATTATAGGTCTGACTGCCCAGTCCATAAACTGGCATATGGGTCGAATCACAATACATTATTTGTTATACCGTATAATACCAAATCCGACCAACAACCTAAAACGATACGTTTTATGTTTTATTTAAAGTTTACGTCATATAGTTTGGATGTCCCCCGGATCACTATCACATAATATTTACCGGATGACGTCACATTGAGCAAAGAAAAAATATACAAATGAGGCATAATATTTAATTTGTGTGTTGGTGTTTTACGTCACTTTCAACACATGTAAGGTTATATATGACGGTCGATTGTTTGTGTGGAGGCAGCAACGCAACGTTGTTAACCATTCGGCCACGGAGACGCTGCATAATATTTAAAAAATATACGTGTTTTTATTAATGCTACACTTCATATGTGCGTTTTCAATCATCTGTTTAAATCATATTTCTGCTCGAACGAGATAGATAAAACGTTGTACAGTGTAAGCCTGTCAAGTATTAGTCTTATTTAGGGTCGAGTTACAACAATAATTTATGTTTAAATAACTATTCAATAATCATATTTATGACGAACGTAACAAAAGCAATGACTGTCGATTGGTGCTGCAAACATTATGACTTTAATATTACACTTCTGAAGGACCTCATGTTAATACAAACGAGGAATAACATAGTTAAAACACTCAATGTGGTAATCCATTTCTGCAGAAAGTTTGGTTAGTGCAACCTTACATCGGTTTATATTCCGAACTGTTAAAATATCGTGTCGTTCTCTATGACAATGCCTATTATCAGCGGTACCTAATGTCCCGTTATCAATGTCCCAGTTTTTATCCTATATAAGTATCTAGATGTTTAGAGACAATTAAGACAGACGGTCCAGCATGATAAGAGGTACGGTTCTTTTTATGTAATTCAAATATTAAATTATGTGCTAGTAGAAACGCATTGTGAAATAGTTTTTTCTGTTCATTTTACATAATCATATTTACATTTAAACTAACGCCATAAAACACATTGCTACTAATGATATTATTTGACAGTTTGTGATCGTTTTTTAGGAGTTTGCTTGGCGTCGTTGCTGTTGTGCGTCTTTCGGATTGATAGTACAGGTATGATATCGATACATACATCTATGTATCATTAATATGTAATGGATTAATATTGATTAATTGATATGGGAATGGTTTGTTAATTCGACGACGTTAGTAACATGAGTTACTCAATTAACCCTACACGAACATCAAGTCTACGCTGTTCAGACAGTATTGTAATCGACGAGCATAAAATTAATAATTTCAAAGTGTATAATAAAAGGCTTAATTATGCATGTTATTGTCACCATATTTCTTATTTAGAAGCGGCCACGGTGTGTTATTCATGTATAGCAGCACATACGATTGCAGAATGTACGAGCGCTCATCCAATATTTTGTCGCCCAGATGAGGTATGACTGGTTTTTGGTAAAGCTCGGTGGTACAAAGTAGTAAAATTTAACAAAATCTTCACAAATTTACCCAAATCTACCCAAATCCTTATCCAAATCTACCCAAATCCTTGCCCAAATCTACCAATTTTAGCTTCAGAAGTTACACTATACACATATGATGTGGCATGAATTGCAAAGTATATGTATATACTGTAACTTCTGAAACACAAATCGTTACCCAAATCTACTCTACTCCATCTCCAAATCTACCAATTTAGATTCAGAAGATGCACTTTACACACATAATGTGGCACGAAAGTATATGTGTATATAAAAACTTCAGAAACTCAAATCCTTGCCAAAATCCTAGCCCAAATCTACCAAATTGAGTTTCAGAAGTAACACAAATAATATGGCACGAAAATCTATGTGTAAATTGTAACTTCTGAAACCAAAAATCTTATCCAAATCTACCCAAATTCTTGCCCAAATCTAGCAAATTTAGCTTCAGAAGTTAAACTTACAATGTGACACGAAAGTATATGTGTATATTGTAACTTCTGAGACTCATATATTTACCTAAATCTACCCAAATCCTTCTAATCTACCAATGTCAGAAGATGCAATATACATATATACTTTCGTGCCGCATTGTATGACATTGTGTATATAGTAACTTCTGAAGCTGAATTTGGTAGATCTGGGCAGGGATTTGGGTAGATTTTGGTTAATATTTGGGTTTCAGAAGTTACAATATACACATATACTTTCGTGCCACATTTTATGTGTATAGTGCAATGTCTAAAGCTAAATTTGGTAGATTTGGTCAGGGGATTACTATAGTGTAATTACTGAAGCTAAATTTGGTAGATCTCGGCAGGGATTTGGGTAGCTTTGGGTAAAGATTTGGGTTTCAGAAGTTACAATATACACATATACTTTCGTACCACGTTAAATGTGTAGCTTCTGAAGCTAAATTTGGTATGTTTGGGCAAGGCTTTGTGTAGATTTGGGTAAGGATTTGGGTGTCAGGATTTGTAATGCGATACACATTTTCAGCGGGTTATTATTATGCCTTGTTAATAGAGTACCATATACATGTATGTGTCTGGTAATAGTGAGCAATGTCAGCATGTGGTGAATATTGTGCCATATCAGTACCTGGGTAATATCGTGCCACATCAGTACATGGATAGTATTGTGCCATTTCAGTAACTGGTTTATACTGTGCCATATCAGTACCTGGTTAGTGAGCCTTACTAGTACCTATTAGTAGGCACATACCATATCATATATGTCCGCAGTATTATGCCATTATTGTGCCATATCTGTACCTGATAATTATTTTGCCATATATTAAACTCGGTCAAACGGCCCGCTTCTGATTTCTTCGCTACGCTAAGCTACGCGGATCCAGAACCAGAGCCTGAGGAATATAGGATGTTTTTAGAATCGCCCCAAACGTTGGTGGCGATTTTGGAGAGACTTTGAGAGATTCTTTGAGACTTTTTAAAACAAAACATATTTTCAAGTTAATTTAATATTAATTTCTTACTTTTAACTCATGAGACGTAGTAAGTGGCGTTAAAAGTTTTAAATGGGGCATCAACAGTTGACGTTGTTCGTTTATTTACAACATGGCGTCACGCAAAAGTCGACTTTTTGCCCGTAAAAAAAGGTGCAAATAAATTTGGCTAATTTCTAGTGGGCAATTTAATTGGCCTAATCTGCCCATACCGATACCTGCATGTAAGACATATGCATGATGCGGTCTTGGCTGGCCGAGACTAACCATATTTGTTCATGATTCAGTATTGTGCCATATCTGTCCTAGTCAGTATTGTGTCATATCATTCCTTGCCCATTATCGTTCCATATCTGTACCTAGTCATTATTGTGCCATACATGTACCTAGTCATTATTGTGCCATACATGTACCTAGTCATTATTGTGCCATATCTGTACCTGCTCATTATTGTGCCATATCTGTACCTGCTCATTATTGTGCCATATCTGTCCCTAGTCATTATTGTGCAATTTATGTATCTGATCAACATTGTGCCATATCTGTCACGAGTCATCGTTGTTCTGGAGATACATGTTCCAATATAGTTAAGTATTACTTCACAACTTCTTGTTTGACGTCAAACGTTGTATCCGTCTTTGTTTTTCTGATATCATACATGTACGAGTATACACACTTTCAGAAATGTCATATGAGTGTGAGCACCCCTGGAGGGCAGATGCAGTACGACTTAGGCTGTATGACAGAAACTGTAAGTTGATTCTTAGTTAGTCATCTCTTTTCTTATTGTATGATGTACAGTGTCAGAAAACAACAGATGAAAACCAATTAAAACACTGAACATGCAAGTGGTTTCTTAATCCAGAAAATATCTGTCGTGAAAAAATAGCATGATATGTCAGAACAAAATGATAAACAGTCAGAGTATGGAAAGTTTACTGACGTGTTAACCGATCATATATCTGGCGTTGCTTTCACCGTTGAAAGGGGGAAAACACGCCACCTTTAAAGGGGAAGGCTTTCCGCATGACGAATCTGAAAACATACAGGAAACTCATCAATATCGTTTAAATTGCATACTTAAACTCACTCAATATTAATGTTGCAAACAAATCATTGCTGAACAAATGTATGTATTTTCAATACAAATTATAGTTGCAATACAACATAGCGTATTGCGTAGACAAAATTGTGCTGTTCTAGGTTTGACAAATTGTAGCGTACTTAAACAGTTGTATATTAACCATGACGTCAGTACTGTTTATAACTGTGGTAATGTAATATAAGGAATAAACTACTTGTATCAGTGTGTCAGTGTGTCAGTGTATTATTGTGGATTAATTTTATGTACTATCTAGACTATTTGTTGACGTATTAACATTGTCATTATTAGCAATGCCCTAACTCTGGAAGTAGTCCTGTGATAGGCCGACGACAATCGACAGCTATGTGCAGCGAGTGTTGCACAGGGAGCCTATGCAACAACAAGACGTGTGTGCAAGGTATGAACACATTATTTTTCTTAAGGTTCCTCTCAACTGCACAAGATGGGAAAAAAGTAAATTTAGGTTTATATGTGATTTTATTGGAGTTTGTGCTTGTTTTGCATATCATTGTAAGCGTCTTCGAACCAAGATTTTGAAAATAATAATGTTTGTGCAAATTTTGTTTTATTATTATTAATATTTTGTAAAAATGTAACAGTAATTTGGACATCATGGAATTTCAAGTTACTTCAAAATGAGAAATAAATGAAATTTCATAATGAAAATAATTCTGTTTTGATATACTGAAGCTGTGCCAAGCCGAAAATCCAATGCAAACTAATATAACGTTACGTATTTTGACTTCGAAAGTGACCTCGTATTGAACTGCATGTCGCCATTTTTTGCCCTAGACAGTGGTGATGCATATTAACCAAACACACGCGTTTAAGTGAGGTTTCTAATAAAAGATTAACATGGAATATATCATCCTTGTTATATTTAACCTTACCGTCAATACTGTTCTTTGATCGGACATAAGATGTCGCTTTATTTATAGGTTTACAATAATTTTCCGCCTTCACTCTGTTTTGGCGAAATTGTATTCTTACGCCAGAAATAGTCTTCTCAAACTCATCGAGTAAGATGGGAAGTTTTTCTCAATTTTAATAAAGTTTTCAATTTCCGTGTTTATTTAAGGTCATACGCATCCTAGTTTTGTATAATATTACACAGTTACTACATCCTTTAAAATTTTCACAATTACGACGTACACCTGCAACGTGGGACCTACTTTTTAGGTTATAATTTCCGGTGTATGTTATTTGGCCGTTATTTGGCACTTTCGAAATCGCGAAAAATGTGATAATATTGCAATTTTCTTCTGGATATGGACGATTTCTATACAGCATTTGACAAAGCAAGGTAGCTATATGATTGTTTCACCTAGCTAAAGTTGGTTGCTTCTGCGATCGCCTCCCGATCAGCATGAAACATTCATAAAACCGTACTCATATCGAGCTGTCAAACCTCCATAATATCCCGTGCAAGCATGCACGTGAAGATATAAAAATAGGCATAAAAATAGGCCCAAATTGTAAATATATTTTAAAATATAGGTGTTTTATTTTTATAAATTATGGGTATTGTGACATTAAATTTTGTCAAAATTCAAATGGCACGGCCTGTGGTAGACATTGAAGTTGACTTCTTCATAATTATTTTGTCCAAAGCCGTAAAATAAAAATAACTTGAGATTCCGTCGTTTGATGCCCAAATTACGGTACATTTTTACAAAATATTAATAATAATAATACAAATTGTGAAAAAAACATTATTATTTTCAAAATTTTCGTTTGAAGACGCTTAAAACGATATGAAAAACATGCACAAACTCCAACAAAATCACATATAAAACTTAATTTTCCTTTTTTTTCTTGTTTGGCAGGTGAGAGGAATCTTAAGAACACTCATACCGTTTATTTCTATGAATCAATTTATATATAGATGTTACTTTTGTACATAGTTCTAAGTCTTCATCTAACTATGTGCGTTGAATTGTCATTTTTGACCATAGCTCAACGAAAATGGCTTCGCTATAAGTGCGAAGAAGATGAATTAAAAGACACGATAATAGACAGAAGCGAAATAAAGAAACAAATACGGCATATAACACGGTTCATAAACGTTATGTGACCAAACTATATATAATATTATAGTTTTACATGAAACATGTGCCTGGAGTAAAGCTTCTTTAACATGATTGATATCAAAACGAGGTCATACCGAAACACAGCCATTATCCTTTTTGTTCAACGTCAGTCTGCTACGAGACACACCACTCAAGCACACCATTGAAACATTCCTTTACGTTCCACGCGATAATGTATATCAGATCCTGGGCGGATCCCGATTAATTCCAGCTTAGATCGTGAACATAAAAACGGTAAACTCAAAATACATGCAAAAAGATGGACACCTTTATTGTGTCTATAAGACAGCCACGAACGAGTCCTTAATCAAACCTGGGCAGAACTGTGTGAAACAGGATCAGAATAGTTTTGTCCTAGAAATACGTTTTTACAACAGAACATTATATCTACATAAAAACAGACACAATATTTATTTATCCTAGGCTAATACTATATTGACTATACAGAAGAAATGTGTTGTGAATTACTGTACATGTGATATTAAAAAAAACATATTTTTCTAAACAAATATAAATAATGTATGATGTTCACAATATCTCCCAACTAAGGAGTACAATTTTTTATAATGTGTCGGTGCTAGATTCCCTTAAATTGTCTATAGATATACATTTGACTGAATGAGACTCGCACAACCATTCCTAAATACATATGTTTTATTGTTATTCTTCTTAACTGATCTATTACTGTCACTGCTTTAAATGTGGATGGTTATCATGAATACTATGTATCCAATTCACTCGTAGAAAATGCTAACAATTAACCCGTACGTAAACTAGCCAATTGTTTACAAAGTGCATTGTTGACAATTCGTCACGGCGACCTACTTAATACGTTACTACTCGTAGTAAAAATGACCTGTTTTCTGAAACGGCATATTCGATACAAACTGGTCAATCCAGTGTTGTTCATTCAATCACTCGCCGATTATAGTGACCAAAATTTACATGTGCGCACACCAAAATAAAGCTGCACGTATTAGGCCTACTGAATTGTAGCATTTAGTTTTTCCTGAACATTGACATAGCCGTTACTTAAGCAAATAACACATATTGCTCAATGTGCATGTAACTATGATAAATAATATGCATGATGCTTATCCAAAACTAAACTAAATATTTAGTCCGTTCCTTGATGTTACTATCTTACAATTGTGAATCTGACTAAGTACTACACATACTTATTCTTCGTACTGTAATTGACTAGCACCAGGCCTCGAGATATGTGCCAGGCCATACAGGAATTATGTTCAATCTGTATATATGTTCCATTGGTTTCTTTTGTCTAATGTGTTAAAAAATACTGAATATTAAGTCTGTGTTTCAATGATATTGTCTTAAATAGTTGTGTCTGATTCAGAAAGTATCATAATATATTGAAGGTATAGTATTACTCACATCGTTATTGATCAACATACCTTCTTATAAAACAAATAGCTGTATTAACATTTAAAATTATTCATATGTACGTTGTCAAACGAGTACCATTATGACTCATACAATCTATATATATGCATGTCCTGACATATATATTGGTGTTTGCAATATGTTGTGCTTACTGATATATCTTTGAGAATACTAAACATATACTACACATAACTTCGTCCACATATGTCAACTCTTTTCAGCTCAAATTAATATAATATGCACCTAAGACCCTTTACGAATCCAGAAGAAATATTGTCTTTTTCATTTTTTTCCTTCTTTAAGCACCTGTTCTATTTGTCCCTTTGTTATCATGCGCATATCGTTTTTCCCGTCTGTGTCTTGGCAGCTCTGTGTTGTACTGGCAAGTACTCGCTGTATGTCCGTATCCTCTCTACGCTCGGTAGCCAGCGTTTTTACTAAACGCTTTATCTCTATAACATGACAGTTTACAAACAAGGCCCATCTGGGTGTGGTGAGTGTTGCGGCTTTCGATATGTACACTTTTCAGGATATAGGTTTGTGGTGATATTCATACTCGCGTTCTATTTATATTGCCACCAAGTGTCAGTTTATTGTCTTAGACGACAATTAAATCAAAACGAGTCTGTATACTCACAGATAATTTTCCCATTTACCACGATACCAGCATCAGCCAAGTATAGGCAACATGTTCCATTTACAAATCATATCTTATGTATACTAACATCGGCCATTCTGACCTATTGGATATTACTGATGATAATAATATTATCAGGAGATGTACATCCTAATCCAGGCCCTAGTTCTTATATCAATGTGTCCACGGTAAGCTATGAAAGCTCTTCTGTATCATTAGATATCATCGGAAGTCGTCTTAGTATTTCAAATATGAACATCTAGAGCCTTAACCCTAACATTGACCTACTTCAGGCAGAAATGCAGCCATACGATATACTAGTAATCACCGAAACCTGGCTCTCACCTTTAATACCAAATGACGAAATAGCTATACCCAACTTTCATAAGCCATACAGACTCAATAGAAAAGACAGAATTGGTGGTGGGGTTATAATATACGTACGTGATCATCTTCTTGGCTCTATACGTAATGATTTGCTATTACCTGGAATCGAAGCACTATACGTCGAACTGACAATGTCGAATAAAACACTCCTAATTGGGGGATTTTATCGGCCCCCTAACAGTGGTAACCCTTACTGGGGTCTTATTGAAGAGAGTATCGATAGAGCTTTCAATACCAATATAAAATACATTGTCATCACTGGAGACGACTTTAATTGCAATGTCCTTAACACAAACAACAACAGGATCAACAATATTATTAATTCATATGGATTTAACCAACTTATTACTGAACCTACTCATTTTACAGAATCGAACTCTTCGTTAATAGACCTATTTCTTGTCAAAAACAATAATAATGTTAAAACTAGTTTTGTCGGAGATCCATTTATTCCAAATCTCGTACGTTATCATTGCCCGATTGTGATAGTTCTGAAGCTAACAAAGCCAACGTCACATAGCTTTAAACGTAAAGTTTGGAAATATGACCAAGGAAATATAAAAAGATCGGACAGGGAAAGTGGCATTCAAGGAGGACAGTCAACCACAAAACACAGAAACAAACATGGAAACAGACAAACAAGAAGGCAAAAGTAATAATAAAAGTAAACGGCATCACAAACACAAAAGGGTTGACAATAGGGCTACCGCCTTGGAACGCCAAGGTGACTATAACGCATTTCGGAATATCTTACGAAATACTGATTGGAACGTTCTATTTAATTCCGCAATACAGATGACATTGCATTGTCTCGAACATTACTATACCTAGCAAGATCGTCACAATCCGTCCTTGCGAAATCCCCTGGCTATATAGCAGCGTACGCAAACTTATAAGACAAAGAAAGCGTCTTCACAGACATGCAAACATGTCAAACTCCGATTCCCACTGCAGCGATTTCAATTTTGTTTAGAGAAACGAAGTAACCAAAGCCATTCGAAAAGCTAAAGCCGATTATTACAACGCATTGATCGATAAACTTAACAGTTCGCAAACAAACAGTAGAAATTGGTTTAAACTAGCTAAACAAATAATAATCAATAACCAGGCCACACACAAAATTCCTACGCTACGATAAGGATACACAATTACCACCAATTCCACGGTCTGCACAATCTCCTTTTTGGTTCTTCAGAACTTTCTTATCAAGTAAACGCCGATTTATTTAAGAGTGTACAGGACTATATAGTTTCCACCCGCCGATTTGCATCCTAATTGTAAAATAATGGCCAGTCAGTGCAGTGGGGGCTGTTGGGGTACACCGGTGTTGAAGTGTATGCGCATGTATTTTCATGAGTATTTCCTACCATTTATTTCTCCTCGTTTTCCTCGAGACAACTTTCTTAAAATAGCAGCCTTGAATATGTAGCTTCTTAACGTTCTCATTTTTGTGCTCAGTTATTCTGCTTCATTTTCTTACTTTTCATGATTAAAATATGTATGTTACTTAGCCATATCAAAATGTAACTTCTCTGTAAGGAGATGAATTTATATAAGCTTTAATAAGATTGTTTTCAGATCTTACTATTATAATTTGTATATAATATATGTGAACATTACGAAATAAATATTGTTTAAACCAAATGTATGATGTTATACGATGGAGGTTGAAGGAGTTTATTGATAACGTTAACTGTCGCTCCTTGTGGCTCAGTTCATTTACATGTCAACATTATTCTCAGCTGTAGTTGGATGGAGTACGTGGTCTAATTGGCAAGGGTGCTCAGTTACGTGTGGCATTGGTATGGAACGCAGAGAAAGAACCTGCTCCGGATCTACATGTCACGGTGATTTCCACGACTATAGAATGTGCTTCTCTGCGTCATGCGTTGGTACGTATGACAACTAAACTGTGTGCGATTTACAATTCAGCAAATGCGTTCTAAGTAACTATTTACGTTGTGTCTTCTCGTTTAAACACGTTATTTAGCAGTCCGGACTATATGTATTTTCTTTGCCTGATAGAGATTGATTTTATCACACAACATGCGGTGTGTTGTTTGGCGTCATACGTTGTAATCGAGCAAACATTCGACGTTATCGTATGACAACGTTATGTATAGACATTTACACTAAACTTATTATGTATGGGGCTTTTTTTGAAGTTATGTGATAAATAGAACCTAACATTTGTGTCTATTCAATATTGATTCCAGCAATACATACACAGTGTATTTTCAGAATATTCGTTGGAATTTGAAATCTATATGTTGTGAAGGTCTTTGGTGTACATTTTCACTTTTAAATGCATTGAATCACACACACAAAATGAAAGAAAGATAACGTCTACAATGATACACTATATCGATACAAATAGCGCCATTGATCAACAGGCTGGATCAGTGTCAAAATCGTAGCGATTGTCAATCCGAAAGTCATGAGTTCGAAGCTCGCCTAGGCTATTATATGTTTCAGTAAATGGGTGTGTACTTTTTATGTAACTTTTTCGATCACAGGTAAAGAAATTTCTTGCAAACCGGATACGGTTATCCGCGTTTTACATGGGTGATGGAAAGCCGATCTTACGGAGAAGATAAAAGTAACGCTCTAATATCAACATTGACCGTTGTATGACGCCATTATGTAAATAAAGATGCAACACGTTAGGAGTTGGCGACGTCAACGCGCAGAATGTAAATGGTATGCAAGAAAAAGAATACATCATGGGTATCCGGTTTCGATAAGAAAATTCCAACACTCGGTATAACTGTTTTAATCGGAACCTCGGCAGAGCCTCGATTCCGATAAAAACTGGTATACATCGTAGGGAATTCCCTCTCTGAACCGGATACTTATAAATATTCTGATACGGTTCGCTATAAAACTGCCTTGTATATGGGTTTCACGAGTTTGAATTTGGTAGTTAACCAAGCACTAAACCGCTGTCATTTGCTTTATGTACACGCCCACTAGCATTATATACAAATAGAGTATTGTAACGTCTTTTTTCATTACATTTTAGGCTATGCATGACGATTTCTTTAGTGGTGGAGGCAAACCACCTGTGCATTCTTTGGTAGAACCAGTACTGTATACCTACCGCCATCCGTAAGACTGGACACGTCATTAATTACAAATCGAGCTCCCAGTGAGATTCAAACCGGCAGTGGTGAGAGGCTAAAATGTTTCAAAAGCAGCATTTTTACCCTCTCGACCACGGATGCAGGACATACAGGTTTCGTTTAAAAACATCATATTTTAATTTAAAACAAATGAATTGTCATATGTACTATAATTGTTTTCTTTCCAAATAGGGGATGGAGAAGGGTGATTTCGGATCATTGTGGGGAAGCTGGGTAAATAGTGATTATACCGATATAATGCTATATTGGCAGATCCAGGCAAACTTGTTTTCTGAATAAACAGTTTAAGGTAATGGCAGTTACTTAAAATCCCTTCATCTAAACACATTTGTTATTTTCCAGATGGTGGTTGGTCAACATGGGAGAACTGGGGTAGCTGTCCCGTCAGCTGCGGTGGTGGCCTCAGGTCTCGGGGTAGACAATGTAACAACCCAAAACCTTCTCCTTTAGGAAGTTTCTGTCAGGGTCCCTCAGAACAGTCGGAAATCTGTAACAATGTAGCATGCCATGGTCAGTATTATTTATTTCCTTACTACTGTTATGTGTTAAAAGATTAGATGAGATGTAAATGCTAATACGTTCCCTAGATGAGATGTAAATGCTAATACGGGGAACGTCCCACTTTACAATAAATATTTAACTAAACAAGTATACCCATAGTCAAACAGTAATGTAACCGTCATGTATTTATTTATATAAATTCCGTGTCAGATGTATTTAACAATGAAGCATGTCATGTTTATTAAGTAATCCAAAGAAATCACTTTTCATGCATGTGTTGCAATGTAGAATGTCATTAGTATTTAATCACGTGTCATACACGTAGCATAAAATGAATAATACGGGTAATGGTTTGCCCTATTGTCAACCTTTTTTTGTGTTTGTGACGTCATACGCCTTTATTTTTTATTTACATTGCCTTACTGTGTTCTGTGAAAGCTGCATATCCTGTTCGACTTGTATACTTATATAGACCTATACAATATATTAATCTACAAAAATACAATGACTAAAATCTATAACAAATATAAATATAATTTATAACAACAAACATCAATAGGTACATACAATTAAAAATACCAAGTGTGATGGTTTAAATCGTGCGGTTAAGTTCTTCTCGAGTTTGAAATACTATCAAGACTCTACCGGTTGAGCTGTTGTCTCGATATTTCTTCTAGCTTATACTATCAATTTAAGAAGAAGCCTGACATGCATCAATAGCTATATACACCTCTATACTGATTTACCTATTTATAATAGAAGAATCTATAAAATAATATACACCAGGTTATATTTATTCTAAACGATTTATAATTATTAACTAGGATGCCCAACAGAAATTGGTTATTATAATGGTGTATGCCGTTCGATGGGAGCGCGAGCGGCTGGGTGGCCGGCAGGAATCGAACGTATGGTTTCCGGGCAATAACTTTAATAATGAAAAATGAGATATAGGAACGAAACTTGTGTGTGTATGTAGTTTCTTTAGATTGCATTTGAAGTCACTGGGAGTCAAAGTCGTTGATACTAAAATAAAAATATGTTTCCGGGTCATTATTTTAATTTAGAGGCATGCTCGTTCCAAGTTAACAATGAGCTCAAACTTACAGTCCGTGTATTCTCTTTTCAGCTCTGACTCTTAGAAATCGTTCGAAACGTTTAATATACGCATCCATATCATTCATATCATTCTTATGTTCATCAAACTTAGGCAGTTTAGGCCTTAGTGATTTTCCGCTACTACATCGCCTATAGCTCCGGCCTCAACTCTAAACTACAATAATTCCATCTCTCGTTCTCGTTCTTCATCTTTGTCAGACTTACTTTCACACTTAATATATCACTGACATATTATGATGATTGCGTTAATGGTTCCTACATACTTGACAGTCGTTTGACGGTGCTTTGATGGTCCTTTGATCCAACGCCGCCTCGGTGATTTATGTCGATGTATATGGAGGATGAGCATATCATGTTCATACATACATACGTACGCACGCACGCACGCACGCACGCACGCAATCACACACACACACACACACACACACACACACACACATGCATACATACATATTTATTCTGAGTGGTGTAGCATTTTGCTTCTCTTTTTTTTTCTCTTCAAAATAACGTGTCATACAGAGATTTTACTACATTATTAATGCATACTTCTTTCTATATTTTAAACGTGGTTTTGCTCAATGTATCATTATACAGTTTTGAATATTTCCAAGAAGTGTACACTTTATTTTATTACTGAGTATACATACAACACCTACAGACAAAACATTCTATCTATCTGAGTGAGAAACGAACGGACGAAACTATTATTTCATAGTTATGTTTCATACTTCTAACTGCTTATTATGTTGTAACAGCTTACTTCTAACGCCTTACTTCTTGTTTCTTTTTTCGAACTTCTAACTTCGTTCTGCTGTCGAAGTTAAAGTTAAAAGTTAAAAAATAGTAGTTAGAAGTAAGCAGGTAGAAAAAAGACAGACGGATAGAAAATCAGACGGACGGACAGACGGACACAACATACATGTCGAAGATACAAAATATACAAAAAGACATGTTGCATAAATACAATATCTAAAAGACAGACATAAAGAGGAACGAACTGACAGACTGGCAGCAATATATTTATATGTGAAATAATATGTTTACATCCTTTCAACTCTCCGTCCCATTGCAACTTTATATGACGAAAAGATGGTTAGAAGTAAGATGTCAGAAGTTAGAAATAAGAAGTTAGAAGGTTTGCTATGAAAGACCGTGGTTATTTCGCATTTCATAGTTCCTATCGCAACATATTTACTTCATACTGCGTTAGCATGAAATGTCACTGTAAGTGACAAATGCCCCAGAAGTATTTGTCTGTATTTTTGTTTCCACAAGACCTGGGTTTTGCGCGCGATATATCATCTTCTTGTGGTGAGAATTTCTGCAGGGTTATATGCAAATCCCTCAACCGATGACTAAATTATACACAATGACTTCATTTAAATACATGGTTATAAGGCATCTTCTGACCTTTACCTTGGAGCCACGGACCTGGATTTTGTGCGTGACACGTAGTTTTTGTGACTTTAAAGTAGAATACCGCTTAAGCCGGTGCTAGGAGGCGTGAGAGGTGTTGTACCTTATATTACCTCTCATGAACAGACTCAATAAACCGAGTCTGTTACGTTTATCTCGTGTTTTGTGTTTATTGCTTCCAATGGATCCCCTTTCAGTATTTATTGACATTCACACTAGCGTTTGTTTAGTTCTGTGTGGCGGCCTTAAAAAAGTTGTCCCGACTACAAATCAGTGGTGTTTTTACTTATTTATCCTTTGGGATCTTCAAGCCCCGTTTTTGTGGCTTTAAAGAAAAACATTGCTTCAACCGGCGCTAGGAGGCGTGAAAGGTGTTGAACTTTACATTATCTCTTGTTTGTGTTTGTTGCTTCCAAAGGATCCTCTTTTCAGTATGTATTGACATTTACACTAGTGTTTGTTTAGTGCTGTGCGACGGCCTTATAAAGTTGTCCCGATTACAATTTACAAGTGTTATTACTTACTGTACCTTTGGGATCATCATGCCCAGTCTTTAAAGCCCTTTATGGCTTTAACGTAGAATACCGCTTCAGCCGGTGTTAGGCGGCGTGAAAGGCGTTTCACTTTACATTACCTTTCATGAACAGAATCAATAAAACCGAGTCTGCTACTTTTATCTCTTGTTTGTGTTTGTTGCTTCCAAGGAATACCCTTTTCAGCATGTATTGACATTCACACTATCGTTTGTTTAGTGCTGTGTGGCGGCCGTAAAAAGTCTCCCCGACTACAAATCATTAGTGTTATTACTTACTGATCCTTTGGAATCATCAATCCCAGTCTTTGAGGCTTTAAAGTAGAATATCACTGATACCGGTGCTAGGAGGCGCGAGAGGTGTTGCACTTTACATTACATCTTATGAACAGCCTCCATACAACCGAGTCTGCTACTTGTATCTCTTGTTTTCAAAGGATCCCCTTTTCAGTATTTATTGACATTGCCACTAGCGTTTCTTTAATGCTGTGTGGCGGCCGTAAATAGTTTCCCCGACTACACATCAGTAGTGTTATTACTTACTGATCCTTTGGGATCACCAAGCCCAGTCTTTGTGGCTTTAAATGTAGAATATCGCTTACGCCGGCGCTAGAAGGCGTCTGAGGTGTTGTACTTTACATTACCTCCCATGAACAGAATAAAAAAATGCTGCTACTTGTATCTCTTGTTTGTGTTTGTTGCTTCCAGGGGATCCCATTTTCAGTATTTATTGTTGTTGTGAGCCCTTGTGCCAAGTTATTTGAACATCCGCCCATGAATGTCAGAGTCAGACTGACGGACTGACGGACGGTGCGACTACTATATACCACCTTTCGGGGCATAAAATGACTGATAGTGACACTTCATAGTTCACGATAGAATACTTTTAAGTTCAAAAATCGTGTAATAGCGATGACATCAGGTATGTACTAGCCAAACCTCTACACCTGACAACATGGTTGGTTGTCTGGCTGTCTGCACACAAGACTGGAACATTCGAAAAGTCGATAAAACAATATTGTTGTATTTTTCTTCCACATTTTTGACTCATTTCCAGTGTTTGTTTAGTTCGTTTTGAAAAAAGGCTTTAAATAGTACAATTTACAGAAAAGCTTGTCTTTTGTTAAATTAATTGAACATTAAGAAACTAGCTAAAGACCATGCTAACATTTACTTCTGGCTGTTGTTACAGAATTCATGTACAAATAAGATATGAATAAACAAATTAAATGCCGTTATATATTTTTGTATTACTATATAATAAGCAGAAATTTATTCTGGCAAATTCTGACGTTTCTATCTGATGCCAGCTGACGTCACAATCACGTGATATGAAGTGTGAACCTTAAAATATGAAATGTGAAATATGTACTTTAAAGTGTGAAGTATGAAGTATGATGTGTGAAGCGGGAAGTTTTAAGCGTGAGGTGTGAAGTATGAAGTTTGAAGTATTTAGTCACCACGAGTCTTTCGAAGTTTCAAACATTATATTGATATAATAAAATAGTGTCAAGTGCCAACGTCGAAATTAGAAGTAAGAAGTTAGAATATGGAGTTTAGATATTAGTAGAAAGAAATTTGAACTACGAAAATCTAGAAGACCTTACCCGGCTTTCTTTCGCTCATTTATTTTCTCAGGTGGAGATAACTATGCTGAACAACATACATTTAGTACATAGAATGCATGTCAGTACCATTGCCGAGATACGAAGCCGTGTATATCTGAGGTCAATGATAACGTGACATACATGTAGATATGACAATTAATATTGCAACAGTTATGTATAAAAAGTCGGTGATAAAAATAAAACAATAAGGTTGGGAACATACTTATTTAGGTTGTCGAAAATCGTTCTATTTTCAATGATAAAGTCCTCTCGATGTAATTTTAAAATAACGAACTTTGGAACATTTTTTGTTTGAGAATAACACAGTATTGTTAACATAATTTAGAGGTTTTTAAACAGTGACATAATCGGCAAATCTTGTCAATGCTAAACATCACTTTTTTTCAAATCAATACGTTTGCATAAAGAAATAAGTTGTTTTATTTGTATATGGGAGGTAATTCTGATACTTCGCTTGGAAAATAATAAGACACAATTGTTTTTGAAAATCGTTTCCTTGCCTAGCATTTCTTCAAGCTTCAAACAATTATATCCTCAAAGTTCATATGTTTAATATGTGCCCCTAAAAAGCCTTGCTAAACTTTTTTGTTCAGTATACTGTAACGTAAATTAAAATAATTTGTCTTGGTGAAAAGTCTTTATTAACCACTCTGGAATATCTGAAAATATCAATCTTGGTAATATATACATAAGGATTTATTTTTCAGACGAAGGGCAGAAGGATTATTTCGCAGCGTTTGATCCAACCAACCATACTGGAATATTCAAACAAACAATGCTCCGTATCGGTAAGGCCTACAACTCGAATACCGGTGTGTTCACGTGCAAGAGAGCTGGCGTCTACTTCTTCTCAATGACACTTACGGTTCATCAGTCCACTAATAGTTTTTTTATTAAATTAAAAAAGAATGAGGGATTCATAATGGATGTACAAGTAGGAGCTGATACATCTATTGATGCATATGCAAGTGGTTCAGGTTCTGCATTTGTCCATCTGGCATTAAATGATCAGGTTACATTAGTTGCTTCTCCTTCTTGGCGTTGGAATAGTTTAGACTATTCAACACAATACAGTGGTGGCTTGATAGCAGCTGACTAATCATATCTACTAACACTGGGTTTCTTTAGAGACTAATATAGGGTCTGACAGTGTTTTCTTACATTACGTTCGTATATTAATAAAATAATTATATACTAAAACAATATAAATAAGGTCCTAAATATATATTCTGCATATACATGTTGAAGTTTATATTATACATAAAGATTAATGGAATCGTGACAATGTTATCGAGCATTGGAAATTAACGATCAATATCATTTTCGGTTTAAAATTACTTGCATATAATTACATAAAACGTATTATTATACCTCACATAAGATGCCCATGCTAAATTCCATTAGACAACAATGTGTAATGTCTTACTATCTCACAGGAGGGTTATAGTACAGGGAGATAGTAAATCGCATGCGCAGATCTCATGCGCGCTGTTTCGGTGACGTCATCGGCTCAGTATGGTGAAATTGCTAGTTTTAACTCATCATAACTTCAAAAGTACTTAACCGATTTCAATAACCTACCACTCATTTGCTTAGTTACGTTATTTCAAATCAAACGATATAACTTTCATAGCAACTTTTTGAAAAGAGTTGTTTTCAAAAAAGAAATCCGGCAAATAGACTGCTTTACTATACATGTCCTGTTTCACTCAAACAAGCAGTGGAACAGTCTATCCGGCAAAGTGAAATATGTACTGAAAATGATTCTTATTTTTGCCAGAGGTGAATTCGGTATAATAAAATGAAGTAAGAATGTTCACCCTTCGGATATTGATTTTCACCCTCGGCTTCGCCTCGGGCGATAATAATATCCTCAGGGTGGACATTCTTACTATCACCCTCTCATGAATGTGATATTTATATACTAATGAACTCAATTATACCTCGATATTCGTGCAAAAGTTTCAATAAATTTAATGCGCATTCAAATCAACATTTAGGAGGAATTGTCTTTGAACCATTCATAAACTCATTTTTATATCTAATATTTGTAATATGGAAGCTATGTGAAAAAATAATGGACACCGCGAGTCAAAATTACCGTGACCTCTTTAAAGTGTGTGTATTTCCACATTATATATCTGAAAATTATTTGATCTATAGTTGGCCTGTTTGTCAAATACTATGGAGGATCTGCTTTTATGACAGTATATGAGTGTAGACTTTCTGCACATTGGAGGATTTGTTTATAACTCTATGAATGTCGGTTGGTTTGTAAGGAAGCATTTCATTGTCATATTTAAAAAATAAATTTGTCACTATGGCAACTTCAAAACACATAATAAAATACTGTTACAATTAAACAAAATAAATTCGTAGTAAAATATGTGTTTGTGTATCTTGTTATTTTTAATTATTATAATATTTTAATTGAAAATGCTCTCCATGATGTTTTGATAAAATTTTGGACATGAACTTTGTGTATATATATATGACCGTAAATGTGGACAAGGATGCATTCCTTGCCAATGTGTTACATGACATTGATCTTCATATATATGTCTGCCCGAAACAATTTGATATGTGACCTATAACCGTCATGTATTTGTCTGCCCTAAATAATGTTATATCTGAAATACCAATCACATTTAACTAAGTGCGATTTCAAATATGTCAAATATTTGAGTTCGTCTTTTCAAGATGATTGGTGATTGCCACCACGTCTACTTGGCATGGACAGCGTAGACGATGCGGCAGTCCATGCCGAGTTGGCACAACAGAAAACATCGTGGCTAGCCAGGACGAGTTCAACGGTATCTATTGACCCTAATCCCAGTTCAAACTTCAGAACTATGTTAAACGTTTCTACTCTGTCGATTTCAAAGATCTCCGTATTGTTGCAATGATCCCAGTATCTCAGAGAGCTGTGTTCAATGCCATTTTCCCTGCATTTTTTTAAGAATTAATATGTGTTTCAATCAAGTAATAATTAATTAGTATCGCCAGTATGATCAACATTCACAAAACTAGTATGCAACACTTCATGAATCTCCAATAGTGTATACATAAAATATTACGAGGGTTAATCCAAAACTGCCTAGCATATTGCTATAAAATCTTGATAATTAAATAGTCATCAATAAAAGTTGATAAGTTGATAACACTTTATAATTAAAATTGTATAAAGGCATTGTATACGTTGTCATAGTAACTCATTACCGCAAGAGCGGGTCAGACCAAATGAATTAGATGTGTGTGTATTTGTTATGTCCGCGTTGTGTGTTTCTTGTGGGTGCTTGCTTGCAAGGTTCGTCCCAGACAGCATACCATCGAGTGCAACTCTTGCAGAATGTGGACACAACGCAATTGCGATACAGTTATGCTGGAATTGTTAAGTATATTTTTATTATGATATTATAATTTATTTATATTGTTTTGCAATGTACGAATTATATTTAGATAAAAAGGAGCAAAAATACTGTTACTAAAACCAGGAATTGTATGATCATTTATAATAATGTTTTGCTGAATCACTGTTTATGACTGAATCACTGTTGCATATTACATATTTATTTTATGACACATCGCAAACGTGATACACTTATATTACAAAATTATATACTAGTATTCTAATCATAAGTACACTATTATTCATGTTTTTTTGTTAAGCAATACAAAATGCCGGTAGTTCAATACTGCATTGTTATTTTAGGAATTGAGTGAGCGTTTTTGTCTGACATTCAGTACTGTATTTTGATTTAAATGTTATCGCACAAAAATGGGTTTGCCATTTCAAAAATTACTCTGGCCCACTTAAAAGAAGAACTGACGCTATGGACTGAGCTGGCCTCCATTTGTAATACGTGTGCCAAACAAACTGCCACACTAGAAGCGCCGATGAGGTAACCATTGTAGCAAATAAACATATTAAAACAAATAATTTATAAACCGGGGATAGTCTAACAATTAATTTGTCATAAAGATTACATTTTAAAATTGAAAATGGAGCACGATTCCTTCTGTATATTAGTATTTAAGGATATGAAAGTTCTGAATAATAGGATATGAAAGTTCCGAATAATAGGATATGAAAGTTCTGAATAATAGGATATGAAAGTTCTGAATAATAGGATATGAAAGTTCCGAATAATAAGATATGAACATAAAAGAAACTCCACATGATTTTTATGTACTGCATAAACGAGCTTATCACATAAAATGACTTCTGGGAGTATAATAAGGCCATGAATTATTCACCGTAATACACTAAGGTATTACAGATATACTACGCCTTGCACATAAGGTTAAGTATCCCCATTTTGTGACAATTGAAGTCGAAGCGACATCAAAGAGATGTCCCCAAGTCAGTGACCTCAATCGGCGGTTCGCCTCGTGAGACGCTGCTATCTATCAATTTTGACTCGGCTGGGAAAATGCGTGTATCTAACTACACGCGGTGTATAATAAGTGTACATTCGACTCGACTTATTGTTTGTATTCATCATGAACTCGCCAAGACGCGCATGAACGAGCGTATCTCAGTAATGATTCTCGAAAGTTAATTATAAAACACATGACCGAAAGTGGTGGAAATAAATTAAATGGACATATCCCCGGGGTAACATAATTAATGTTGCAAAAACTCTTAGTATACACCAAACCACAGTAGAAACTATTATTTGGCACCACTACCCAACTCTTTCGAAAAAGCCATGTTTCATTTCTCACTACGTGACACGAAATGAAGCTAAATAAATCTAAAACAATTACACGGTGCCGAGCAGAAACAACGAGGGCAGAACAAATGTTTGACAAGCATGTTGGAAAAAAAAGAGTATGATAATAGACCTTTGGAAACGGCCGAGCACGACACATACGAAATATTGCAAGTCTCGGTTTGATTGAGACTGTTCATGAGTGGCTAGTGAAATATGCTAGCTACCGCTCACGCCCTCTAGCCCCGGGTTGAGCAGAACTCAATATTCATAAAATCAACAGCACAACATTTTAACCATCCCGAAGATGGCATGCATATGGCGGTGGACATGGAGTTAGCCTTCTTTAATGTATTCCCCATGTCGTACGGCGTATGGTCCCCAGTATCTAATAAAATGAAATGCCCCGAAGAGACGAAATAAACATAATGGAATTTACTTGGGAGCAGCGGTTATGAAGCCTGCGTATAAAAAGCAGACAACATATCCTATGAGTCGGTTAAACAATACCCAGAGCCTTTTATCGGCCGGAGTAGTGGAACCACCGAATCAAAAATTAAGTAAGAAAACAAAAGAAATTGAAAATGTACCACCGATAACTAACTATAAGTATCGGGCTCAGCGATCTCCAAAGATCGAATAAATAACAGTACTGATTCAATCTGGTGACGTTAAATTTTCATTGGCCAAGAGTTACATGCTGAAATGCCACTTTTGATGTAAAATCAGGGTCTTAATGCGCTTTAAATTTTGATAATGTCTAGGTAAATATATGTCCCTTTTCATGGGGACGAGAAAGGTCAAGACAGTACAACACATACAAACTTTTGATTCGCCACAAAGTGAAGTTTTTCTAACTTGTTGTGCAAGGGTAGTATATTGCAAATTAGGACCGAATCAGTCTGTTTGTGTACAGTAGAACATTTAGTCCCAATTGTTTGCATGGTATATCACATTATAACGTTCTGACACCTTAAATATTATCATTAATTAAAATGTTACTTTATGAAATGCATGTTAAACGTTAAAGTTCGGTTTAAAGTGTCGCATTATTTGTAATGCGAACTCGTTAGAGCGGCTTAACGTACCTGACGTCATACAAACAACGAAACGACGTCATGATATTTCTTACAACTTGCCGCCGTATAAAAGGTAAATTTACAACATATGAATAGATGAATAGAATCTTACATTTGTGACTTTGAATTACTGACTTTAATAAACTCGTTGGATAAAGGATGGAATACTCGGCAGAGCCTCGTATCGTATCATTTTATCCAGTCACTCTAGATCCTCTATTTATATATAAGTGTTAAAGTATATGTTACATATTGCGCTTAAACAGCAAAACTATTTATGCTTTCTTGTAGAATGACGATGACGATGATTGTTGCAGATGATGAATATGGGATGATTGAAGATGATGCTGAAGTCGCCATATCCAAGGTAATCATGGTATATATACAAAAAAGTATTAAAGTGGTATTTATTATCTGATAATACACGATGGGTAGGTAAATATGTGACGCATGGATAAATGACTGTACGTGTTAGTTAATTTACATGTTATGCATATATAATATGAAATAACCGAAGTTCTAAACAAACATATAAAATTCGCAGGAGGTTAGAGGTAGAGGTTACACCAGGAACAAGAACCAGACATACCCGGTAACAAGATCCGAACGTAGTGATAATTTCAGCATGAACGCCACGAGAACGTGTATGCGCCAGACCTGAGTAGGTGAATTATAGCGGCGGAAGCATTAAAGGTTAATATAGATATACAAATCGAACAAGAATAAGTAGCATTTAAGAAAGACGGTCAAGCACAAATACACACATAAACAGAATAAAAGGCCAAATAAGACACCACATGCACAAAAGGGTTGAAAATTGGGTTACCGCCTTGGAACAGTCAGTTTCAAAAGAAGGAAGATGGGGGGTTAAATCAGTTTCTAGCGTGCACCAAACCTCACACTTACCCTACTGTCAAACCAATAAAACGGGACATTGTAAATAAAAAATTTCCCGCCATGAACCATTCTCTAACCCACAAGGCAGCATATAAGTAAAAATAAATATAAAAAGATCGGACAGGGAAAGTAGCATTCAAGGAGGACAGTCAACCACAAAAATTGTTCAGGCATTAGGGTAGGCATCCGAGCACATGCTAGATGCTTATACGTCCGCGTTCACCAGGAAGCTTCTGAGCCTTCCATCACTGAACGCAAACACATCATACCTACCTTCGAGGCGTTGATTGACCTGAATGGCGCCGATCACTTGGATTCTCTTATGGTGTAACCTACGAACCAACTAGCTGGAGTGATCCATGTGGTCAGTAGAGTGATAGTCCTTGTTTGATCAGTCGGTACGGGCGAGTAATGTTGTTGTGGGTACGCTTACTTTGCGTTTTACTTATTTAGCCTAGTAATACTGCCTGATTTATTTTAGGATATTTATGCATATACTGTAGTTGTTTGTTTTAAATGCATGTTTCTCACTGTATGGTACATTTCGGCTTTTGCATTTTTTTCTATATTTTATTTACTAATACTAGTATATATACATTCACGAGTTTTTGTACTGTTACCCCGATATATTTTTAGGCTGGAACCGTAGAATGAATTGTAAGTCTAACGTCACACCCCACATCTACGTTCTGGTTAACGTGCTGCGCCGTGAGTCGGAAGCTGTCCGTGTACAGATGCAGATGTTTACAGATTTGTCCTTGCGCAGACTCCAGCGGAAGTCAGTGAAAGCTGTACAGGCAAAGGTGTTCGACGCCCGTGACAGGTAAAGAATGGGGAACTTATTTCTATTGCTTTGCAATATTCAGATTGTGAACAGGATCTCTATTAGACTTCTATTAGTATTGTACTTTCCTTCCAATCCATTTATTATTGCAAACATTTTATATATTACGTTATCTTAGAAATAAACTATGTTTAGCCAAATATTATTATTATGTTCAAATGTCATAGATGAAGTTAATATTTCTTTTAATTTAGCTACATTTTTAATTCAATTACAGATACCGTGAGTGTACCTTGACGTCGAAATGCCTATTGAAATTGATGCCCGTGGTGTACTGACCAAGAATCACAACAGCAAAATACTCAATGGATCACGACCAGCAGCAACAGCAATAGGTGCACAGTCCCTACAACAACATGTTATTAAATCGGAATTGGTATTTTTAAGTGTCATTGACTGTTGTTATGCTATAGTCGATGGAATAACAATCACAATTTAAAAAATAAAAAGGACAAATACACATGGTTCTTCTTCTGTCTAATCATCTTCATGGAACGCGTCCATTTTATCTGTCCACACATGAATAAATACCATATTAATTTTATAACAAAAAAAAACAACATTAGCATGTTGAAATAAATGGACTTGAAACCAAAATAGTTGGTAACATTTAAACGAATATACTTCTATTGTCAAAATGCCCCTTACATAATTTTGGTCAAAACAGCCCTCTTTAGAGCATATTTTGAACTATTAAATCATAAGAGAAATATATATATATTTGGCCAAAATGTGTTATTTAGTAGCCTACAGCACCTAAACCTACAGCACTTAAACATATCATAACATAAGAATAAACTTTACAATTTATGTTATTTAATAGGGGCTACTGATGGTGGGTGGGGCTATTTAACTATACAGAAGGAGGACGTTTTGATTAATTTGGGTACGTTTTGACAACAGGACTTTGTGAATAAGAGACGTTTTGTTATTTCGAAGTGTTTATCAAGCATTACAATTAGCCTCTCGATTTATAAACCCAGTATCATTTATTCATTTTGACTTTAAATCTGCTTGCATATAATTAAATATTAAAAAAGAGTTTTCATTTTATCTTTTTGTTATACCGTAGGTTTACATATATCATTGTTACAATATAATTAACAATTAGTAATATGCTTAATACTATTATGAATAATATTAAAGGGTCCTCCAAATTGAAAAATAAAGTGATTTTAAATGAAAGCATATTATAAAAGAATGTCAATGTCATCGTCCGTTTTCTCAAAAACCGTTGATAAATGCAAGTTTAACAGGTATGAAGTTTACCTGTACACAAAAAAAACTGGTGCGCGATCGATCTTCGGAAAATGACGTCATACGGGACGACCAATCACATCTTCCGTACAAACTACCTTATTTACATAATCAATTATGGCGCGTATCTATGTGTAAACAAACCGTTACTCTTGTTGGATGTCCATTTTTCTCATATAGCCTAAGTGTTTTAAACCCTGGAATATTATTGATGTGTTCGTGTCTTCATCATGGTGTAAATGTGCTCGTAAAAAAAGTAAACAGGAAGGCAGTGTAAGTCTACACACATTTCCATGTTGCCGTAATCGAACTAAATGGATTGAACTTGTTTTGCAAAACGATGTGAAATGGAATTGATCAGAGCACTCTCGCGTATGATCGGACCATTTTACTGAGAAAGATTTTGATGACTCTTCAGTAGGAACGCCAGCCCTATGGCGTAGGGATATTTATCAAACAAGGTCACGTGATAAAATCGATAACAAAATGACATTATTGGGAAAATTTTCACTGGTCAGATTTATACACCTCTTATTTATAAACTGTGATTATAACAAAACACAATCACAGATCGTTGTTAAAGTAATAATATTCACAAACTACATTGGTCGAAAATAATTGGCGTACACTTCGTGTAATTCCCATTAATAGTTAAAGGTATTTTTCAAAGGGATGAATTTAGGTTGTTTTAAGGTTTAAATGCCAAAAATGCGCTTTTAAATCAAAATCGATTTATTTTGAAATCAGAGACAAGTACTTTTTTTTTCCCAAAATTAACTAACATAACCCACGCGGGATATAAAACCATGAAATTGTGAAATCCTTTTTAAGAGATATATTGATTTCAAAATTGTTCTGTATTTAATAAATTATTAGAGTAGAATGTTCACCATTTTTCTCAAGGACACCATTACGGTAGTATCCCTGCAACCCCGCCCCTCACTCCACCCCCACCACCCTCCATACCGTATTTATTAAGTTGTATATAGCTGCGAATGTGCAGTTTTAATCAAATTCGATTTATTTCATCATTTTAGAAGCGAGAGAAAAAAACAAAAGCATATACGCGTAAATACATCTTTCCTCTGTAGATATACATGTAACATATAAAAAAAATCGGAGGCAAGTACTTTTTCCCCCCGAAAATTAACGAAGTACACCGTAATCGTTTAAATACGCCGAATCGACGTTCCAAATCGATGTTCGCACGCATTAAAATTGTGGAATTATGAATTCATTTATAAAGATAAATCGATTTCAGCATTGTTCAGTAGTTGTTATATTATTGTTGTAGTATGTTCACAGTATTTATGAGAGCAACATTACGGTAGTATCCCTCCAACCCCGTGGGCTTCCCCCCTCCAACCCGTACACACAATACGTTGTGTATTGCTGAGAATGCGTCTTTTATTCAAACCGATTTATTTCGTCATTTTAGAAGCGAGCATAATAACAAAATCATATAGATACATCTCTCCTCTGTATATATGTAGAATTTCAATAAACGGAGACAAGTACTAATTAAGTAACAGGACCGTCCGACCCAAAGACGGCAACATTCATATTCATTTATAAGGAAAGACGACCGGCTACAGAAACAATTAAATAATTTCGTTATGTAAACACATATATTTAAAATGTATGTGTCCATGTATTTTACACTAAATTTTTGATCTATACATGCTTTGTGTTTATGTCAGAATGGCCAATTTACTTCAACAAATAATGTTGCAACGGTATATCGGAAAATGAAATCATGATGGCGGCAACATACGTTGCAGAGTTAATTTTCGAAATCAGAAAAAGCGATGAACTAATATAAGTTTAACAGGCAGAAAGAAGTATATTCTTTTATTTGTTCGTTTAAAACTGAGGGGGCGACTCGAGTTTTAAAGAAAGCAAGATTGGCATGTGTCCCTTTAACCAAGTAAATAAATGACTGACGAGTAACAGACATGCTACTGTCAGTAACAAACATGATTATGTGTAGACTCGAAGATTTCATAACATAAACGTGGACATGTCATTGTGTCAATGGAGCACTTGCCAGATTTGTGGTGTTGTGAAACACTGTACGCGTGAATCCAAAAAAAAGTGCGAGTCCTTTATATTTATAGGGCATATATTGTTATATATATATTTATATATATTATTTATATATATTATTCTTTTATATTCATATGGTCCCAGAACGCAGTCATACTCACTACTATATTGAAAGTAAATACGGAATATACATGTGCGGTGCGTTACGATCTGTAGTATTTGAAAACAGACATATTAAACATTTCCCTGAACATATATACTATATTCGTAGAATTATTTTTTCCTGAAAAAAAATTCATGTTTGTTTTTAGCAGTTGAAATCTACTATATTTTGCGAATATTGCTACTTTGAAAATTTTAATACGTCTGTTTTCATCAAATAGCATGTTTTGTTTGTTTTAATATATATATTTTTTAATTTATGATTTAAAAAAAAATATGGATGATCGGAATATGTCTTACACACTGTTGAATCCTGTAATTAAACAACAAGTGGTTTGGTTCACAGGCGACAGTATCGGTGAACAAAACCACTTGTTTTACCGGATTCAATATTGTGCAAGAAAATATTCATATATTATACCAATAATATTATAACATGTGTGTTGTAACATATGCTTATCCTTGGATAGTGGATGTCTGCAGGGAACTTGACCTTTTACCTAAAAATCAAACGATCATCCTCTTTCCACTGTCCACCAATGAAGTTTCATGACATTTGCTTTAGGTAATAGGAAAAACTTTGTGGGTAATACTTTTCATTTTCCGGTCATGGTAACGGACCTTTCAACTACTGACTTCAAAATAAACAGGGATTATCATTTCACCAAAGGCAGTCAAAGTATGAAGTTTTATGAAATTAGCTTCAGAGAAAGTAATAAAGAGTTTGTACAAAGTTTCGTCAAAATCAGTAGCGCAGACAAGATTTGTGACGGACGAACGGAAAGGCCAAATATATTCTGTCTCACCTACCACTTTGTGGTGGAAGACATAATTATAAAGACATTATTTTATTTCATATGTATACTTTATTAAGCAAATAATTGAGCGAACATAAACTTCAGCATTGACTCTGGCCAGTGGTGTACATGGAGTCTTCTTCCACATGACGTGCAGACTGAAAGAAAAGAAAGACATAGAATAAAAAGTTAATATAAGTCGAGCAGAGTATTCAATTTGAATCATGTGTTGCTAGGGGGAGCTAGGGTATGTTTAGGGGAATGGGACAGTTCAAAATTTAATTATTGTTAAACGCCTCATCAACACGTTGTTTAGGTTATTTCGAGCCGCCCCAAAGAGAGGAGGAAAGATACATAGGCATCCAGGAGCCCTGCCATACGCTTACTACCGATTAGATACCTATGGTTCTTTAACGTGCTTGGAGGACAGACTCCGATACACAGGACCATCCGGTTTACGTTCCCATCAGACGAACGAGGCT
Organism: Cyrtodaria siliqua; assembly: GCA_037043455.1. NCBI lineage: Eukaryota > Metazoa > Mollusca > Bivalvia > Adapedonta > Hiatellidae > Cyrtodaria > Cyrtodaria siliqua. The sequence continues at coordinate 87,075 of JAWPHD010000392.1, read as the reverse complement.
AGCAGGACACATCGAAGTAACCCAGTGGCGCCAGTAAGAATTGAATCCGTGTTCACTGGATTCAAAGCCGATATGCTATAAACGTCCTTTGACCAAAACTGAGTAAATGGCACATCAAGCAAAGAGTCAATACATATTATATTGTGTATCATACTAGTATATGATTGAACTGACATGATTATAGAACCATTTTAATGTATTTTTCAACCCAACAGTACAGCAAGAATCTATTATAAGGAAAGTTAAATTTGACAGAGGGTGCAATGCTCTATAAGCCATTTTTACTAGAATTAAATACAAGTCTTGCCAAAAATCTAAAATTGTTAAATTTTACACGTTTTGTTCATATATTTTACTTTAATGACTTAGTAAGGTCATTTTACATGGGGAGAAAACATTAATATACAACTATTTATTTTCTTTCTCAAAATCTGGTGTAGTTTTAGAAATAAAACATGATTAAATAGGGCAGTTGAGAAGACACTTTTGTAGATGTGTGGTCTGTTCTGATGTGAAAATGTGTAAAACAGACACAATATTGGAAATTTGCTCTGTGTCCCTTTAATAAATTGGAGACCCATCACATAGACCAATGAGTTGATGTTAAAGGGACACACGGCAATCTTGAAGTATTTATCAAGCTTTAACATTAGCATCTTCATTTGTTAACCTGGTAACATTTTAAATTTAAACCTGCTTGCATTAAAAGTTAAGTAAAACTGTTTCATTTTGTCTTCGTTATTCTATCAAATACTTAACTATGTTATAGGTGCACTATTATCAACAGTAAGTAATGTGTAAAACAGTTTCTTCTGAACTATTCTAATAAATAATATTAATGATGCACAAATGCAAACTATGCAGAAAAATTAACCGAACTCCAGAAGTTTTAAACAAATAAAGACTGCCTAGTGTCCCTTTAACACAACTTGTTTTCGCATGTATCCAGTACATGTAGTTTACACGAGGTCATATGACAATCACGCTGCACTATCACTGAAAACATTTTTTACTCTAACTTTAAACAGCACCGTGCAAGCATAACACAAACTCCATTTAAAGAACTACACAAGTGCAAACAATTTTTAAAAAGGCTCTTACCTGCATATGATCCAATGGCATTTAATACGGCTTGACATTCTGAAGTCGTCAGTATCAATTCACTTAGAGCTGCTCAAGTGCACGATTCACATTTGAGGCCTATCTGAAAACAACATCAATCCAATGTAAATGATCAAACAGACATATTTTATCCTTTGTTATACATAATGTAACATATTGAAAAAAAGAAAAGATAAAAAAAAAACTAAATTGAATAAAGCATGAATACTACTTGTGCTCAATAACACGGTTAATGTAATAAAAACATCTCTCATCATTCATTATACATGTAAAATATAATGTAGCCCAACTGGAGGTCGGAGTGGAGGGGGTTTCTAGTTGTCTTACCCCCTCCTTGTTTTCGGTATGCAAGCTCCATCTACCCCCACACCCCTATCTACCGTACTTGGGTGGGTGCGGGGTGCGGAGGACATTGATAGCATTTCTACTAGCAATTGTTTTATTCCACGAAATGTTCTACAGTTTACAGTACATCCAGTTACTGGAAAGATCGGAGTACACGAAAAACACTTACAGTGATTATGAACTTTCTATTATACAGCATATACCACTTTTAAGCACTATATTTGGCTAAATATGTACGATTTAAAAGTGGTATGTACTGTTTATTAACAAACACATTTTAATGACAAAACAAATACCTTGATAATGGACCTCTAGCAGCAGACAGTAATCCCAAATCCAGTTTGCACCAACATGTCAATTTCACGTGTCAAGTTATGTCACGGTGACCTGTCAGTCACCAACACTGCATCGTGTTTACACATAATGGAACGTTATTTCGTCCGGTAAGGTATTAGTTTTTACATAATCTTCGGTATGAAACACTTTACGCGTGTTGTTAGACTCCATAGGTTCCCGTAGTGCTCGCCGACGCAGCGCGCACAATTTCGGGTGTAAAAAAATGGCGTCTGTTTTAATTGAAAATTCGTAAAATAGTCCGTAAAATACAAAGAAATAGTCCATGTTCGCGGAGTTAAAATGCGAACAGAACTGATATGTTATAGGTACGTGGCGTTCCTACTGCTTACGAAACGAAAAAGAGATTATATTTACTCTATCAGTTCAGAAGGGATGACATAATTATTTTTTTTGGTGTCCGGAAATATAACTTTCCAAAAGTAATTCATATTTGCCAATGTCCGAATATTTTGAGAGGGACCGGTAAATTAACATTCTACGGTAAGTATTGTTAACTGTGATGTTCGGGGCAATCTCACCTTCGTTGTTTACGGTAATTACGAAAATCCATCCATTAATGATCACTTATTGGTAATTATGCGGCTATTCTATAAAGTGTCTAAAATTACGGTACTCAACTTGGGCAAACTGTAAAACCTGCGAAATCAGTACACCGAGACACACTTTACACGCGGGTAGAGTGGGTTTATTCCTTTGAATTTTGCGGTGAGTGAGCTGTACACTGTTTGATCTGTGGAACTGTCTCGTTCTAGTCACAAGTGTAGTTATATGCTGGCTAATGCGGACTGTGTAATAGTATACTGGGCTATATGCGATTCAATCCACAACAGTGAACTAATAAAAAATATGTAAACAATGCACTAATGAACAATTATGACACCTAGTTTATTATATTAAATTATTAAATTTTGTTTGAAATGTAGCAATGAACTTTATTGAATAATGAGACAATGCAATTTTAAAACATGTTGATTATTTTATTACAAAAAAACAACATACAAGGTATTGCAGAAAATAAATTAAAATTATAAAATAGTCGTGTTCTTTATCCATTTAATTGCACCATCAAGTTATTCCTCAAATCGAAGCTAAAAAACAAAGCATGCCATGCTTATAGTATGAAATAAAAAATAGTTCATGTGTCTGTACAAACAGACAGCAAATCGCACAGCACTTTACCTGTGTGAGCGAGACCGTATTTTTTTTGCTGGTAATGCCAGATAATGGAATGGCCCACTAGCTACGACAGCGACCCGTAACACCTACATTGGAATGGTTTTACCTGGTTTGGACAATTGTTTCAACACGCGCCAGACCGATTACACAACATTATAGCATGGGTCGGTAATAATGTAATTGTTTCAAAATGGCTCGTTAATAACAGTAAAAAATCACGATCAAAAACTTTTTATTTAATTGCATCAAACAAGTTACAAATAAATTCATTGAAGTATATTCTGCTGCTTCTGATGGTAATTATCGAGATGCAATCAGCAATTAGAAGTCGTTGATCGTAATTTTAACCTGTCATTTTCGGCGAATAATTAATCTTTTCCCGATGTCCGAATTTATAAAAGCATCAACACTATTGAAATAAGATTGATTTCTTAATATATCCGAGTAATAGTTTTATTATTTTCTTCAAATAATTAGGTGTCCTGAATTAATGAGTGTCCGGACTCTTTGAGTAAATACAATAGGTATCAAAACTTAAAACCAATGCTGAAACCTGACGCAATTCACCGATTCTCCGATTTGCAGACCCACAGACGGAGACACAGTCACAGGATGAAGACATTGAAAAATCTAATATCATGAGTTTATTTGTAATATTTGTTTATTGTTTTCATTTATACTTTATACGCTCAGAATCAAATTGGATGGGGTACACAAAATGTTGATTGTCCATTTCGTTCGCATTGTTTACTTGGTTTGTGTCAGCCATTTTGGTTTCTAACGAACCAAAGGTAATGCGTGACGTCAACGGGTTTTTTCCATTCGGCTGTTTCCGTGAAACCTCAGTTACGTTTCCGTGACAGGTGTGTATTAGGGGCAAATGTGCCGTATGAATTCGTGATTTACCGATGAACGAATAGGTTTACGATTTTGACCGAAGTATTTTTAGAAACTGCTAATCATTATCTTTGTAATACAAAGGAAAGTTATTTCAATTTGAAGGACCCTTTAATTATTGATCATGTTTTTTTTTATATGCTTTATCAAAATTCCAAAAGGCCTTAAGGCCTGTGAGGCAACAAGTAGTTAACACAATACAATGACAGGTAATACGAAATGAAACAACATAAACAAATGTACATATATATGTTTAAATAGTGTCATATCCTTAAGTTATCTATTTTATACACACGTCTTTCACTATGTAATACAACATATGAGTAAGCCCACGTGAGATTAAAATTCACATTCCATGGACATTGCATCTTTGTAAATACTTATATTTTATTTAATTTTACATTTCTATTTTACGTTATTATGAATATTGTGTTATATATTTTTCATACACATGACTATAAACATATAAAGACATGCATTTAAATGCAATATGTAACTATCATGTTTTCAGTTTATATATATATATATATATACATATAAGGGTGCGAAAATACATACATCTACAAAATACCTTTCAAAAAGCACTGGATCCCCGAGGGGATACGAAAATGTTGGAATAAATTAATAGATGGGGAAAAAAACATTTATACAGTGCTACAGTTTACAAAAACTCAAGCGCTTTCGGCTAACGCCTTCATCAGGAGTACACAAACACGAAAATAACAAATACGAAACAAAAAACACTAAAATACACGGCAGTTTAAATAAAACTCTTTGAAAAACAACTTATCGTTTGGCAGTGTTGCAGAAACTGCTTACTTTGAATAGACACTCTGGAGCCAAATGTGATACTAATAAAAGAACATATCTGGTTGGATGAGGAAAGAACTGTACCCTGACATTTAGTTATGAAAAGAGAGTAAAAATGTGAAAAAGATAACACAAGCCCTGTCTCAAAACCTTAAACCTAAAATCGATACTGCTGTTGACTCGCCCCCTATAAATCTTACTGACCCCACATATTATATGCATTTGTATATTTTCAAATATGCATTTATACTGTCGATGTGCACACTAAGGTATTTTATGTATAGATATGCATCAATATGAATTGAATTGAATTGGGGTTTTAAGGCGCACGAACATATGAAAAGGTTATATGGCGCCTAACAGGCATGAACGTGCCAGACTCATCTTCCATGTACATCAAGATAACATGGAAAATGGGCCTAGAACCTTCTCACCCTGAACTGCAGAGTTGCTGCAAATTCTATCGTAGAAACTCCATTTACGCTGGAGCCACGTTATTGTTTTTCTGCCACTGCTCTTTTGATGCGAGGCAGATAGCACATGAAACAATGCAGGGATAATGATGAAGACCTTTAATGAACATGAACAAAAAATGATAAAATGAACATGAATTTGGGGTGATTCTACCCCTCTGCCTACCTCTCCAAAGGGATCTGCAGTGGCCATATTCTTTGCGCCCGTGACCCATGCACCATTATATATTTTATATAGTAGCACTATTTTTTCAATTACGCATTATTATACATTTCATTTATATACATACTCTTGAATTAATTAACCCACAATGTTCACAAACGCACAAACAAACATTCTGATAGTTCACATTTCATATTAAAACATCCATTGTTCTTAATGTGTTACTATCTGGGCAATCCCCAACATTCCAATCTGACATTTTCAAAAATCTATTTTTAGTAGCATACTTATAACATGTAGTGAGATACGGGTTGTTGTATTCCATTGTAAGAAAATGAAGATACTATGTTTATATTAGTGATAGGTATATAATAAATATATATACCACACACACGTATACACATATTGTTTACACATATATGCACATAGGATTTTTCTATTGTAGGCATTTAGTATGTCTATGATGAAGCTGTATTAACTGTAAGAATATATATGGATTATTATTTTTATTGGAAATAAATTTTAATACAAAACGTTTTCTAGAACTTACAATATAAAGGGAAAAAATTGTAAAGAAAAAGGTTAAAAAGAAGACAATAGTGTTTTACTCTGTCGATTGTTGTGGTGTCCCTGCATTTTGGAGTATTTCATTGAGGTTTAGTAAAATCAAATAAGTCTGTATCCATAGGACTATTTTACCAATGTTAATATATCGACTCCAAATGGCTTCAAATCGTGCAACTTTTAAATTGGTATCTGCTATCCAATTAATAGCTAGTTTCGTGAAGTTATGGAAATTATAGTAAAAGTAAACTTAAATGTGATAAAAAGTAACAATAAAATAGATATATGTCTGTCCGTCCGTCCATCCTTCCTTCCGTCCCTCCTTTTACGTTTGTCTCTCTGTTCGTTGGTATGTCGGTCCGTCCCTCTGTCAGTCTGACTTACTGACTGGCTGTCGAAATGTTTAATGGTGAATTAATAGTTTAACTCCAGCTACATTTTATAAGTTAAGGCCAAACTTGCATAGTTCCGCTAATATTGCATTAAAACCCTAACCACTATTTTCGCGACATCTGTTACCTTTAAGAATATGTTGTCGGGCCCGGTATCGCAGTTGGTAGCGCGTTGATTGTGAATCCGGAGGTCGCGGGTTCGATCATATCTCCGTCCGATATTCGGCACCTCTTTTCATCACCCGTTGTCGGTGTATCTAAGAAGTTTGCATAATCATATGCGTCTACGGTTTCCAACTTCCTTCGCAGTGTTGTCTTTTTTTGCTAAACAGCCGTCAATTTAAATCAACTTTTTGATTGCAACGGTATATTCGCAGTGAAGCAGTCTATTAGGCATTTAGACCAAGGTAGTCCCACAACCCAGACAGTTTCCAGACGTGAACAGTTTTGACCACAGCGGGGCTCAAACTCATGTTTGTGATGGGAAAACTTTCTTAACACAAGTGTGAAATATTCATTTCTGTTAAAATCGCAGAAGGCCCGCACGCATTTGTCATATTTGCAAAATGTGAATGTTTAATGTATAAACTAATAAACATATGTATATTTTAAAATACTATTGTAACTAATATTGTCCCAATAAAAGCTCAGACAAGTTTGAAGGCATTGTGTGACTCACTCCAATTCCTCTAACCACAAGCCACCTCTCCCACCCTTCCGCATGTTTTATTTTATGAAGTTATATCGGTCAGTGAAGAAACCTTACAAATTGAATAACAACAGGATGGGGTTGGATTTCATACCACTGTGTCAAGCAACATAGATAAATAGTTTTCGCTTATTTACTTTAGTTTGGTAAAGCGTATTGAAACCTTACCATTACATTCCTCTCAGATTCTCTGAAAGGCTGGAATTGCGTTCAGGGTACGGGGTTAACATCCAGAGTATTGTTACTAGATATGGTAGCATGAATTCCGCTCTATATATTCAGCTTAGTTATTTAATTGAAAGTACGTTAATGTATATCTCTGGCTGTAGGAAGGTTGGTATACAGTAATGTATATCTCTGGCTGTAGGAAGGTTGGTATACATTAATGTATATCTCTGGCTGTATGAAGGTAATATACAATAATGTATATCTCTGGCTGTAGGAAGGTTGGTATACATTAATCTATATCTCTGGCTGTAGGAAGGTTGGTATACATTAATCTATATCTCTGGCTGTAGGAAGGTTGGTATACATTAATGTATATCTCCGGCTGTAGGAAGGCTGGTATACAGTAATGTATATCACCGGCTGTAGGAAGGTTGGTATACATTAATGTATATCTCTGGCTGTAGGAAGGTTGGTATACATTAATGTATAATATCTCTGGCTGCAGGAAGGTTGATATACTTTAATGTATACCTCTGGCTATAGGAAGGTTGGTATACATTAATGTATATCTCTGGCTGTATGAAGGTTGGATACATTAATGTATATCTCTGGCTGTAGGAAGGTTGGTTAACATTAATGTATATATCTGGCTGTAGGAAGGTTGGTATACATTAATGTATATCTCTGGCTGTAGGAGTATGGAGGTTGGTATACATTAATGTATATCTCTGGCTGTATGAAGGTTGGTATACATTAATGTATATCTCTGGCTGCATGAAGGTTGGTATATATTAATGGATATCTCTGGCTGTAGGAAAGTTGGTATACATTAATGTATATCTGTGGCTGTAGGAAGGTTGGTATTCATTATTGTATATCTGTGGCTGTAGGAAGATTGGTATACATTAATGTATATCTCTGGCTGTATGAAGGTTGGTATACATTTATGTATATCTCTGGCTGTAGGAAGGTTCTATATTTTATATCCGAAAGCGTAAATCTAGGTCTCATGGTCTTAGGTAACATTAAACGTAAATCGCGTGTAATTATTTCTGTCGCTGATTTACATAATATTTTTAAACAGTCTGGAAAGCACTATATGCTTTTACGGCTTACCTTTTTGTCCATTTCATCACTAAAGTTGATCGACGAGGAAGCCGACAAAAAAAATATTTTTACAGATCCCTTGTATAACACTGCTTCCATAGTTCAAAGCAATACACAACATGTCCTCCGACCCCATATTGATTTTCCTCAATATTGGCTATGTCTAAAATGACTATTCCTTTTAAAGGTTTTGTATGAATAAATGTTTTTGTTTATATCTAGGTCTTATTTATATTCCTAATACTTTTAAATTCCCCTTATGATAACAAAATATTGCCTTTTTAGTTCAGAACTATTGTGTCCGCTTTTTGTACGTCCGTGGTAAACAACTTCTACTTGAACAATTTTGACGAAATTTCACATGGCTGAGGTCAAATCATTACAAAATTATACAAATTAGGTCAATGTGACATCCAAGATGGCCGTCATTACCATATATAATCAAAACTTTAAAACAAATTCTTCTCAAGAAACGCATATCATATTTTGAATGTTTTTATTTATAAATGATTGCCAACTGCTAGACTACAAAAGTTGTACAAACGAAGTTCCTAGGGTAAAAAATGGCTGTGCCCCGGGGTTCCAAATTGTTTTACTATGGAGATTTTACATGTTTTACATAGACTTATAACCGATGATCCCAACTAAATTCCTTTTTTTTATTTCGCTCTTCGGGGCATAGAATTTTGGGACCATACGCCGCTGGACATGGAATAATGACAGTAAATATAGCATGTCCACAGCCATATGCATGCCATCTTCGAGATGGTTAACATTCTGTACTATTGAGTTTATGAATATTGAGTTCTTCTCAACCCGGGGCTAGTGGGCGTGAACATTTGCAAGTATATTTCACTACCGTTCATGAACAGTAATATTTCGTATTTATCGTGTTCAGGCCGTTTCCAAAGGTCCACTACCTTACTCTTTTGTATAGGGCATTTTAAACAACATCTCTTCAAAAACCGCTCGACCAATTTTGACCAAATTTCACGTGGGCAATACTGTGGTCAATTCCTTCTCAATCTTAACAAAATAGTTAAATGCGACATACACGATGGCCACCATTACCATATATGTTCAAAACCTTAAAAAAACTCTTCACAAGAACCGCTGAACAGATTTTGACAGTTTTTAATAATAAACGATCGCCAATTCCTGGCCTGGAATTTACCAACCATTCTTCAAACTGTTCTTAGACTTGAGCTCAAGTACTGCAAATTCGTTCACAAATATGTCCATGCCCTTCAAGGATAAATTATCATTATAATTTGCTATTTATTACTATGCATCATATCTTTACATAGCGGATTGTTATGAACGTTTATTTTGTAAAATTATTTGTGGTTGAAATTGAGCTTAAGTCTAAAAATATTCTCAAGAACGGTTGGTGAATTCAAGGCCAGGTCTACAAAAGATTTACAAACAAAGTTCTTGATAAAACATGGTTGTGCCCCGTGGTTCCAAAGTTTGTAAATGGAGATTTTACATGTTTTACATAGACCTATACAGGGCATTTGTAAACGACATCTCCTCAGAAACCGCTTGACCAATTTTGACAAACTTTCAGATGGACAATTCATTCCAAAAGTATACAAATTAGTCAAAACCTTTCACGATCTCCTCACGAATCACTGAACAGATTTTGGCGGTTTTTATTTATAAATGATTGCCAACTCCTAGACTACAAAAGTTGTACAAATGAAGTTCCTAGGGTCAAAAATGGCTGTGCCCCGGGATTCGTTTTACATTATGTTTTATATACTTACATGGGGAACTTAAAAAATCTTCTTCTCTAAAAGCGCAAGACATATATCTCTCCTATATTGTATGTAACATTAGCTTTTATTATACCTCACTCAAAATTCTCTATGTAATTTCCCCATTCCCGATCAGTCAACACTTGGTAATGTTTCATGGTAATGTTTCATGGCATGAAACATTATCTCGTGCTTCTAAAAAAAGAACGGTGGTTTCCTCAAGTGCTAAAAATAGAACGGTGGTTTCCCAGTTCAAGGGAGGTAACTATGGTATAAAATCTAATATATGTCAGTGAGCGCTTATTATGTAAACAAATTAAATGAATTTTAAAAAAAAAAAAAAATTAAAAAAAAAATTAAATTAAAAAAAAATAAAAAATTAAATGAATTTTGATGTTTGGTATAATAAAATAAATATCACATCCCATGGAGGGTGATAGAACATATTGTCAACCCTCGATGTGGTAATGTCCACCTCGGCTAAAGCCTCGAACATATTGTCAACCCTCGATGTGGTAATGTCCACCTCGGCTAAAGCCTCGGTGGACATTACCAATCTCGGGTTGACAATATGTTCTATCACCCTCCATGGGATGTGATATTTATATAATGGTCCTCTACCAAGTATGTTCAATGGTGAATCTGGGGTTAAATCTTTTTCCGCCCCAGGGGTGACAGTTTTATATATATATGAAAATCTTTTTAAAAATGTTATTCTCCAAACCTGCTTGGTCACGTGACTAAACTTCAGATGGATGATCCTTAGGTTAATGATTTTCAAATTTGTTAAAATTAGGACAACGCCACATCAAAGATGGCCGCCGTTGAAGGTTGGGTTGGGGGAGGGTTAACAACAACAAAATTATACAAATTAGATCAATGCATTATCCAAGATGGCCGTCATTACCATTTATGGTCAGAACCTTACGAAATCTTCTTCTTATGAACCACTTTGTACAAATGCAGTTCATAGGGTAAAAATCGATGCGGCCCAGGGTTTCCTATCCGTCCATTTCCATACAAACATTCTATGTAAATACGAAGAAGTAAGTTTTGCAACTTTACCGTATGTCGTACAAAGTGTTCAATCTAATAATCAATTGCACTTGCTAATTACTTTTTCCTCTTTGCAAATATTTGCAGGTGAGCGACTCGGGGCCATTTGGACCTCTTGTTTGTTCTTTTATTCATCTTCTCAACCATTCTTACTTGATGGCTTCCGTTGTGACAAACTATCTATTGAAATATCGGCATATATTCTGTTTTTACGACGACTCTAGCTGTTCACCGCAGATCGACTGATTTTTCCCTTTTCCCTCTCAGAGTGGACCGTGTCTAACGACATTTGATATGTCACATAATAATGTCCATAATTAGGAAGCAGCCTCCCCATTGTACTCAATGGTACTCCAATCAAGCTACTAGACTACTGGCCACAGTATTCTGCAGACGCACCAGACGAAGAATCAACGAATTTCTGCCAAGCGCGTGCCTTCCTTCAGTGAACACCGGCCTAGCATCGTTACAAGATAGCATCGAGGTACTAATTTATCCTGAAGAAGAACTATGGGACGAGAAGGTATATTTTTTCCGAATGGTGATGAGATATCAGCAAGGAATTGATGAAACATGATATGTATAGAAGATCATCCGACGGGCTTTGAACTTACCACCTTCTGCTTGTGGGCACTGTGCTCTTACAGCTGAGAAAATGAGGTCTCAATATTACCATTTCGGTGACTTGCTGATTAATGCATAATTGTTTTAATTTCCCCTCATGATTTCAAAATATTTTCGATGACTAGTTCCTCAGTACAAAAATAGATTTAAAAATCGAACAGGAAAAGTAGCATTTGTAGTAGTCAACCACAAACACACACAACAAAAAGAACAACTCTAAAGATTAATAAAAGTCAGATAAGACATCACCAACACAAAAGGGTTGACAATAGGGCTACCGCCTAGGAACGGTCAGTGCAAAAACAGGCCGCTGGGGGTTTAAATCAGGTTCTAGGGGGTGCACCAAACCTCACACTTATTCTACTGTCAACTCAATAAAAGTAAGTATAACAATAGAGCAGGAAATGCAGCTTTCGCTGTAAACAGTAAACCCCAAAACACGCAAATAGACAAACAAGAATGTCAATAGTAATAATAAAGAAATATAAAAAGAACGGACAGGGAAAGTAGCATTCATGGAGGACAGTCAACCACAAAACACGCAAACAGACAAACAAGAAGGCAAACGTAATATTAAATGCAAACGACATCACAAACACAAAAGGGTTGTCAATAGGGCTACCGCCTTGGAACGGTCAGTGGCAAAGTAGGCCAATGGGGCTTTAAACCGGTTCTAGGGTGCACTAAACCTCACACGTGCCCAACTGTCATCCCATTAAAACAGGACAGTGTAAATAAAAAAATACCCGCCATGATCTAAGCTCTAACCAACAAGGCAGCAACAATAGGCAATATAAGTAAAACACAAATATGCTCGTGTAAATATAATACAAAAAAAACAATAGCCTAGAAAGCCACAATGAAGGTACTTAATGCAGAAGCCAGAGCAGTAAGAGAATAAACCATTAAGGGCACGACAAGAAAGAACATGGACAAACATCAAACGCCACCGTCCCAATGGGCTTTAGGTATGCGTCATCATAGGGTTCACAGCCTGTCAGGTCATCGTACAATTAAAGAGGAAAGCATAGTGGCGAACTGTAAAAGGGTCCACCACCAAGCATGCAGTACGTTGACAATTGATAGGGTCATAACCTCTTTTGATAAACTGTTTAACAAGTTTAACAAAGATAGTATGAAAGTGATCATGACCTAGAATCTTACGAAGTTTATAAATCACATCACCATAGAAGTCAGGTTGTGATAGTCCTTGTCGCAGAAGAGTCCTTAAATTACTTTTATATTTTATACTTTATATGAAGTCTTTTATTGAAATATTAAATGTAATATTGTCCTTTACGATTTGAATTCTTGATAATATAAATTGTATTTGTTTTCCATTGTTTGACTGTTTAGCATTATATCAATTGTTCTATTTTATACCACAAGAACAAACACTCATACTATCTGTTCACAAACAGTTTATACATTATAACTACTAGTAATCAGTGTATAAAGAGATTCGCTTTCCTCCATCAGAGACAGTATCAAATTAAACATGCACTAAAGAGGTTCGTTTTCCTCCATCAGAGACAGTATCAAATTACATATGCATTAAAGAGGTTCGTTTTCCTCCCATCAGAGACAGTATCAAATTACATATGCACTAAAGAGGTTCGTTTTCCTCCATCAGAGACAGTATCAAATTACACATGCACTAAAGAGGTTCGTTTTCCTCCATCATATACAGTATCAAATTACACATGCACTAAAGAGGTTCGTTTTCCTCCATCAGAGACAGTATCAAATTATACATGCACTAAAAAGGTTAGTTTTCCTTTATCAGAGACAGTATCAAATTACACATGCACTAAAGCGGTTCTTTTCTTCCTTCAGAGACAGTATCAAATTACATATGCACTAAAGAGGTTCGTTTTCCTCCATCAGAGACAGTGTGTCTAAATGTTCTGTGTTATAATCTATGGTTATGTTATGTGAAGTGGGAGTGTAATAAACCCAAGATGTAGTTATCATATTACAGAGAAATAAATATGCTAATGAAGATCGAATCATCCTTTCCGTTTAGCTCGGTGTGCATCCAAATTGACTCGGATTACGGAAATCGACGACGTAGTTCCGTTGTTCGGTGGCGTACAAAGAAGACGAAGTGAACAGACGACATCAGCATACAATCATACGCCATCATCAACCGGCAACGTTGTATATAGGAAGCTAACAAGGGAGCTACAATAAACAATGCTCCTTATGAGTTTTTTTTTGGAGTTGCCTACTTAATATTAAATGTATTAAACGAGTTGGATAAAATTGACATGATGCTCAGCACAGCCTTGCATCGTTTAAGTTTATCCATCTCGTTTAATAAAAGTGCCGAGCATCATGTCACTTTTATCGATGTATGTATGCGGTTTATATTACCTCGATAGATCATATTACAGGCAGGTTGTTGACACGGAATTGTTGGTATCATGACCTTGTAAGTCTTAAATATCCCCTTTCATACTTCTTTTATTACATTGGTGACTACGCTCTAATAGTTATAGCAGTGCGTTTAAATCCTAGATATTATTAGAATAATATGTATAACTGCAGCCAAATTAAATTAAATCATGGTCATTTCATGTTGCATTCAATAACTCAAACTACCATTTCGGTCATGAATGAACAGTTCAACTTTACATAGTGGGACTTCGATCACAAACTATAGTTTAACTAGTGTCGTTGATCTGCGCATGTCTAGTTAGTAATGCGAACTTAATCTAGTTAAACCATAGTTTTTATAAATGGATACATGCGGCATAGTGTAAAACATGGAATGTTTTTACTTTATCATATAGATATGTCAATCAAAAATTAACAACTAAAACTCGAATAAATACAAGCACATGAACAAATGGATTTTTTTCAACTGAAACCATACTCAAACAACAAAAGAAGTTATAATGACATTCATGTAGTAACATTTTGTTCCAATTAGGAACTGATGTCGTTGATCAAGTTGTTCATTTCCCTAGTCATTTTATAACTTGGTTTGCGTTGTCTTCGACGCGGAAATGCGTTTCCGATGCTTTTCATCTAAATGTCAAAAAAAATTACCTACCAGCCCAATGACGCTAAACATAGAAAACAAACTTAGTATAGCCTAACCAACGAGCTGGAGAGACTCAATCTTTTGTTTTGTGGTATGGTGTACTCATGTAATATTCTCTTTAAATATATGTCATCTTTTAATTGTTCACTGGCAGTTCCGATACATGATAATATTATTTAGTTTTATAATTTCTATATTTTGTATGTGCAAATGGTTCCTTCCTGGGATTGCTTTTTGGCTTTCTATTATTTTATAAATAAAAAACTGAGAAAAATGGTTCTATAGAAATCACAACGCCCAAACGCAATGGCATCGTCAGCCCGCACTGTGCTACAAACACAGAGAAATATATTATACAAATTAACAAAAGATAAACTAAGATATTATTGTAAAGCTATATAAAAATATATAATTAGAAACACCTCAGACTGTGGATGTTCAGTAAATTTTGGAAACAGGAAAACATATCCAGAATTGTACTGAACAACCATAGCGGTTGCAGCCAAAGAGGACAACCAATCTAGGGTACGACCAGAAGATTTATGCACCTACCTCCATTCGTCGGGGTTTCAGCAGGTGCAATCATTGAGTCCCAAGAGGTTGTTTAGTCACAAAGGAAAAGTAAAGCTTAAAGACTGACAGTAGAGGCGCCAATCACTGAACAGGCATATGTATGTATGAAATCATTAGAAATCGAGAGATGATGGTCGAGGAATACTCCTATAAAATTCGACCTATTCGCTTTATTCAACGTAAGCTCTTATGGAAGCATTTTAGCAACCATATAATGGAATATTAATATTGAGCAAGTCATCAAGGTACCGAAATACAGTATTAAATGCATCAATAATATCACTTTGGTTAGCAGGTAGCAAACTCAACATAAAATCTCTTTTACAGCAGTAAAATAATTCAAAACAAATCTGCGACACAGTTAGTATCCACAGGAATACCAACAACATGACGATAAACGGTTTTACCGTATCTTATAAAGATATTATCGAGAAGAAACGATAACATTCTGCAAACATCAACTCAAGTCCACGTCATGATTATATTTATCATTATGGGCGTTTTGTAAAGCAAGTCCTGACATTATTACAAGCTAGAAGAGTAGTACATTCTCTAGTCTTCTGTATAAGAAATCAAGTTAGCTTTGATCAGATTATGTGCTAAGTGTAGAGGCATGGAAATGTTTACACCGTAACGTAGCAAGGACTTCTGCATTTTCGATCGACCAAAATATTTCGATACCTGAATTTTCAAAAACCTTTTAGCAATATTTTATAACATATTCTTTAATAGCAGAAAGACATAAGGTCAACAGCTTTGATATGTTCCATTTCTTAATATTATTAATTGCTAAAATTCAAATTATGCAGAACAACTAACAGGACGCCAACATTTTTAAATAAATCAAAATAGCTGTATAATGTCCCTTTAAATTGATTTATTTGCTTGCTTGCTGGCATGCTGTATAATGTTATATTTCTCTAAAATATAAATGCAATACCTAAATGCACATTGATTACATTAAATGAGTTTAATGCTACCTAATATTAACTCTCATATATAATATTACTTGAATAGGTTAGAGGTTATATATGCATTTAGAAAATGTCAGATATAGTACATTGTGTTCCATGCTTTCTTGATAATTAGATTATCAGCTAGACCCTTAAGCATATTTCACACTTTTGCATTTTGTTCCAATTTTCTTCCAGATTCATTCCATATATCCTTTACATGAGTGACAGACTAAAATATGTAATGGGAACTTTAGACTAGAATGGAATGGAAATGCGATTGGAATCAAAAACTCATTCCATTCCAATTCCATTCGATCCCAGGTTTTAGACTATGCCGATACACGGTTCATTGAAACCATACGTTATTACCTTGACACCGGCAACGCAATTTCTCAAATAATCCCTGTAAAATAGTTAATTGTTGTTACAATTGTATTTATGTATCGAGTAACTGACTACATACATATACCACGTTTATAACTCAAGTCAAATGTCTTTAAATGCGGAAGATACAACAAAGTTAGTTTCAAATTTGCGAAAGTTTATTTTTGTCCGCCATGTTTGAACCAGAGCAAACATCCCCATGCCGTGGGTTGAACTATAGTTGACTGATGACGCCATTATTGTTAAACCATTGCGTATTCGATCTGACCATAGTTAAATTACGGTTACTATGGCTGAGTTATCGAAGTCACTCAAAATTAGATCTATATAATCAATATGTAAATGTTATATCAATATTGCGTATAAACCATTTAAGGTGTAAATAACAAATCATTCATTCTGGAACAAGAAAATAAAGTTGCAAACTCGGTTTTAACTGAAACATCCGCGACTCATACAAACACTTAATACATATGGGAGAATAAATGGCATCAAACTGAATATAAACAGATACCAGATACCAGTCAGTATTTACTGTGTAAAACAAAAACAAATTCAGTTCAATCCCTTTATTTCCTCCATAACGGAGATTACTAAGTATTACATGTAATTAAGATATCAACGATGAATACAAATGGTATAGTTTAACCTATATAAATATACAGGGCAATGAGAGTACCTATATACATATACAGGGCAATGAGAGTACCTATATACATATACAGGGCAATGAGAGTTGTGAAATAACCTACACACATATACAGGGCAATGATAGTACCCATATACATATACAGGGCAATGAGAGTACCTATATACATATACAGGGCAATGAGAGTACCTATATACATATACAGGGCAATGAGAGTACCTATATACATATACAGGGCAATGAGAGTACCTATATACATATACAGGGCAATGAGAGTACCTATATACATATACAGGGCAATGAGAGTACCTATATACATATACAGGGCAATGAGAGTACCTATATACCTATACAGGGCAATCAGAGTACCTATATACATATACAGGGCAATCAGAGTACCTATATACATATACAGGGCAATGAGAGTACCTATATACATATACAGGGCAATGAGAGTACCTATATACTTATACAGGACAATGAGAGTTGTACATATACAGAGGAACACAGAAAGAAAGGAACAACAAATAATAATATTAGATAAGCTTTTAACAGAAGTAGAAATTGAGTCTGGATATACTTATCGCTATAGAAAGCTCGATTCTATTAAGGCAGGGTTGATTCCAGCCTCATCATAGAAGATAAAGTGGGTATTTCATAAAGTCATTCAGTATATGCTGCAGCTTATACTTGCAGAGAATATTGCAAATATCGTGGATGAAGCCCCTCTGTACAGAGTTTTTTTCCCTTTATAAATTGGAAGTAGCGACGCAAGAAAAGTTGTTGACTTATTGTGGTAGTCGGCAGCGATAACAGTTTATGTAAAAACATAAGTTTCCTTAGTAAATCTTGGAAGTTAGGGCCAAGCATAGATTCGCAAATATCTGATCGTGTTCAAACAGAGAAACCTTGTATTCGCTTAGCCACATAATGCTGTAACCTATTGATCATGGACAGCTCTGCATTTGAGAGATCATTCCAAAGTTCACAACCGTAAAGTGCTGTGTGGAGGACTATTTTTCTATGACGGCGTGCAAAAGCAACATTCTTTTTGGCTCACTGTCATTTTCCCATATTTGTGCACATAATTTGGTTTATGTAATCTTCTATGAAAGATAAACCACATATCAAGCGATTTTATTATTTCGAACTCGGACATCTGCCCGGGGGGCCAGTGGAGTGGGCGGGCGTTGTGGGGGATGTTTTTATTTTATTGTTTTGGTAATTATGTCTCAAATGAAACATTATGATGATGGCTCCACACCCAGGGGCCATCAGGGGGTCAAAAGGTTAAATACACTAAATATTCAATTACACTGTCATTTTTCCATATTTTTGCACATAACATGGTGTAGGTAATTTGCCTGTGAACATGATGAAAGATTAAACAACATTTCAAACGATTTTATATGAGGGAGTTTGTGGCATTTTTTTTTTGTAATTATGTCTCAAATGAAACATGATGATGATGATGGTGGTGGGGAAAGGGTAACAGGGGGTCAATTATTTTCATACCCACTTTTTTGAAAAAAGCAGGGTATATTAAAATCACCTTCATTTGTCCGTCTGTCCATCCGTTATCTCCTCCTAAACCGCTAAACAGTTTTCAACCAAACTTAGAGTATGATTTCAGCATATGATGACGGCGTGCAAGAGCAACATTATGTTTTGCTCCCCACACAGGGGCCCTGCGGGAGTGTTGGATGAAAAGGTCAATTTCACTAAACATGCTAAAATTCAATTACACTGTCATTTTTCCATATTTATGCACATAACTTGGTGTATGTAATCGTCTATGAAAGATATAAAACATATGAAACGATTTTATTACTTCGAACTCGGACTTCTTTTCAGGGGCCCAGAGTGGGTGGGGTGGGGTGGGAGGGGGTCTGTGGGATTGTTTTTTGTAATTACGTCTCAAATGAAACATTATGATGATGACTCCGCACCCAGAAGCCCTCAGGGGGTAAAAGGTCAATTACACAAACAATTCAATTACACTGTAATTTTTCCATATTTTTGCACATAACTTATGTATATGGTTATGTGTATGTAATTGTCTATGAAAGATAAACAAACGATTTTATTATTTCGAACTCGGACTTTTTTAAAATTATGTCTCAAAGATGATGGGATTACACGGTATACATTTGTTTCTTCCTACTTCATCGGTGGGGGCCTGGGGTAAGGGGCATCATCAAATACACTAATAATTCAATTACAGTGTTATTTTTCCATACTTTTGCACATTAGTTGGTATAATAGTCATCTATGAAAGAGATACACAGAATGTCAAATGATGTATTATTTAAAACTAAGGTCGTACTCCCTGGGGGTTGGGGTTGGAGGAGATGGGTGGTGGGGGAGGAGTATCAGGGGGTCAATTTATTTTTTAATTATGTTTCAAACGAACATTTTGATGAAAGGATTACAGTGTATAATAATATGTTGTTCTCCTGTATGTGTATGTCTTGTGATGGGTGGGGTGGCCTGTGTGAAGAAAACGTGGATATTTGCGATGGCACGCCGTCGAACTGGTTCTAGTTCTATGTATGTTTGCACCATAGTTTGCATGTTCAATCTGTAACAGTAGGACGTTAATAAATACTAGATAGAGTAAAGGTGACATTACTCCCCTCTGACGAACCCCGCATTTTATATCTACTGGGTTTGACATCGTTCTAGTTCTAAGTATGTTTGCGCCATAGTTTGACTGTTCACCCCACATTTTATATCTACTGGGTTTGATATCGTTCTAGTTCTAAGTATGTTTGCGCCATAGTTTGACTGTTCAAGCTGTAACAGTAGGACGTTAATAAATACTAGAGAGAGTAAAGTTGACATGACGCTCCCCTGACGAACCCCGCATTTTATATCTACTGGGTTTGACATTGTGCCATTCATGCGTACCGGACACTTTAAATTCGTATATAAATGTTTTATAATTCGCCATAGTTTTCCGGTTATACCAAGTTCACATAGTTTGAAAAAAAATCCGTTGTGCCAAACAATGTCAAATGCGCCTTTGATATCTAACAAGGCCAGCAAGAATTTGCTTCCAAGTTCAAGATTGTAAAATATCGTCTCCGGCATGTTAAAAGCAGCGGTATTACATCCTGTTGCTGTGGGAAGGAAATGTGACTGGGCGTACCTTAATGGCAGCTTGTCCACGCATTGCCCCTTTGTAAAGTGGGATTGTTATACTGAAATACCAGGATAACGGGGATAATTCTGTGTTAACTATTTTGTTAAATAGCATGACAATATAATGTATAATGATACTTCCCCCATGCATAATATGTTCATTCTGAACGTTGTCACTTCCGGCGACTTTCCGTTTCTTTAATGATTTCGCAATTTTTGAAATCTCATCGTGTCGGATATCCTATTTCAGCATACTTCTAAATGAATCACATATCCTATTCCAGCATACTTCTATATGTTCAAGTTGAGTTACACGAGAGTTAATATAGTCAACGAAATTGCGTCGTGAACGGTTTCACGGAATACGATACGATAGTGAGTGCCGCAAAAACGTGGGATACATATAGGTTCGGGACTATACATTACTCCACCGACTGTTATCTTTTGGCAAACAACATGTTTACGTTTGGATTCATTTTTTATTAGCTTCCAAAACAACCTATAATCCAGTTCCGCTGCCCCGTCTAATTCGTCACTTATTTTGTCCTGATATGTTTCGGACGCGGCGCGCTGTATACGGAGGAACTGTGACTTCGCGCGTTTATAATCAGCATACGATTGGTGAACAAATCCCCTAGGCTTACCTTTTGAAATCCAAATACGCCTGTTTTGTCTAGATACGGTATGGGCGTCTTTTACAGCCTGGGTCCAATATGGCTTAGCGTGAATGTTGAATGTACTCTTGGGTAGTGACGTCATCGAAGTGTGACAAGATAATGTATAATGTATCATATTGCTGATTTATAACTCTAAGGCTATTAGTTCGCGTTGGTATTCTGAAGCGTTGGTATTCTGAAGCGAGCTCTTCATGTAGCATTACGGGGTCGTATGCTATGCTTGGTACATTTAATAACAAGGTCCGGACTTCGCGTTGTGATTTCCATAATTTATTGGTACATATAAAACAGTACGAATAATTACACATTCATTATCCCACACCCTGTCTTAGACTGCGCGGATACATCTTACAAGATAGACTGACTCTCCACTAGTCAACCACCGACCCCAGACTCTCTCTCCTCGACTCTCCTAGACTTCTGTGCTCTCAGTATTATGCTAAAAGATTTACCCATACTGCTTTTCGGCAGTTAGTCATGCCTCACATAAGGACATCGACCTGTGTAGCTACAGGTTAACGCCACGGTGATTACCTCAGTGTATGCATAATTGACCCACAAGACCTTTCGGCGAATGGTCTCCCCTAATATGGCAATACCTCTTAACTCCCAGACTTCCAGCGAAACAGGTAAACATTAACAGGTGTTCAGATGATTAACCAACAACTACCTCACAGTACTAGGAATCTCCCATTGCAGGAAAGGGAGATGATCAGAGGATACTATATCTGATTCATCAACGATATTGAAATGCTTGATGTTTTGGAACATGTTAATATCGACTGAGAAGTGATCTATCATTGATTTGGTAGGGATAAATCTATAAAAAGGGTCATTATTTATTTCGGATAAGTTAACAGGTACAAGTCCATTTTCGTTTACGTAGTGTGTAAACAATTTGGATTTAGCAGGAGATCCTAATGGTAATCGCTATCTAGATGTGCTTGCCGTTGACGGGGCTGTCGTTTGTTTGTTGTTCTGTCTTGTCTTTTTTTGCTATTCTCTGACCGTTCTCTCTGCCAGACAGATCTACTAACCAAATTCTAAATACCATATCACGTGGCCAGAAATCATCACTTATTACAACATCGTCAAATTCGCTAGGCAAATTGATTCTGGTTGAAGTGATAAACTCATTGTGAAACAGTTCGTCGTTGAAGAGCGATGTTTGGAAACTTGAGATTTTTTTGTCAAGCTCATCAAAAAAAGGCTTGTTTTGGTAGATTAGCGCCGGTGTAACGGCTTGCAGGATAAACAGATGATATATTGCTATCATCGTCACACTCCGAATGATCCATCTCTTGCCTAATACTAATTAATCTACTGTTAACTAACTGCTTAGAACATGTTTCCTCCTCATCAAACGATGACTCGTATCCATTATCAGTAAGCTGATACAAGGTCGGTAGTGTCAGTACTTGGATAATATATATATTTGAAGAGCGCGTGAACTGCCTTAGGTGATTGACAATTAACTGGACAAAAGCGTTAACGGGTTATTGGATTTTTCACCAATACCGTATATGCGTGAACTATTTAGTTTTATATTTCGAACTGTTGGTTACTCACGCGTGACGTTTTTGCAACGTAGCAGGTGTTCAAATATGCACTTGACGGGGACGCATACCCCACCCCCTTAATTTGTGCATGTTGACATGCAATCAAACAAAAGTCAAAGACAGCACGTCACTCTTACACAATCACAGTGCCGTTGAATCAACGTTGATTAATTACTTGATATCAGTGACCAAGACCTTATATGACTATGAATCCATCAAGTATTTGTAATTTAATAGCAGATATTCGTTCGATCGCTTTTTCAAACCGGAAGTCTCTACTAGTCTGACTATTATTATATGTATGTGTAAGGGTTGGTAATAGATAATATTACGTCTTTTGCAGGTTTTTCTATATTTTATCACGGAACTAACAGCCTGGAATTACAAAAAAATAACATTATAACTTAATACACAAAAATGTACAAAGTAATTATTCAATCATTCCAGCATGTCCAGCGAAATACATCATTTCACAATTACATACAAATTAAATAAAACAATACATACCAGGCAATTGCCTCAATATATTTGCCCTGTATGGACAGGCAAGTAACTCAACTTATGGCTTCTATAAACTATCAACAATGCATAATTATACTCTTGGAGAGGCAGAACCTACTCCGCTAACAGCTGTGACAAACGTGATATTAGAGAGGGCTTTTAGGCGGGAAACTAATAAAGGAACAAGCTAGTTCAACGTGCATGCCTCTACCAAACTGGTTAGGTAACCTCTTCACATCACACCACATTCATACACATACTGTAAGTATACATACAACATACATGTACACTGAACGTAGTTCAGTGTCCAGTCTAAACTGTCCAGGTAAATACAAATGCTAAGGTTCAGTAGTAACAATAATTAAATGGAATGTAGGCGCTATCTTAAAAGGTACAGTAGACATATTTACTCGGTAAAAAAAGTTTTAGACCAGGGTATATAAGGTCAAATACAAATAAAACTAGTGGATAAAATTTAAGTATCCTTTTTTGGCAACCAAGGTCTACCCTACCCGGTTAATTTGGTACCAGAAACATTAAATTCCAAACAAGATTTGATTTTAAAAAAATATCGCGAACACTCAAAGGGTCTGTAAAAAATGTTGCAAAGTCCATGAAAAGTAACAGTTATGGACATATTCGAGTAACCAATAAAAAGATTATTATTTTTTCGCAAACTTTCATTGTATACGATAATTATTGTTGATTGTTGATCTATTGGTAATTATTAACTGGGATAATAAGGGTTATGGTCGAATGTCATGGTTTAGCGATCATTGTACGGGTTCGAACACTGCCATGGTCCAAAACTTCTTTTACAGAGTATAGTTATAAATAAACACCTATTGACATACTCCCTTCCTAAGGAAAAGAATGGTTCCAAACATTTTTAGCTGCAATACATTAGATAATAGTTACATGAGACTATCCTGAAAGAAATACTTTACATTTGAATCCAACTGTAGCAAAGAAAGTGGATAAATAGTGGTTGTAGAAAAATATCACATTAGAAAAACTACGGACTTCCAAAAAAATCACTTAATAAAAAACAGTTCTTCGCTATTTTGCGAAATATCAATTTCTGAAAAGACAACACCACACACACTAAATATGTTAAACAGACAATAAAAACTCATATGTCAAGAAGAAATTACTGCGATAATGTATCAATGTAATCTGTCTATACGAATACATTATAATACAGCAGTTGCATAATATAAAATTCCGCTTTCAGAATTTAATGACAAAAAAAAAACCAGCGTTTTCAGTTCAACTGGCTGGTGAACAAAAAAACAATGATTTAAAATTAAAATCAGCATATTACTAAATTCACGTATTATAACTGTTGTACCCCATCGGTTTAAATAAAATACTCGATTGGTCCGGGTCTTTAACTTGAATGGGAAGATATACCCATTGCCCAAATCGAGTTGGGGCTTTTCGTTCTCGAACCACCGTCGAGAACCACCGTCGTCTTGCTGTAGCGATGATACTGCCATTATAGGAGTTGGTTTAGCATCCATCAGAGGTGGATCTGAGTTCACCTGGTCCAGAATTGACTTGAGTGGAAGACTAGCAGAATTCATTGCTTCCAACCGAGAATTGTTGTTCATTGCTTCCAACCGAGGATTGTTGGGCACGGATGCAGAACTAGTATCTGGCTGAGATGATACGGTTTCCTGCCGAGCGGAATTACTCAGGTCCGTTTCTTGCAGAGAATCATTAACCTCAGAATTGTGATTGGGTGTTGTAGGACCATCCAAATGCTCAATCTCATTCCTAGTATGGTTATCTGCAGAGGAAACGGGTTTCTGCTGAGTAGGACTTGAGACCGAGGCATCTCTTTGCTCCATAATAGGTTGAGTACTGTTCATAAAGTCGGTTCTGAGGGTAGATAAAGATTTTCCTTCAGAAATAGGAGAAACTGGAGGTTGAAAGCTGTTATTCCTCCAACTAGTTGTTGGTGCAGATCTCTGCCTACGTTGGGGAATAATGTAGCTATTTGACGAGGTGTCAGATTCAGAACCAGAGACATAGGATGTAGGTGGCTCCACAGGCTTTCTACGGATTTTGGGTTTAGACATAACACTGCGGTCTTGCCTAGGCTGACATGAGACTGGGACAGGAAATGGGGCAATAAACTGCAATAACATACTGCGATGACGTTTACGCTCTTTGCCTTGTCCATCCTCACGTTTAACATTGTACACTGGCATATCCTTATTGGGAATATTTATTATCAAATAAGGAGGTTCTTCCCAACGATCTGCCAATTTATGTTTTCCTTTATGACCAACAGATCTAACCAAAACTCTGTCTCCGACTGCAAGCTTGGACGCAGTGACATTGCGGTCGTAGAGGACTTTGTCCTTTGCGGCCTTTTTACCAGCCTCTTCAGCTGCTAGTTTATAAGCAGACTGAAGGCTTGCTGGAGCTTTTCAGCATAAGAATGCCAATCGGTATGACTGATCTGGGGTCCTGTACCCATATATTCATCTATGGGAAGCCTGTGATGCCATCCGAACATCAAAAAATGTCGGGAATAACCTGTGGACTCACTCCTGGTCGCATTATATGCCTGTACCAAGGGTCCTACATAGGTTTTCCAGTCAGCTTTCTGGTCCATCTCGAGAGTACCGAGCATTTTAAGTAGGTTTGATTAAAACGTTCACAAGACCCATTCCCCTGAGGATGGTATGGCGAAGTTCGAGTCTTTGCTGTGCCGGCTATCTTACAAAGTTTTTGTATTAACTTACTCTCGAAATTTCTGCCCTGGTCACTGTGTAGTTTTTCAGGAAAGGAGTAAATCTGAAGAAAGTGTCGCCTTGGCAGTAGTATGTGCCAGTTGATTTCTGCAGGGTACCGCCTGAGCATACCTGGTAAAATGATCAGTAATAACCAGTATATGTTCATACCCGCCTTCAGACATTTCTAACGACAGAAAATCAATGCAGACTAATTCCATAGGTTTGAATAGGGACCAGTTCTGCTAACTGAATATGTGACTTTCTGCGTATACACGCCCACAATGTTCCACCCTGGCATTCACATCATTTTCCAAGCCAGGCCAAAAGAACCGTTGCCTTGCCAGCCACAGAGTTTTTTTTCTTTTCCCGGATGACCTAAGTCATCATGAACTCCTTTTAGGGCAAGAGCGCGAAAATACTTTGGTATAACTAATTGTCTGATAGGCTGACCATCTTGGGAAGTGGTTCTGTACAGAATATTGTCTTTTATGCAGAGACGATTCCATTCTCTAAGGAATCTCTGTACATTGGGAAACTCTTGCCGGAGTTCCTCCTTCCTTGGCGAACACCACTCTTAATTAGGTCAGACACCCTACACACAATCGTGTCCTTTTTCTGTTCCCCTACCCAGTTACTTTTCTGTAAGCTTTCATACTGGATAATCTCCTCCTCGGCCTAAGAAAGAATGTTGCCAGTAGAAACACTTTCTGCTAATGGGAGGTTGTTACAGCCACACATATGGCCTTAATAACCTCTGGGAAAACTGGGATCCGAGACCGTCCATCGGCATCTGCATTCAACTTTCCGGGCCTGTAAGACAGGGTTAAGTTGTAGTTTGCCAAAGCGGCTACCCAACGGTGACCGGTAGCATCAAGCTTCGCAGTGGTAAGCACAAACGTCAGCGAGTCTGTAACGACATTAAAGGAAGTACCCTTTAGGTAATCGTTAAATTTGTCAGTCACAGCCCACTTTAAGGCTAGAAATTCCAATTTATGGGCTGGATATCTCTTCTCACTGGTTTTCAGGCCTCGACTTGCATATGCGATTACTCTTTCCACTCTGTCTTGCTATTGGTAAAGGACTGCACCCAGTCCAGTACCTGAGCTATCCGTATGGAGGGTAAAGGGTAGTGAATAATCTGCAAAGGCTAGAACTGGGGCAGTTGTCAACTTTTCAATCAGAGTTGAAAAGGCCTGCTGTTGGGACTCACCCCAAGTCCATTCTGTGGGACTTGTTTTCTTTCTCTTCTTTCATCTGTTCACACCATTAGTGCAGTGGCCCTTATGCAAGGTATTAAGTGGCTCTACTATACTGGCATAAGATGCAATATATGTGCGGTAGTAGCCGACAAATCCAAGGAATTGGCGTAACTCCTTGACATGTTTTGGCACTGGCCAGTTTCTAATGGCAGAAATCTTTTCGGGCTCAGTGTGTATTCCTTCTTTGGAAATGACATGTCCAAGATAAGAAATTGAGGGCATAAAAAGCTCACACTTTGAGGGTTTAAACTTCAAACCATGTTGGGAAAGCTTAGAAAACACTGTCTCTAGACAATTAATATGCTCCTCGAACGTTTTTGAGAATATGAGAATGTCGTCAAGGAAGACTATGTATTCTCTGAGATGTAGGTCACCCATACATTTCTCTATCAATCTCTGAAAGGTGGCAGCAGCGTTAGTAAGACCAAAGCCCATAATATTCCAATCGTAGAAACCACGATTACCTACTGAAAAGGCGGTGAAAGGCTTATGGTCTTCCTCTACCTCAACGTTCCAGTAACCTGACCTGAGGTCCAGTTTACTGTACATGGTTGAGCCAACCAGAGAGTCAACGGAATCATCGAACCTATGAAGCATATAGGCATCTTTCCTTGTTCTGGAGTTGAGATATCTCCAGGCAATGCAAAATCGCAATGACCCGTCTTTTTTCTTCACTAATACCAAATTACTGGAGAAAGGACTGTCCGACTCTCTTACGGATCTAAATGATCTAAATACCTGATCTATCCTTTTTTCTGGGAGAGGCTCTAAATAATCTAAATACCTGATATATCCTCTTTCTGGAAGAGGCTCTAAATAATCTAAATACCTGGTCTATCCTCTTCTGTTTTCTGGGAGAGGCTCTAAATAAACTAAATACCTGATATATCCTCTTTCTGTGAGAAGCTCTAAATAATCTAAATACCCGATTTATCCTTTTTCTGGGAGAGGCTCTAAATAATATAAATACATGATATATCCACTTTCTGGAAAAGGCTCTAAATAATCTAAATACCTGGTCTATCCTCTTCTTCTTTCTGGGAGAGGTTCTAAATAATATAAATACCTGATATATCCTCTTTCTGTGAGAGGCTCTAAATAATCTAAATACCTGATCTATCCTCTTCCCCTTTCTGGAGAGGCTCTAAATAATCTAAATACCTGATCTATCCTCTTCCTCTTTCTGGGAGAGACTCTAAATAATCTAAATATCTGATATATCCTCTTTCTGGGAGAGGTTCTAAATAATCTAAATACCTGATCTATCCTCTTCTCTTTCTGGAGAGGCTCTAAAATATCTAAATAATGTGTTGAGGCGCCCTTCAAATTTAATTTATTTAAGGGTATGATGTCATGAACAGTTACAGTTTTCCATGCTTGATATATGAAAATAAGTTATTTTGAAAATATCCACATTTGTTACTTTAAATATTACCTTTTGAGTATTAAAAGATAAGTTGTCAGTGAATCCCAACTAAGTTTATCGATACAAGAGAGCTCGCAATGCGAATTGTTAATCCCATATATATACTTTAATCTTGCAGAGGGTAAACAACGCGTGTGTGATTACCGAAGTTAACACAGAGCTGATATACACATTTGTTTATCTTACAGAGGGTTAATACAGTTTTTTAAAATAGTACTTGCATCATAATAAATCACTACCTAAAACTTCTAAAACGTAATTCAAAACGAATAGGTTTTTTTCTTATATCGGCTGGTACGGACCATGTGTATATACGGTGTTGAAGTTGATCGATACAAGATAAACGTGAACTACCTTTGTTAATCAGGGTGTGACGAGCGTTTGTTGTTGTTGTTTAATCTGAACGTCAGGTGGCAACCCGGAAGTTTACGTTGGTTCATGTGTTATCTATGTATATCACGTGATTATTATATCACATACACTGCGACTTTACTGTGCATGGCTATGTTAATATTTTAGTTACATATTGATTTTAATCCGGAAGTTGTGTATTCATTCCGCCTTGGATAGTTGTTAACAAAAATGGAAAAACATATAGTGTAAGTAACCTAATATTTCATTTAATATTAATTAGTTTAAGCATAGTTTATACACCGACAAATATATGAATACATGTTCATAAAACGATCCGGAAAAGGTTGTGTTACCATTTAGAAAAATCAACGCTACTCTCTCGGTCGGTGTATTCCATTTAAGAAAAATAAATAAAAAAACATACGACAACAGCCTACGACCACAGTCGGTGTATTGTTACGATATATCAAACAATCTATACGATCTCGGTCCGTGTAAGATTCTAATAAATACCCACTTTACAATCTCAATCTGTGTATTTTTAAGATCAAAGTCGGTTTATAAAGAAAACAAACTCTACGACATCGGTCTTTGTAGGCGTAAAGTAACGCAAATTGTATCTACGATCACTAGGGTTTAACTCCACGATCTCGGTAGGTTAAACTCTACGATCCCTGTCAGGGTAGGGTTTAAACTCCACGATCTCTGTCGGTTAAACTCTACTATCCCTGTCGGGGTAGGGTTTAAACTCCACGATCTCGGTAGGTTAAACTCTACGATCCCTGTCGGGGTAGAGTTTAAAATCCAAGATCTCGGTCAGGGTAGGGTATAAACTCCACGATCTCTGTCGGTTAAACTCTATGATCCCTGTCGGGGTAGGGTTTAAACTCCACGATATCGGTCGGTTAAACTCTACGATCCCTGTAGGGGTAGGGTTTAAACTCCACGATATCGGTAGGTTAAACTCTACGATCCCTGTTGGGATAGGGTTTAAAATCCACGATCTCGGTCGGGGTAGGGCTAAAACTCCACGATCTCGGTCGGGATATGGTTTAAACTCCGCGATCTCGGTCGAAGTAGGGTTAACATTCTACGATCTCTGTCGGGGTAGGGTTTACACTCTAGGATCTCTGTCGGGGTAGGTTTTAAACTCCAAGATCTCGGTCGGGTAGGGTTTAAACTCCATGATCTCGGTAAAAGTAGGGTTTACATTCTACGATCTCTGTCGGGGTAGGGTTTAAATTCCAAGATCTTGGTCGAGGTAGCGTTTGCACTACACGACCTCCGTCGTTGTAGGGTTTAAACTCCACGATCTCGGTAGGAGTAAAGATTTTACTCACGACTGATGTCTGGTATATTTACCTTTTGATGTTATTTGCAAACCTATTCAATTACTGTGGTCACCAACCATGACAAAGTTACACTTGCATACAAATCATAACTAACTGATGCAGCAAATGTTATACATTGTATTATGACAAAATACTTAACAAATGTTTCCTAAATTTCAAACAACGTGTTTATTTGCATTGTTGTAGATATATACAAAGAGGAACATCTTTCTTTCATAACATTCAAGAAATGCCGAATAAGGATAATGGTCAGATATATGATCAGATATGATATGATATCACATCATATGATATCATATGATATGTGATATGATAATGAAGCCCTTGTATGTTGTAGTGCAACTTTAAGGGACTGAATAAGATAGAAACAAAGATAGAAAGAAAGCGGGAAAGAAAGAAAGAAAGAAAGAAAAAATTAAAGAAAGAAAGAAAGAAAGAGAAAGAAAGAAAGAATGAATGAATGAATGAATGTAAGAATGAATGAATGAATGAATGAATGGATGGATGGATGAATGAATGAATGAATGAATGAATGAATGAATAAATGAATGAATGAATGAATGAATGAATGAATGAATGAATGAATGAATGAATGAATGAATGAATGAATGAATGAATGAATGAATGAATGAATGAATGAATGAATGAGATTAGGAAGTATATACTATTCTATAGGTTTAATTCATTCATTCAGTATTTCTTGCTTTCTTTCTTTCTTTCTTTCTTTCTTACTTTGTTTGTTTAATTATATATTTATCTATTGATTTATTTTCTTTTTTAAAATAAATGATGTTCTGTTGATGCGTTAATCTACACATTAAATTTCTTGCATTTCGTTTCGGCAAGATCTAGATTTGATGTGTCATAATTATGCAAATATAAAAACGAATTGTATATTTGCATGTAATATTGACTAGCATTGTAACCTAGTTTTTATTCTCATTGCATTAGTTTAAATAGTTTTGAGTAGTTATTTCATAATGCATTGGGACATCTATTATTATAATTATTGTTATTATTTCGTTAAATTAGATAGAATATGTAAACTGATATACTTAAGACCTTTTATATTAACTCTCCATATATTTGATTACAAAATAACAAACGTGTATTCATCAGATTGACAGTAATGGATATATTACATATACTTGTAAAATTGACTGTTAAATTAATATGATATTTTTGTATTGTATACGGATAGTCCATTTGGTCTTTGGTTATAATAAAGTAATAAAGTATGTTTACGGTGTATATGTTTCAGATCCACGTGTGATCATTTTGAGTTCGTGGAAGAGAGACATGTAACACTCAGGAAGTTCTTCCATCTTTATAAAGAAGAGTTCCCAATGCTTGCCATCATCGTCGATGGCTGGTGTGGCGACACTAGATATGACTGCTTCGACAACTTTCAGGTTATAATACATAATACATATATAATACTGGCTGGTGTGGCGACACTAGATATGACTGCTTCGACAACTTTCAGGTTATAATACATAATACATATATAATACTGGCTGGTGTGGCGACACTAGATATGACTGCTTCGACAACTTTCAGGTTATAATACATAATACATATATAATACGTATAATATTATATAATACATATATAATACATATTATACATATATAATACATGTATAATACAAATATAATAAATATATAATACATATATAATACTTGTATAATACAAATATAATACTTGTATAATACATATATAATATATATAATATATATATAAAACGTATATAATACATATATAATGCATATATAATGCATATAATAACATATAATACTATTATATAATGTGTAGATTCATAATTCAGGTGGTTCGCATTCACAGCTATACAACACAGCCTCGTGTCATATGTGTAGATTCAGAAGAGGCAAAGGCAAAGACGGATAAACACCATTATCTAACAGTACCTGTCAACTACCCCGATCTCCTATATAGGGTCATCAAGGGTCACAAAACAGGTAAATAATCAAATCTTCTATATAGGAATAAGTATAAAAGTCGAACAGGAAATGCAGCTTTCACAGAACACAGTAAACCCAAAAACACGCAAAAAGACAAACATGGATGGCAATAATAATGAAGAATAAAGGCATACGACGTCACAAATAAAAAGCGGGTTGACAATAGGGCTTCCGCCTTGGAACGGTCAGTGACAAAAGAATGCCGCTTGGCCTTTAATCCGGGTTCTAGTGTGCACCAAACCTCATACTTATCCTACTATCATTCCAATTAAACGGGACAGTGTAAATAAATAAATCCCCGACATAAAATATTCTCTTACCAACAAGGCAGCATAAGTAAAACACAAAGATGCTCGTGTGTTAGAAATACAAAAAATAATAGACTGAAAGCCACAAAGAAGGTACTCAAAGACTTGGTAGAAGCCATAGAAACAAAAGAATAAACCATTGAGGGCATGACAATACAAGATTGCAGACAAACATCAAACGTCACCGTCCTTTTGGGCTTATGATAGACGTCATCATAGGGTCTACAACCTGTCCGGTCATCGCACATTAAAGAGGACGGCATAATGGCGAACTGTAAATGGGTCCACCATCAAGCATGCAGAGAGTTAAAAAATGAAAGGGTCATAACATATTTTGATAGACCTTTAAACAAGTTTAACAAAGATAGTAGACGAAGTTTGTAAATAAAATCGCAGACGTTAGGTTGTGATAGTCCTTGTCGCAGAAGAGTTCTTAAATTACTATTATATTTGAAAAGAGGATCTGGTTGGTTTGGTGCATCCGAGAACCAGGTTTAACCCCCCCCCCCCCCCCCCCCCACCCCCAGTGGCCTATTTTGCCATTGACCGTTCAAAGACGGTAGCCATATTGTCAATCCTTTTGTGTTTGTGATATCTTAATTGGCATTTTATTCATCTTTAACTGTGTTTGTTGTTTGTTTTTGTGTGTACTTGTTATTGACTGTCGTCCTTGAATGCTGCTTTTCCTGTACGATGTTTATATCTATATTTACGATAATAAAAAACGAATAAGTTGAGAAACATAGATCTCATAAAAAGTTGTTCGGGGAACATCACCATCTAAATGGGGATAACTAACAATATCAAAATTTAAATCATATGTCTTGTCATATATTTTGATAATTATTTCACCATTTTCAATGGAGAGATGTAAATCGAGAAAAGAAGCGTTAATATCAGAAATATTAGCTTTGTTAAGTTGAAGTTCTTTATAAGATATATTACAAACCATAGTCGAAAAAAAGGGTTGTCCATGTTCAATATGTCATCCAAATACCGAGAAGTGTCATTAAAGGCTTCAATAGTATCTGCATGGGTATCTGGTGAATGACTCAACATGAAATCTCTTTCATAGCAATATAAAAACAAAATCTGCAATAAGGGGTGCACAGTTCGTACCCATAGAGATACCAACAATTTGTCTATAAACGGTAGTTCCATACCTGACGAAAATAAAATAAGCGATTCACGAACTTCATGGCAAGTCCACAAAGTGTAATTTTTTTAATATTGTTAAATGGCCAACAGTGTAGAATTTTCCCTAGCAAAAGTTTTTTAATGAGAGCAATAAGCTTGTATTTGATAAGGTTGTGTGGTAAAGTTGTATATAGTGTTGAACAATTATAAATACTTATAAATGAAGCTAGACGTTTATTTCAAATTTTATCAAGAACGTCGGCTGAATTTTTAATAGACCAAACTAAATCACTCCCAGTGTTTTCATAAGCTTTAGCACACTATTGTTTAACGTGATATTTAAGACAAGATGTTAAATTTTGGAAATATTTGTAGTAGAGCAAGAACTATAATTGGAAATAAAACGGGCTTTATATGGGGTTTTTTTTGTTGTTATAATATCAAAACTACCAGTAATGACATGACCGGCCGGAGCATAGCAACATTTAGATGTTCTACATTCGCATTCCTTAGGCGTATTATTTACTATATGAATTTCAGACACTATTTTGTTGTAGTTGAACATCATATTTCAAACTGTTTTTTTTTGTACTTATAACAAATTACAAGATTTTCGGAATTTTTGAAATATTTAGAAATAGATTCAACAACACGATTATCTCAAAAACTACTAGGTATATCAATAAAATCAATGCCCTTATTACGATAAATATTTTTTACAAAATGTCTGACGTGACTCCTTGTCAATATGGGGTCGGAGAACATGCTGCGTATAGCTTTGAATTATGGAAGCAGTGTTATACGAATGGAAAGTTTGTCTGCTTCATCCTCAATCAGCTGAAGTTAAGAAATGGATAGAGAGGTGAGACAAGAAAGCATCGAGTGCTTTCCAGACTGTTTATAAATAGTATGTTAATCAGAGACTGACATAGTTTTAAGTTGATGTTAACGGGGTGCATTTCAAGTCAAAACATAAATGACGTGAGAAGTACGTCAATCAACATTTGAAGCTAGACATATATTAAATGTTTTACCATTAACAGTTGATTTAATGGTGGACTTCAAGATAAATAATTGCAACAAATGCACCTCTTAGTATTGCACTTACTTATAGAAGGAAACACTCTGCGTCTAGATTGAATTAAACGATGTCTGAATGGTGACATTACGTGATATTTTCTCAAAACAGGTGATCCGAGAGGTATTAAAGTAACTTTTGAGCCGTTATTAAAAATCCTGGTAACATTATTGGAAGGAACATGGAATGAGGCTGCCGAATGAAGATTTAAAGGTGTAAGACGTACACATGGCTTAGACCTAAGAAATTTAGAGTTATTATGTGGAATTTGTATAGAAGACGCAGAGTGTAACCGAAGAAGAGAACGATTTATTTTAAGTGTTTTCGTTAAAAGACTCATGCAAATTTAAATGTAAGGTCATCGAAGGTCACAAAACATATAACTAGACAGATACTTTATATGGGGTCATGAAAGGTCACAAAACATGTTACTACACAGATATTCTATATGTGGTCATGAACTACCACAAAACATAGCCAGATATTCTATATGGAAAGGGTCATGAAAGGTCACAAAACATGTAACAAGTCAGATATTCTAGATAGGGTCCTGACATGTCACAGAACCCCCACAAAACAATAAAGTCCCCCACAACAATATATCTCCTAAATCAGTTAAATGTCCATCAATAGCTAGGATAGGAGATTGGTAAAACTAAAATGTATATAATAGGATTAATACGATATTAACGTGTTCTGAAAGTTTGAACGTTCTTCCCTCGGGTTTTCTGGTCGTAACCTAGATTGGTTTTCTCGTTTGCTGCAACTGCTGGGGTTGTTCAGTACAATGCTTGATACATCCTGAGATGTTTCTAATTGATGTTGTTTATGTACCTTTACAATAACATATAAGAGTATCGTTTCCTAATTTCTCTGGATGTGGACTTTATTGTTAGAGACTTCCTTTTGATTGGATGTGTTTTTATTTACACTGTCTTGTCATTCTGAGCACTGAAGAAAAGGATAATAACGAGGTTGTTTACACTTAAAATCGATTTAAGCTAACCAGCGGGCCATATTGCCTACTGACCGTTCCAAGTCGGTAACCCTGTCTTCACAAGTCTTTGTGTTTTGTATTGTCCTTTTCATTGTAAAGTTAATGTTCTCTTTGTGGTACAGTGCGGATCTACGGTGGAATTGCGTTTGGGTGTTTTCTATAGGACCATTTTTTCTCATTTCTGCAAGCGTGTATCGCTTCGTGCGGGCACAGCAGTCCTATCTCACGTTTACCTCATATGTGATATTGTAAATCATGACTTAAACTAGTAATGACCCTTTTATTATATGTCTTCATTACAACGCTCGTAAATAGTATTACACATTCGGCTTGTTACACACAGGTATGCGACGATTTGTGTTTATTATGATAATGATACAGATAATGTATAATTTGTATGACGATAGTGATTGGGAATCAGAAAATGTTAGTAGTGATATGTACATGTACAGCCTTTATGTGCATATTATTGATTATGATAATTGTAATAAATGACATATTACCGTGTATCACATTCTTCGTTCACACATAACATATTACCTTGTGTCATATTTTTCGTTTGCAGCTGGAGAACCTGAGACTCTCGAGACTATCTTAAAGGAAAATCAACTTCCGGTCCTTGTGCAGATGGCATGGGAACCTCGTAAACTTATCAAGCTCGACACTTCGTCTGTCTCTGCAGAAAGCTTTGGCAATTTGCTTTTAACTGAAAAGTGTGAAGATCATTATTTCTTGATGAACTGCGTCGATGGGCCTGGTAAATATCAGAGGCAACACTAATACTAACTGGAACGAACTTAAGCCATTTTGATATACCATTAAGATACATTATTGCTATTTAATAAGCAAACAACTGTACACCGATATTAATTAAAGAAACTAACCCGCCAAATAACGGCACAATTACACTACAAAACTGTTCATCAAAACTCTATCCAGATGTTCATATCATATACTAATGTATATCTGCTGATTAAAAGTTTAGGTTTATTGACAGGTTATTAAGATACCCATGATTAAATATGCGTACAATTAATTATGAGTTGGTAACTCTTAATTCGAAGCTCCAGATTTGGAGTTTGATTTTGCTGGTTAAAGACGTTTATATTGCGCCAATAGAGCTTGGATTCTCAAACTTTGTATTATGTTAAATACATATCTCGTCGTCATTGGGTTTAGTAAACTGTGTATATATTATAATCAGTAGCTAATTTAATGTTTTCGATACAATGATACTTATTCTAATAATATGTTTAAGTTGTTGTCTAATACGCAATCATCAATACAACGTGTGTGGTCCTTTATTTAACTATTTAACTTATTCTTAAGTTATTATAAGGTAACTTAAGGTGTTTACCTTATAATATGTAATCGTTTTCAGTATATATATTCGCAGATTACAGCCAAATTATGTTCAGATTTAACGATGGCATACAGATTGCACAGTATTATTCAATTCATTAATGCATGGTGTAGAATTAACCATGAATTCCATTAAATGTATGGCTATATTGTAGAATTAACCAGGAATTCCACTCCGTGTATGGCTATGTTGCAGAACTAACGATGAATTCCACTCCGTGTATGGCGATGTTTTCTCCGTGTATGACGATGTGTTATTAATGCATTTGTAGAATTAACCATGAATTCCCACTCCGTGTATGGCGATGTTGTAGAATTAACCATGAATTCCACTCCGTGTATGGCGATGTTGTAGAATTGACCATGAATTCCACTCCGTGTATGGCATGTTGTAGAATTAACCATGAATTCCCACTCCGTGTATGGCGATGTTGTAGAAATAAGCATGAATTTCACTCCGTGTATGGCGATGTTGTAGAATTAACCATGAATTCCACTCCGTGTATGGCGATGTTATAGAATTAAACATGAATTCCACTCCGTGTATGGCAATGTTTTAGAATTAACCATGAATTCTACTCCTTGTATTGCTATGTTGTAGAATTAACCATGAATTCCACTCCGTGTTTGGCAATGTTATCTGAGAAGCTTACAGCCACACCTATCACCGGTTTCAGATATCAGTCTAAAGAAAAGTTTGAACAGTTTCTTCGACAACTACATCATCAAATAGCCACCAGTGATGAAGTGTACGACACTACTTCGGGAAACCCAGGTATGTTAACTGAATATATAGTCATAAGATGTGTATACAATGGCAATATAGGAAACTCATGTAAGTTAATTGAATATATCTATTAGTGGTTTACAAAATGACGCTATGGAAAACCTTTACGAATTGTTCTGAAATGTGAAGAGTTTCTTCGACAACTAGACACCAAAATAACCACAAGTGATGAAGGGGTCGTATCTACGCTGAAGCACAACGAGACGTTAACTACGGAGTTTTTAATCTTTTCTTTTTTTTTGTGTTCCTTTATTTTCTTTTAGTAACACAGATGTATGTTGACAACTAAACACCGAGACAACAACAACAAAAACGGTTCAAAATTCACGATTCACCTATAACACTAACAAACAATTAAAAGTCGTTGTCAACGTTATATAGAAATGGTATGAGGAGAGTATGCGACTTTATTAAACGTCCTAGAAAGTTTATCGAAAGAGGTTATGAACTTTTTCCTTTTGCAACCTATTGCATGTTCAGTGGTTGGCCCGTTTAAAGTTCGCCATAATGGTTTCCTCATTGGAGATGTACCTAGATCCAAAAAGGGATGATACCGTATAATATGTATCTTCAATTTTGTCTTGGCGTACCCTTAACAGTTTATGTTTGTGTAGTTTTGTCTTCCTTCTGCCAGGTCAATGAGTATTTGGGTTGTGGTTTTCTAGGCGTTGTATATTCATATATACCTGGAGTATTTGGGTTGTGGTTTTCTAGGCGTTGTATATTCATATATACCTGGAGTATTTGGGTTGTGGTTGTCTAGGCGTTGTATATTCATATATACCTGGAGTATTTGGGTTGTGGTTTTCTAGGCGTTGTATATTCATATATACCTGGAGTATTTGGGTTGTGGTTTTCTAGGCGTTGTATATTCATATATACCTGGAGTATTTGGGTTGTGGTTTTCTAGGCGTTGTATATTCATATATACCTGGAGTATTTGGGTTGTGGTTTTCTAGGCGTTGTATATTCATATATACCTGGAGTATTTGGGTTGTGGTTTTCTAGGCGTTGTATATTCATATATACCTGGAGTATTTGGGTTGTGGTTTTCTAGGCGTTGTATATTCATATATACCTGGAGTATTTGGGTTGTGGTTTTCTAGGCGTTGTATATTCATATACCTGGAGTATTTGGGTTGTGGTTTTCTAGGCGTTGTATATTCATATATACCTGGAGTATTTGGGTTGTGGTTTTCTAGGCGTTGTATGTTCATATATACCTGGAGTATTTGGGTTGTGGTTTTCTAGGCGTTGTATGTTCATATATACCTGGAGTATTTGGGTTGTGGTTTTCTAGGCGTTGTATATTCATATATACCTGGAGTATTTGGGTTGTGGTTTTCTAGGCGTTGTATGTTCATATATACCTGGAGTATTTGGGTTGTGGTTTTCTAGGCGTTGTATATTCATATATACCTGGAGTATTTGGGTTGTGGTTTTCTAGGCGTTGTATATTCATATATACCTGGAGTATTTGGGTTGTGGTTTTCTAGGCGTTGTATATTCATATATACCTGGAGTATTTGGGTTGTGGTTTTCTAGGCGTTGTATATTCATATATACCTGGAGTATTTGGGTTGTGGTTTTCTAGGCGTTGTATATTCATATATACCTGGAGTATTTGGGTTGTGGTTTTCTAGGCGTTGTATATTCATATATACCTGGAGTATTTGGGTTGTGGTTTTCTAGGCGTTGTATATTCATATATACCTGGAGTATTTGGGTTGTGGTTTTCTAGGCGTTGTATATTCATATATACCTGGAGTATTTGGGTTGTGGTTTTCTAGGCGTTGTATATTCATATATACCTGGAGTATTTGGGTTGTGGTTTTCTAGGCGTTGTATATTCATATATACCTGGAGTATTTGGGTTGTGGTTTTCTAGGCGTTGTATATTCATATATACCTGGAGTATTTGGGTTGTGGTTTTCTAGGCGTTGTATATTCATATATACCTGGAGTATTTGGGTTGTGGTTTTCTAGGCGTTGTATATTCATATATACCTGGAGTATTTGGGTTGTGGTTTTCTAGGCGTTGTATATTCATATATACCTGGAGTATTTGGGTTGTGGTTTTCTAGGCGTTGTATATTCATATATACCTGGAGTATTTGGGTTGTGGTTTTCTAGGCGTTGTATATTCATATATACCTGGAGTATTTGGGTTGTGGTTGTCTAGGCGTTGTATATTCATATATACCTGGAGTATTTGGGTTGTGGTTTTCTAGGCGTTGTATATTCATATATACCTGGAGTATTTGGGTTGTGGTTTTCTAGGCGTTGTATATTCATATATACCTGGAGTATTTGGGTTGTGGTTGTCTAGGCGTTGTATATTCATATATACCTGGAGTATTTGGGTTGTGGTTTTCTAGGCGTTGTATATTCATATATACCTGGAGTATTTGGGTTGTGGTTTTCTAGGCGTTGTATATTCATATATACCTGGAGTATTTGGGTTGTGGTTTTCTAGGCGTTGTATATTCATATATACCTGGAGTATTTGGGTTGTGGTTTTCTAGGCGTTGTATATTCATATATACCTGGAGTATTTGGGTTGTGGTTTTCTAGGCGTTGTATATTCATATATACCTGGAGTATTTGGGTTGTGGTTTTCTAGGCGTTGTATATTCATATACCTGGAGTATTTGGGTTGTGGTTTTCTAGGCGTTGTATATTCATATATACCTGGAGTATTTGGGTTGTGGTTTTCTAGGCGTTGTATATTCATATATACCTGGAGTATTTGGGTTGTGGTTTTCTAGGCGTTGTATGTTCATATATACCTGGAGTATTTGGGTTGTGGTTTTCTAGGCGTTGTATATTCATATATACCTGGAGTATTTGGGTTGTGGTTTTCTAGGCGTTGTATATTCATATACCTGGAGTATTTGGGTTGTGGTTTTCTAGGCGTTGTATATTCATATATACCTGGAGTATTTTGGTTGTGGTTTTCTAGGCGTTGTATATTCATATATACCTGGAGTATTTGGGTTGTGGTTTTCTAGGCGTTGTATATTCATATATACCTGGAGTATTTGGGTTGTGGTTTTCTAGGCGTTGTATATTCATATATACCTGGAGTATTTGGGTTGTGGTTTTCTAGGCGTTGTATGTTCATATATACCTGGAGTATTTGGGTTGTGGTTTTCTAGGCGTTGTATATTCATATATACCTGGAGTATTTGGGTTGTGGTTTTCTAGGCGTTGTATATTCATATATACCTGGAGTATTTGGGTTGTGGTTTTCTAGGCGTTGTATATTCATATATACCTGGAGTATTTGGGTTGTGGTTTTCTAGGCGTTGTATATTCATATATACCTGGAGTATTTGGGTTGTGGTTTTCTAGGCGTTGTATATTCATATATACCTGGAGTATTTGGGTTGTGGTTTTCTAGGCGTTGTATATCCATATATACCTGAACAAGTCAATGAGTATTTGGGTTGTGGTTTTCTAGGCGTTGTATATTCATATATACCTGGAGTATTTGGGTTGTGGTTTTCTAGGCGTTGTATATCCATATATACCTGAACAAGTCAATGAGTATTTGGGTTGTGGTTTTCTAGGCGTTGTATATCCATATATACCTGAACAAGTCAATGAGTATTTGGGTTGTGGTTTTCTAGGCGTTGTATATTCATATATACCTGGAGTATTTGGGTAGTGGTTTTCTAGGCGTTGTATATTCATATATACCTGGAGTATTTGGGTTGTGGTTTTCTAGGCGTTGTATATCCATATATACCTGGAGTATTTGGGTTGTGGTTTTCTAGGCGTTGTATATCCATATATACCTGGAGTATTTGGGTTGTGGTTTTCTAGGCGTTGTATATTCATATATACCTGGAGTATTTGGGTTGTGGTTTTCTAGGCGTTGTATATCCATATATACCTGAACAACTTTGATTTTACTTATAGTGCATATTAATGCTGTCTGGTTTGTCTGGCGGGGATTTCTTTATTTAAACTATTTAAAGTTCTGTTTTATTGGGACGACGATATGATAGTAATGAGGTGTAATGCGCACTATATAGAGGATCTTACATGAGTAACTGTGTATTATTGATTTTAATAAACGAGTTTGATAAAATGATAGGATACGAGGCTCTTGCCGAATATCCTATCTTTTTATCCAACGAGTTTATTAAAGTCAATAATACACAGTCACGAATGCAAGATTCTGTTTATCACATAACACACCTACGACGTGATAGTTTCGCGTTTCGCGCTACAAATAATGCGACACCTTAAACCCAATTGAACGTTACTAACGTTCATTTTATGAAGTAAGATTTCAAATAATGATAAATAATTAAGGCGCCTGAACGTACCGTATGATGTACCATGCAAACAATTGGGATTTACTGTATACAAACACAGTGATTCGGTCCTTATTTGCATCTGTAATATACTAGTGTATTACGAGAAATAAGTCATGGCTTTATTGCACTCCCAAAAGTCATGTTATGTGATAAAACCTAGTTTAAAACTTCAGCGGCCTTTTTACAACGGATCGTTTCAAAGCGGCATCCATATTGCCAATCCTTGTATGTTTGTGGTATCAAATACTTTGTTATGGTAAAGCCTTGTATGTTTGTGTTATCAAATATTTTGTTATTGTCAAGCCTTGTATGTTTGTGGTATCAAATATTTTGTTATTGTCAAGCCTTGTATGTTTGTGGTATCAAATACTTTTTTATTGTCAAGCCTTGTATGTTTGTGGTACTTTGTTATTGTCAAGCCGTGTATGTTTGTATGTTTGTGGTATCAAGTACTTTGTTCTTGTCAAGCCGTGTATGTTTGTATGATTGTGGTAACAAATACTTTGTTATTGTCAAGCCGTGTATGTTTGTGATAGCAAGTACTTTGTTATTGTCAAGGCTTGTATGTTTGTATGTTTGTGGTATCAAGTACTTTGTTATTGTTAAGGCTTGTATGTTTGTATGTTTGTATGTTTGTATGTTTGTGGTATCAAGTACTTTGTATTGTCAAGGCTTGTATGTTTGTATGTTTGTGGTATCAAGTACTTTGTTATTGTCAAACCGTATATGTCTGTATGTTTGTGGTATCAAATACTTTGATATTGTCAAGCCGTGAATGTTTGTATGTTTGTGGTATCAAGTACTTTGTTATTGTCAAGCCGTGTATGTTTGTATGTTTGTTGTATCAAGCACTTTGTTATTGTCAAGAAATATAAAAAGATCGGACAGGGAAAGTAGCATTCAAGGAGGACAGTCAACCACAACACACAGAAACAAACATGCAAACAGACAAACAAGAAGGCAAAAGTAATAATAAAAGTAAACGACATCACAAACACAAAAGGGTTGACAATAGGACTACCGCCTTGGAACGGTCAGTGGCAAAGTAGGCCACTGTGGGTTTAAACCGGTTCTAGGGTGCACTAAACCTCACACTTACCCTACTGTCATCCCATTAAAACAGGACAGTGTAAATAAAGAAATACCCGCCATGATCTAATCTCTAACCAACAAGGCAGTACCAATAGGCAATATAAGTAAAACACAAATATGCTCGTGTAAATATAATACAAAAAACAATAGCCTAGAAAACCACAATGAAGGTACTCAATGACTTGCCAGAAGCCAGAGCAGTAAGAGAATAAACCATTAAGGGCAAGACAAGAAAGATCATAGACAAACATCAAACGCCACCGTCCCAATGGGCTTTAGGTAGGCGTCATCATAGGGTCCACTGCCTGTCCGGTCATCGTACAGTTAAAGAAGAAAGCATAGTGGCGAACTGTAAAAGGGTTCACCACCAAGCATGCAGTACGTTGCAAAATGATAGGGTCATAACCTCTTTTGATAAACTTTTTAACAAGTTTAACAAAGATAGTATGAAAGTGATCATGACCAAGAATCTTACGAAGTTTATAAATCACATCACCATATAAGTCAGGTTGTGGTAGTCCTTGTCGCAGAAGAGTCCTCAAATTATTTTTATATTTGGAAAGAAGATCAGGGTTACGATAATAACATTTTGCCTAGGTTTTACGAAGTTTAGCCGTGTATGTTTGTATGTTTGTGGTATCAAATACTTTGCTTTTATTTATCCTTGTGTTGTATGTTTTGAATGCGTGTGGTTGGTTGACTGTGTGAGGGATGTTTGTTTTGCATGCGTGTGGTTGGTTGACTGCGTGAGGGATGTTTGGTCTAAAAAAGAAAAACCTGTTCAGTTCAGCTTCAATTTTTATAACTTTGCCCGGTCGGTTGTTTGAAAA
This sequence comes from Cyrtodaria siliqua, assembly GCA_037043455.1. Classification (NCBI taxonomy): domain Eukaryota; kingdom Metazoa; phylum Mollusca; class Bivalvia; order Adapedonta; family Hiatellidae; genus Cyrtodaria; species Cyrtodaria siliqua. The sequence continues at coordinate 42,821 of JAWPHD010000392.1, read as the reverse complement.
TATATATTTTAACTGCATAATCGATAATGGAAATGTTATGTTTTGTTAGTTTTTGTTGTTGTTTTTAGTGGGGAGGGGGGATCGAAACAACTAACACATATTTAAGGTAAATCTTTATTTGTTTGTGTTGACTTTTTTACTGATCAGTTGTTAATAATTAAATTGATATTAAATGGAGAAAAGCAATGTGATACCCAGTTATTGTTTCTTCTGTTTAGTTAGAAAAATCCTCACAAATGACAACGTTCTTATACTAAGTCCGTATTTCATCAGTTGCTTATTTGTGTATTTTCAAATTGCATAGCTTAGACAAAACAAGAATGGCATGCATATTTAATGTTGTTTTCCGCATCATTCAATATAAACAAGGCGATGTGTTTTATACCTGTGACTCTTCTGATATCATTTAAAATGTACATTGCGTTAGTCTTTCTCTGTCACAGAGTCGGTATTTGGATTGGATAGTCATTTGAGTTGTCATTAAAACTGACAATGTTTAATGTTTTGTTTATATAAGGGTCAGCTGCTGTAGCACGTGGCGTAGTCATCTAGAGATCGTGAGGTAGATCTCAGCTAAAGCCACATTTTGATCAAATTTCCAAAAAAAAAGTTTCCCATCTGACCTTTAGAAGGGACTATTAATCACGCATGCACAATAGTCCAGAATCTACTTAAAACTAAAATAGTTCCAGCGTGTTTTTAACGGTGCTGTTGCGCCGCTTAACGTAGCTATCCCGCCAACAACAGCCACATTTTACAACATATGTACACCGTTTCTAAACTTACTGACGACGAGGTATATATATGATCATATATACATGTATATAACTTGAGAATCCAAACTCTATAAAAACAATATAAACGGCGTTAACCAGCCAGATCAAACACCAAACTGGAGCGTTACCGAGTCATAATTCATTTTACGCATATTTAATCACAGGTATTTTAAAAACCGGAATAAACATATATTTTAATCGGCATAAATACATTGCCACATGACCTGAACAAATAGATATAATTCTGATAAACGGTTTTGTAGTAATTGTGACGTCATTTGGTGGGTTAGTTTCTTTATCATAACGCACTCCATAGCATTGTTGTCTTTCATTTGTTTGGATTGATGTCTCAACATTAACGAGTTTTCAGGCGTTTAAAATTGACGTCTTAAAACGGTTAACGTACGTGACGTCAAAGGTATTGATAGAACTTTTAAAACCTACCCAATAATCAAATATCAATGAGTATTTTAATAAACCATCTTAGTTTATGCTATAAAAGGCGTGGGATTATAAACTCATACACTCAAACAAACCAAACGCTTAGTCGAAGAATACACGTCGAGGACTGGTGCGTCTATTGTCGACGAATACACGTCGAGGACTGGTGGGTCTCTTTACCGTTTTAAACGCTGGCCATAAAAGGATATCAAAGTAAGGGCAATATATCGGGTACATCAATATTTTAGTTTTGACTTGTTTCCAGGCACAGGTATATAATACATAAGCAATGTGAAAGGAAAATACTGCACATAATACTCGAAAGAGTGGTTACAGGATGTAGAGATATATACATAAGCGTTTGGAAATGTCGGGAAAAGCGTTTTCACACATGGAGCATTATACTTTCGTTTTATCTGACACGGTTTATTCATACACAATTCCCTTCACCATATACTACTGACCGTTTTAAGGCGGTATCCATATTGTCAACCCTTTTATGTTTGTACTCTCGTGCAATTTGCTTACAGATTATTTATCCAATGTAATTGACAATTGTTTTGCGTGCGTTCGTGTTTTTGACTGTGTTCTGTAATTGTTAATTTCCTGTTCGAAGTGTGTATCTACTGTTTTTAAATATCGCATATTTATCAACCATTACATAGTGGGAATGTGCAGCTTTATTTAATGCTTTGTAACAAAACATTCGTGTCTTAAAATGGTATGGAATATCATCATTTTAATTGAAAATGTGCATATACATGCATATTAATACCCTGGTTAAGTCGAAAGAGAAGCCGATATAATAAAGTAGCACACCAAGTTTACTACGATTAAATAATTTTAGCTATATATGATAATTTACTAATTAAAAATACCTCTGTCATATATGATATGGCCTACATGCGTCTTATTTAGTTATTTATTTGTACACGTACAGCCATATTAAGGTACGACACAAAAGACGGAGGACAGGTAGAGACATACCCTGTACCAAACGCCACCTTCAGAAAGATGCTACAGGGATCGTTTCCTGATGAACCAACCCCAGACTTACCAGAAAGGAAACCTCGCGTTTCAGGTAGTTGTTGAACATAGCGTCACTGTTTGTTTTTATCTCACACTGCGTTTTTCAAAAAATGTTTTGAGACCGGGAGACATTATTGATGCGTTAAATGAAACATCTCGGTATCTGGATGACGTACTCGATAATCCGTTCTTTGCTCATATGGTCACTAATATTATCCACATGAGGTCACGTTGAATAAAGCAAATAATTCGAATACCATAGCACCATTCTCTCGATTTCAAATTATTATAAACATACTGAAACCTATGATTAGAGAGATGACTTTGACTTTGACATCGTTAACTATCCACATTTAGATTGGGACGTACCCGTTAAGTATCCACATTTAGATATGGACGTACCCGGTTAGTATTGCGAGGCATTTCATGCTTGGTGATTGACCCCGCTACAGTCAGTCACTACGCTTCACCTTTCTCTTGTGCGATATCCGGACAAACTCGTGGGGATCAGTGCATGAACTTTCGTCCTGGAGGTTTTCTGGTTGTACACTAGATTGGTTGTCTCTTTGGCTACAACCGCTGTGGTTGTTCAGTAAAATTCTGGATACATCCTGAGGTGTTCCTTTTATATATTTTTAAAACAACATAAACGTCTATCGTTTGCTAATTTCTCTGGATGTGGACTTTTGATGGGATGTACTTTTATTTACACTGCTTTGTCAATTAGGACGCTGAAGGCTGGATAATAGCGAGATTGGGTACACATAAAATCGATTTAATCAAATCACTATATCATATTGCCTACTGACCGTTCCACATCGCTAACCCTGTCTTCATCACTCTTTGTCCTTTTCACTAAATATTTAATTTGCTCTTTGCTTGCGTACAGTGCCGACCCACGGTGCCATTGTGTTTGAATGCTGTGGTTTATATAGGAACATTTTTCTCATGCTTGCACTGATATCGTGCATTTTAATAGCATAATACATGAATGGTGTTCTACTATCCTATAACAGTTAATGCAATAACGGTATAGAGAATCGAGATGTGCAACAGTGGGGATGAATGAAGCTCCCGATCCATGGTCAAAACCTTGGTATTTAGGTTCTAACTCCATTGAGAAATGTTACATCCTATACAGAATAAGTTGGCTTTTTTCGCTGGCCACTAAAGTCCCACCTCTCCCCCCACCGCCCACCCCACCACACAAAATCAGAAACAAATATGCAACTGTTATGAAACTACATAGGTATCACGCTGATATCGGATAATGATGTATGACATTGATTTGTAGGTTTGACATCGAGGATCATTTAAACGAAGATTAAAGTTATGCTACTTAGTTAAACGTGTATCATTTTACAACGCACTGCATGTTTAGTGGTTGACTCATTTACAGTTCTCCACTACGCTTTCCTCTTTGACTGCATGATGACCCGAGAGAGTGTGGACCCTATGATGACGTCACCTATATCCTGAAAGGGATGGTGGTTTAATGTTGGTCTTGAATGTTATCTTGTCGTGCCATTAACGGTTATTTTCGTGTTTACTTCCGCCAAGTCACTGAGTGCTTGCTTTGTGGCTTCCTATACTTTTTAATATTCATATATACATGATTATCTTTTGTGTTTTACTTTTATTGTCTATCAATGCTGCCTTGTGTGGTATATGAATAAATACCGACAAAGGTGATCCTTTGGGAGCAACAAACACAATTAATTGAATAAAGCAGAAGACTTGGTTTTATTGAGTCTGTTCATGAGAAGTAATGAAAGAAGCAACACCTCTCACGCCCCGTAGCACCGGCTTAAGCGGTATTCTACTTCAAAGTCACCAATATTGGGCTCATTGGTCCCAAAGGATCAGTAAAAATAACACTACTGAAGCCTGGCAGGAATCACCTTATTTACACAGTCTCGTTATGATACAGCCTGGCAGGAATCACCTTATTTACACAGTCTCGTTATGATACAGTCTGGCAGGAATCACCTTATTTACACAGTCCCGTTATGATACACCCCGGCAGGAATCACCTTATTTACACAGTCTCTTTATGATACAGCCCGGCAGGAATCACCTTATTTACACAGTCCCGTTATGATACAGCCCGGCAGGAATCATCTTATTTACACAGTCTTGTTATGATACAGTCTGGTAGGAATCACCTTATTTACCCAGTCTGGTTATGATACAGTCTCGCAGGAATCACCTTATTTACACAGTCTCGTTATGATACAGCCTGGCAGGAATCACCTTATTTACACAGTCTCGTTATGATACAGTCTGGTAGGAATCACCTTATTTACACAGTCTCGTTATGATACAGTCTCGCAGGAATCACCTTATTTACACAGTCTCGTTATGATACAGTCTGGTAGGAATCACCTTATTTACACAGTCTGGTTATGATACAGTCTCGCAGGAATCACCTTATTTACAAAGTCTCGTTATGATACAGCCCGGCAGGAATCACCTTATTTACACAGTCTCGTTAAGATACAGTCTGGTAGGAATCACCTTATTTACACAGTCTGGTTATGATACAGTCTCGCAGGAATCACCTTATTTACAAAGTCTCGTTATGATACAGCCCGGCAGGAATCACCTTAATTACACAGTCTCGTTATGATACAGCCTGGCAGGAATCACATTTTTTACACAGTCTCGTTATGAGACAGTCTGGTAGGAATCACCTTTTTTACACAGTCTCGTTATGAGACAGTCTGGTAGGAATCACCTTATTTACACAGTCTGGTTATGATACAGTCTCGCAGGAATCACCTTATATACACAGTCTCGTTATGATACAGTCTGGTAGGAATCACCTTATTTACACAGTCTGGTTATGATACAGTCTCGCAGGAATCACCTTATTTACACAGTCTCGTTATGATACAGCCCGGCAGGAATCACCTTATTTACACAGTCTCGTTACGATACAGCCCGGCAGGAATCACCTTATTTACACTCGTTTAACTGGGATGACAATAGGGTATGAGTTTTGCCACTGACCATTCCAATGCGTTACCCCTATTGCTAACCAGCTTTTGTTTCTGGTGTCGCATTCTTTGCATTTTCCTTGTAATTGTCGTTTCCTTTGCATGAGTGTTTTTGGTAGATTCTTTTCGGTGAATGTTCTTGTTTCTGTTCGACTTTTATACTAAGTTTAATCTCTAAGCGGCCCTTTTAACACTGCCCGTTCCAAGGTGGCACCCATATTGTCAACCCTGTTATGTTTGTGATGTCAAATGCGTTGCTTGTATTTATCTCTGCATTTGTTTATTTTATTTTATTTATTTATTTTGGCTGATTGCTGTGAACGTTTCTTACATTTCTTTTTCTTCGACTTCAATAACTAATTTTGTATTCCTGAACAATGCAAAAGACGCGGAACATTTTAAATTATTATACATATCGACTTGAATAAAAGTAGGTATAACATTCGAACAGGAAATGTAGATTTCACAGAACGCTGTCAACCAAAATGACGCATTAAAACAGACGACAATGTTAATAAACCAAGCATGTGACATCACAAACACAAACTATTTTGCAACTGGGCTACCGCCTTGGAACGGTGATGTGCAATTCAGGTTGCAGGGAGCACCAAACTTCACTTTTATCCTACTGCCATCCCAAAAGCTCAAGTATACTAGTAATAAAATAAATTGAAATTACATGTGTTAATGTTTTAGCCTTTAGTAGCAAACAAGAGCAGCTATTATCATTTATAAAAAAAAAATTTGTTTCAAATGTTCTTTGTGTTAACACATGTTATCACAGTTGCGATGTACATTGTAGTAGACAAGGAGGATGACTATGAAGTAATAGATCCAACCTGGGAACTTCCGCCACCAGTTCCTCAAAGGCAACACATCCCCAATACTGACTCACCAGTGGAGTCCAGTCCTGTCACAAGCAAAGGACAAAACGACAAAAAAGATGCACATGCAGCAAAATCTGAGAAGGATAAGCCCAAAAAAGGATTTCATTTTAAACACGCAAAACCTGAAGTAAAATCTACACACTCAACCAATGAACATGAAAATAAAATAAAGAAGGACATTGCAAAATCAAAGTCAGACAAAGGCAGTGAACAGCCCGCACAAGCAGGCTTAAAAGAGAAACCAGTTATTCAAAAACGGGCACATGTGAGACCATTACAAGAGGAACATGTATCCACTACACCTGCCAACACGGTAGCGGCAGATACCGTTTGGAAGAGATCCGAGATCACAAAGCCGCCAGTCAATCGTGTTGTTCCAATCGGTGCTGCAGTAGATGAATCAGCAATTTATTCCGATGTTTACGTCGAATTACAACAAAAGTATGTGCTATTTTATATAATTTCTCGTTTTTGCATTTTAAAATATACCTTGACAACTCCACCTTTTGGCATAGGAACAGCATATAGACATTATAATATGAAAAATGCGTGTTGATAGCGAAATGTTGCAGTGTTGAATTGGACTTGAATTGGATTTTATAGTCACCATATGGCGACTTTCCAACTTCTATTTGTGTCACTCCGGGTAATTTTCGTGCACGGACGGGCACCTGGGTAAAACCACCGACGTTCCGCAAGCCAGCTGGGTAGCTGTCTCACATAAAGATTCCTAGGCCCATGAGAGATCGAACCATCATCGGTGAGGGGCTTGTGATTTCGCGTCCGAGACTCTTACCCTTCAGACTTGAAGACCCGTGTTGAATTTGATTTTACGTCGCCAACAAAAGTTCATATGGGTGAACGGTAATTAACATTCCACACCCATCAGTATTTAGAAACTATAATCTTTGTTGACCTTTGCTTTTCATAGAAGTACAAGCGACATTAACAAAAGTGTTCTTTTTCAGAACAATTTCTTGGACACATTTTGGTGGGACACATTTTGGTGTTATGGTGTTCTTAAAACTACTATAGCGGTATATATGTAACAAAATGAGTGTGCCAGTATTTACCAGTGAGTGCCTAACTAATGTATAGATTGCTTATATAAGATACAGTTCAAAACTACGTGACTACGTGCGAGAAGTCCGAAGAACATGACATGTGTATGGATGGCGTGTTCAGTCAGGTACTCGTGTAGGGACTATATAAATGGGTGTTGAAATCATAAGAAATTGTCACAGGATCGCAAGCCATTCTCCAGGTAGTAGTGACCATTACCAGTAACGGCAGGGCCGTATACGCTAGAAGCATAGGTATAGCGTGTAGAGCGTATTGTCGGGAGCTTGGTCTACGGGCTTGTAGGTGGGGGTCGCCGAAATAGGACGCGGAAACTACGTCATTCGCTATTTGGGCGACAGACAAGGCGGTAGCCACGGAGACGCTAAGCAAGAGGGCCTAGTTACGCAGATAACGTCACCGGATATGAAATACCGGGACTTTGGCCATCGCCGGAAAGGGATCGTGCGAATGGGCGTCGCGCGAGAAGTACATCACCGGAAGTATGTATGGTTCGGGACGAATAGCAACCGCTAACGAGGGTGTGCATAAAACGTGGAAGTGAATTCGCGAAAGTAAAATATTAGTGCTGGACACTGAACTGTACCGGAAGGACTCGGCTAGATATTGCTTTGAGATATACAATTGGTCCCTCTTGTTACATTATAAGCTTGAAGTTGGTAGTAAATCAAGCGTAAAATCCCTCCCATTTGCTTTAGATACACACCCGTTAACCTTATAAATAGCTATAATAGCTTTAAGTTGTTGTTCTTATCTTTAACGCTTTTTTTGCAGATCAGAAGGACTCAGCTAGATATTGCTTTGAGATATAAAATAGCTGTGATATAGCACACATATATCATTAATACAGATATTCGGTCTGATTAAAACCGAACAGTTTAATATTTACTTAAGAGTATAGGGATTCCATCTAACGTGTAGTGAAATTCATTTTAAAATGCTTGAAAAGTTGATATTTCTACTTTGTCATTTATATTCATTTGTATATATGTATTCATCTTGTTGTAAATATTTTTTGTAAATTTCTTGATTCGCCCTTGGTGCGTTGTCTCCACTTGGTCCCTCTTGTTACAACATAAGCTTGACGTTGGTAGTAAATCAAGCGTAAAAACCACTCCCATTTGCTTTAGATACACACCCGTTAGCCTCATAAACAGCTATAATAGCTTTAAGTTGTTGTTCTTATCTTTAACGCTTTTATTGCAGATCAGAGCCACGAACTGTTGGCGTACAGGGCACTAGAAGTCATTCTACAAGTAGCCAAGACAACAGTGACGCGTCCAAACAACACAGCGGTCTTGGTACGCAAGCAGCTCCAGATAAGAACATTGGTGACGGTAAAACTAGCGAGGCTGATGGAGAAGAATTGAGTATCCGCCGTTATTCGATCAATGACGTATCTCTAATTCTTGAAAAATTAAAGCTTGATAAATACATCGAGGTTTTCAAAGAAAATGACATTGACGGGGAGATGCTGACCAGTTTGTCAGTTGATGACTTGGTGAATGAACTCAGTATGAAGAAACTGGAAGCCATAAAAGTCGACAAATATGTACGTACAGGACATGTCCCAAAGTAGATAGTAGTGTCTGAACGCAATATGACAATTAGAGTAGAGTGTACGTACAGGACATGTCCCAAAGTAGATAGTATTGTCGGAACGCAATATGACAATTAGAGTAGAGAACACAATTCCTCGCGCGGGACAAATCACAAAGTAGAGAGTATTAAGGAACATAATTCCACGCGCGGGACAAATCCCAAAGTAGAGAGTATTAAGGAACATAATTCCTCGCACGGGACAAATCCCAAAGTAAAGAGTATTAAGGAACATAATTCCTCGCGCGGGACAAATAACAAAGTAGAGAGTATGAAGGAACATAATTACACGCGCGGGACAAATCCCAAAGTAAAGAGTATTAAGGAACACAATTCCACGCGCGGGACATGTCCCAAAGTAGAGAGTATTAAGAAACATAATTCCACGCGCGGGACAAATCCCAAAGTAGAGAGTATTAAGGAACACAATTCCACGCGCGGGACATGTCCTAAAGTAGAGAGTATTAAGGAACATAATTACACGCGCGGGACAAATCCCAAAGTAGAGAGTATTAAGGAACATAATTCCTCGCGCGGGACAAATCCCAAAGTAGAGAGTATTAAGGAACATAATTCCTCGCGCGGGACAAATAACAAAGTAGAGAGTATTAAGGAACATAATTCCACGCGCGGGAAATGTTCCAAAGTAGACAGTAATCTTTAAATACTATGTGGCACAGTTGAACACATGTCTACGCACGGGACACAGTCCAAAGTAGACATGTTTATGGAACTGCAAGCAGCATGTGAAGGCGTTTAAAGTAACAATAGTCGACAAACATCATGGGATGTATATGATGTAAAAGTAAACCACAATGTGCCTACATGTAGGGTGTCTCGTCATACTTGAATTCAGAACATTAAAAATAATATTATTTATTCTTGAATTAGTGTTTTATCTGATTAAAACAACAGTAGACAAAACATTTAGTAATATATAAAACAGTATGCATCTTTAAATCTCCACCCTCATCACACACACACAGCCAGACAATTTAACAGTTAAAGACGCAGCATGTGTATTGTCAACCTTAACGGAGATGATATAAAATGTGTGTCAAGTATTAGCAAATTTGCATTAAATCACCACATGTACTCAGGCGTTAATTAAAACAAATGATTATAAGATACGATTCAAAGTTATGCTAGCTTTTTGACTCGTGTATTTACATAAAGTATACCTATGTTATAAATAAACCATTTGGATATGCACACTACCTGTTTCATGATAGCGTTAGGGCTGCGTATATGGGATACTGTAGCGTAATGGTACACTGTCATATTGGACATATTTGTTTCTATACGTGACTGGGTCGAAATCTAGATTTTCTTTGTTATGCAATGCCTCCTAGCTCCTATAATGTTCATCTTTGAGTAATTCCTGTCACGACATTCTCTCCATATAATTCTGCAATGTTCAACAATTTATTTTGCCTTAAGACAAAGTCTACAGAGAGATTTAGAGGGATTGTAGGCATACAACCAAACAATCGTTATTATTCAGAGTTCTGAAAATTTGCACATGGGTTGCAAAACAAAGAAGATACGATCATTACACGGTTCTTTGGAAATGGATATCGATACCGTTTTGAGAACAATGATATCATAGTTCTAAATGACCAGTATATAACGTTTAAATATATGTTAATAAACTGATTTATAGGTAAAACATCACAGCAGCGGTATCAAAAATGAGTATACTACAACGTAATAATGCATTATATGTCAGTAAAGGAGTTTGCATTAATGTGCAGTCACTTCCTTTGCTTTGAATGATATTTATCAATATACCGTATATGGTTAAAGCTATGACGTCATATATCTCAAAATGGCGGCGCTCATATCCGTTGTACAACAACCTTCCAATGGTATATCTTCGTTATCATCCGATATGTAATAATTCTTACACCTATTTCAAAGTTGTTCAGGACTCTCATTAGTGTTACCTTGATATCATGTGTCCATTAATCAATAATATAGTGTGAATATGTTCAAGGATAATGAAATAGTTTATTTTCAAATTTCCAATAGGCTAACCGCCCATGAAGATATACATGCACATATACATATATGGCTGACAGTCAAACTCAGTTTTCAAATTAAACAACAAATAATTATAATATACATGTATAATGAACTTCTTCATTGTTAGGAGAAGGTTTTTTAACTAAGGACAATTATATATTTGCATGTCCGCATAACATACTACCTGTTGATACTTATACATGTATATTCTTACATGCCATACGTGATTGCATATAATTCAAACAGCTTTTAATTGTATGAACACGTAAGTAATTTTAAGTAGATGCTTAGCAACCAGGTTTACATATGCAAGTGAACATACATATTATTAGCAACGCTACACCAATTTGTAATACATTCTACAACATATAGTTCAATTATTGGCAAACATAATTTCGTTCCTTTTAGTAAAGGCTTTATTTATGAAAATGGCGGCGTTTCTTACTTCTTTTGTACAAGTTGAATTAATTAACAAAACCATTTTATACATATTCGTTTTTTAATAAATTGTTTTCTCAGATCGGAGTATAACGGGCATTCTAACATGAAATGAAACTCATCTTCTAAAATATTACAAACATAACATTGTCTCTCATTTATCGGTGTTCTGTTTGGTTTATTCCATCGTCCTGCTTCTATTTGTAATCTATGAGATGAGACTCTTAATTTAGTCAAAGCAATTCTAAATTTTGTTATGTTACATAATGTGAGGTATGGCTGAAATCTAAAACTACATATATTATTATAAAATAAAGCTCTACTTGAATCAGTTAATCTACTATCCAATTTTGTACAAAGTTGTCATTTAATCTTTGTTTAAATATGCATAAAAACAGTTTTACATTACCAACACCTTGCGTTAACCATATATCATTAAACCCCATTCGATAGAACATTTCTCTTACCGAGGAAGCCCAATTCTTTATATTTGGTTTCACATGTATATCATATAACATCAGATCATATAATTTCTTAACATATTTGTTTTCATTTTTATTTAATATTTTTAACCAATACTTTATGATATTATAATGTTGCATAATAACCAGAGGTTTTCTACCTAATTCTCCGTATACAAAATCGTTTTGTGTTGTCTTTTTCACTCCCAAAATTCGTTTACAAAATTGTAAATGAACCCTTTCAATGTCATTCGCCTGATTGAAGCCCCATACTTCTGACCCATAATTCAGAATAGGAGTCATTAATTTATCAAATAAATCTATTCTATGTTCAATTGGTAATTCCGTAAATTTATAAAGACATTTATTCATTTTAAATATTGCCTTTAACGCTTGACATGCAAGTGTAGATTGAGCATATGCGAATGATCCTCCAGTTGTAAAAACGTTACCCAAAGGTAGCTGAATCTATTAACAATATCTAGAACGGTATCATTGTAATAAAAATGAATATCTCGTGGCAGAGAACCACGTTTTTTAAATATCATAATGATTGTAAAAAGTATTCATTATCTTTGTTTTTAAAGGATTAACAACAAGTTTCCACCTTCTACAGTAGTCTGCCATGCTATTTAAACTATTTTGTAAATCTTCCTTACTATTTGCAAAGATAACTATATCATCAGCATATAATATTAGAAACATTTTAAACTTAGTAACGTCAATTCCTTCAATACCATTATTTATGAATGTTTCTTCAATATCATTTAAAAACATCGAAAACAAAAAGGGAGATAAGCACTCTCCCTGACGAACACCCAGCATACAACTATGCTCATCACTCAATGAGTTGCAATACTTAACTCGAGATTTAACAGACTCATACATTGAATGAATAATGTTAAAGGTTTTACCTCGGATTCCTAGATTTATCATTTTATACCACAAGTTTTCACGAACTACGTAATGTAAACATGTTGTGGTTGACTGTCGTCCTTGAATGCTGCTTTCCCTGTCCGATATTTTCACCCTTCATGTTATTGTGTCATCCAATGCTAATCATTTATAATTAGTAACATACAGAAGTTTCTGGATGAGTATATAAAATATTGATGTTTACATTTAACATATCGGATGCTTTGAATTGAAAAATATATTGTGAGATAATAAAAATGATTGTGCTCATCTATATTAAAAGTGACATTGGATTATTTGGACTATTGTGAAAAAGTAAAACAGGAAAGGCTTAAAATAAAGTTGGTTTAAAAGGACATTTGACAATTTTGATTAAAGGGACATTTCCCAATATTATTTGGACTTTATTCTTATATCGGATCTTAAAGAAATACTGCATCTAATGTATTAAGTAAGTGAATATTTTCATTGTGGTACTTGAATAAGTGTGGTGATTACATTTTCAAAGTAGTTGTTGCCGGTTTTGCTTCCTTTCTTGTTACTTTTACCCGTAACAATGGTGAAGAACGTTTAGCGAAATGACAATACTCCCTTTAATGTAACCCTGAGGGCTGGCGTGGCGCAGTCGGTAGCGCGGCGGATTTAAAACCGGAGGCCCCGGGTTCAATCCTCCGTGGTGCCACTGAGTTCCGTCGGTGTGTTCTTGGGCAAGTCACTTTCCCTCAGCCTCGTCCGTCGGATGCGGACGTAAACCGGGTTGTCCCGTGTATCGGTCTATCCTCCGAGCACGTAAAAGAACCACATGAATCTATTCGATAATAAGAGTAGGGCAGGTTCCCGGATTCCTATGTATCCTTTCCCTCTCTCTGGGGCGGCTCTACATAACCTATACTGTGTTGATGATCCGGTAAACAACATTCAATTCAATTCAATTCATGTAACCCTGCATTTCTTCGGAATTTCCGACCATTTTTACACAATAGTCTATGGCTACACAAATTTAAATGTTAACAGTTTCGGTTCTACCGCATGTATGTACACAAATCTGGTATCGTATGATTATTGAATAGCTCTACCTGAGCGTGACCGTTGTTTAAAAGTGCATACGAGGTGTGACAAGTCTGTGCATTGACATTAAGAAATAAACATCCTTCGAAAAACGAGAAACAAAAGACACAAAGGGCACGATGGCGCTTTACTGGCCAACATCGCTCTGATAATAAAAGGAGAGGAGGTGACGTTTTTGTATGCTGAATAAGTACATTACCAAATATCACCTGTACACAAATTTATACAAAAATGAGTAAAATTATCCTATAAAATCAACAACACTGCACCATAAACCTTACTAGGAGCATATTTAAAATGTCAATACAAATGACAATACATGACATAAAGAGTGGTGAAGACAGAGTTACCGACTGGGAACGATCCGTAGGCAGTAAGGCCTACTGGTTAGCTTAAATCGATTTTATGTGTACACAATCTCGTTATTATCCTTTCTTCAACTCCCAAATTGACACAACATTGTAAAGAAGAAGCAGTCTGAGGGAGGGCCATAGTCCCATACCGAGAGTTGTGCCCAACAAGTCGTCTCATTATGGTGAACATTTGTGCCAAGTTATTTAAAAATTCCTCTTTGCAAAAAGAAATGATTTAACGGTAAAGCGGATGAGAATATACAACAAAACGGATAATAGCTTTACCTTTGTATTATTGTATGTGCTGAAATTCAAATGTACAGTTATTGCATGGTGGTCCGAATAGTAGACAAGTGTATTGATAAGTGTACATGCACTGCCTGGATGGTTGGTAAACACAAGGTCCAGTACTGAGCCAAGTTCATGGGTGGGTTCGTGTACAAGCTGGTGAAGTCCACACCTATGTTTTCTAGCTGTTGACGCCGTTTGAGGTCCAAGTTGAAATCTTCCAAGATGATGCAGTATTCAGGTTAGGTGTTACAAGCTCCTGCAGGGGACTTCGGAAATCGCATTGTATTGCCCTCATTGGTGAGGAGGAGGGGGGGAATGTACACAGACACTACAGTCACTGATTTTACTGTTACCTCAAATGCTATCGCTTCAATAATGGTCAATTGAGGAGGTGGGATGTACACAGACACTACTGTCACTGATTTTACCACAACTGATATATCGCTTCAATAATGGTAAATTTGGCAGCAATTGGGATTTCTTTACTTTTGATTGGTGCCGATACGTAGATTACAGATCCATGTTCTTAAACGGCACATCTCTTCTAATACTGATTTATTAACTATTATCTTTGAGGGATTAAATGATACCAACTTGATGCCATTCATAGATTTCACCCTACTGAGCATGGTGTAAATTTGACCATGCATTGTTGCTTTCTGTTTTTCTGTGAATGTCATATCTGCTATCATTTCATCATAAGTACTGCCTTGAGACTTGTGAACTGTTATTCCGCAAGCTAGGGTTCCCGTCTTTGAATGTACCCATATGAAAGGTTTAATGTACCCATGTGAATGATCATGCAAGGAATGTTGAATATCTTACCATGTTTAGCTGAAAAATATGTGTTTCTGTCAATAAAATTCTGTGTTCTGAAGGTATCGTGACCTTCGAACTACGGACTCGAGTCTTATTATGGTGAACATTTGTGCCAAGTTATTTCAAAATCCCACGATGCATGATAAATTTACAGCACGGACAACCCTATTTCTGACATTTAACCTACAAGTGTCACCTTGACCTTTGAGCTACGGACCTGGATCTTGCTCGCGACACGCCGTCTCATTATGGTGAACTTTTGTGCCAAGTTGTGTAAAAATCCCACAATGCACGACAAAGTTAGCCCGGACAAAAAATGACAAACGGACGGACAGATGGACGGACGGACTGGTAGGGGACTAATAAAAAGTACATCCCATCGAAAGGAAATCCCTAACCATAAAGTCCACATCCAGGTAAATTAGCAAACAATACACTTTAATGTTGTTGTTAACGTATATAAAAAGCATAATTAGAAAAACGTCTGGATGTATTCAGACTTGTACTGCACAACTACAGCAGTTGCAGCCAACGAGAAAATCAATCTAGGGCACGACCAAAAAAACTCAGAATGAAGGTTCATGCAACCAGGGCTTTATATGACGGAGATATGACAGAAACACAGTATTCAACTGAAATCACTTGTCGTTCAGGTAAGTTTATCGATTATACGCTGCATTTATCGATTTTTACTGCGCTTATCGTGGCGGTATGCGAGAGGCCTCGATATACGATACATCTACATTGCAAACAGACATTATATATCCTTGTGTTACTGATTTATTTTACATATTTTGCATTGCCAGAAAGCCAAATAAATAACCTTTCTAATGGTGTAATTTTATTCCAAATAACGGTTAAATAATTAGGCAAAATCTGGAGTTGGAACGGAAATGTATCGCATTTTTTCTTTTCTTAAAGCGTTTTCGCGCATCACCATGTGTTTATTGTTTGGTCATCAAACATTTTTTGTTTGTTTTCTTCTCGGTTTTAAGGTCGGCTGATTTAGTATTTTAATCAGTTAAAATTGTTGACAAAACCGAAATGCAATGATTGTAAAATGCTCTCATTTCCAAGTTAGTTGCTGCAAAACGGAAGGGTATGTACTCTCTTCACGATTTGCGTGGGGTTTTCGTGTTTTTAGCTCATTGTTTTTGTTTAGTGTTTTGTTCTCAAACAAAGAAGTGTGAAATTGTGATGAAAAAAGATGACCGATGTTCGTGCTTAAAAACTACCTAATACAATTTCAATATGTATGTTATTACTTGCAATCATCAACAGCTACAGTACTGTATAAGTGAGAAAAAAAGTTTACCCTTCCATAAAAGATATTTTGTTTTACCCTTCCATAAAATATACAGGCTGATCCAAGAAAAAATATTTTTTTAAAAATGGCCATGTTAAAAAATGTTCTTTGTTAAAATCAAAGTCATAAACCATTTAAAAACTACCCTAAACACAATTTCAATATGTCTGTTATTACTTGCAATCATCAGCA
Source organism: Cyrtodaria siliqua (assembly GCA_037043455.1). NCBI lineage: Eukaryota > Metazoa > Mollusca > Bivalvia > Adapedonta > Hiatellidae > Cyrtodaria > Cyrtodaria siliqua. Next base: position 26,142 of record JAWPHD010000392.1, on the reverse strand, counting down.
GGTACTTTGTAAGTGAGAAAAAAAAGTTTACCCTTCCATAAAATATATGTTGATCCAAGTGATTTTTTTTTTTAAAAAATGGCGAAGTAAAAATATTTTTTTGCTAAAATCAAAATCATAACCCACTTAAAAACTTCAATATGTATGTTATAACTTGCAAGTACGTTTTAATTGAGAGAAAAAGAATTACCCTTCCAAAAAATATACATGCTAATCCAGGAGAAAAAAAACACGTTCAAAATGGCGAAGTAATAAAAACATGTTTTTGGTTGAAATCAAAGTAGTCATAACTCTCTTAAAAACTACACCAAACACAAAGTGCATATGTTTTGTATGATAAACAAAGATCGACTCATATATAAAAAGCGTGAAAGGCGTATAAAACAAACAAAAGACTGCACGAACGTCGGCCATCTTTTTTTTCATCGCAATTTCACGCTTCCTGGTTTGAGAACAAAACACTAAAAAAGCAATTAAAAACTTGCTGAAAACACGATCAACCCACGCAGATCGTAAAAAGGATACTTACAATTACGTTTTGCAGCAACTAACCATGTTGTTTATAATGTCTTCAACCATAAAACGCGATAAATCATGGAGCGAAATCACATTGTACATTCTAAAACATGGCGGCTAAAGTGAACGTTAATGACCGAGTATTCCGAATGAGTCGGAACACTTCTGTCCGAGACCCCTTTAATTATCAGCCCAGATGTAACTACCTCACTTTGTCTGGGTTTCAGCCGACGCAATCGTAAGAGTCCCAAGAGGTTGCCCAGTCATCGAACAAGGGAAAGGTGAAGCGTAGTGTCCGACTGTAAAGGGGTCAATCACTAAACAAGAAGTGCGTTGCAATACTAAATGGTCGTATCTTTTTCTGACGAATTTCCTGATCAATTTTGTTAAGTGGTCAGGAAACCCGTCAGAACCCTGTAACTTCCGCAGCTTATAGACCACATCTCCATAAAATAAGGTTTGTGATATTCCTAGTCGCAGAAATGTGTTAATGTTGGTGATGTACTTCTCCAGTAGGTTTTCGTTGCGTCGATAGAATTTTGAGAAAGATATATGCCGTCTGTGATAACGAATACCTCCAAGACGTTTACCTGTAATTACTGAATTTCGATCATTGAAGTCCTTAACATCATCGCGAGCTCTAGCAAAACTGAATGAGCTGGGAGATATACACCCCTTAAGATGTAGCACTAGGTAGACACCCATCCGAATGTGGATAGTTTACTATGATACAGTTAAAATCATCTCTCTTATCACATATTTTAGTATGTATGAAATCATTAGATGAAGGTCGAGGAATGCTGCTGTAGTATCCGAACTGTTGGCTTTATTCAGCGGGAGCTCTGATGGATAAATGTTAGTGACCACTTGAGCAAAGAACGGATTATCAATATTGAGTATGTCATCTAGGTACCGATATGTATTATTAAACGCATCAATAATGTCACTCTGGCTAGCAGGTCTCAAACTCGACACAAAACTTGTTTTGTATAAATCCCTGAACGATATCTGAGAATAATACATTGTTTTGTTTATTTCTCTTGATTTCAACACTTATTCCGCTTAGTTACATGCAACCTTGTCTGAAATGTGTTTACGCATCCATTGTACTGAATATAAACGTTCTATGGCTATTGTCATGTTCATAAAAATCATTTGATTTAGTTTGAGGTACAGTGCAGACCTACGGTGCCGTCGTATTTGAGAGCTGTAACCGGGTACACGTAAATGGTAAATAATCGATTCCTAACCGTAAGTTCTCAATAGTTCAGTGGTTAGAGCACTGGTACGGTAAACCAGAGACCCAGTGTTCGAGGCCCGTTTGAGGAACGATTTTTTCACAACCTGATATATTTTGGGGGCTCGTCCGGGATCATCCTGAGAATTGAATTGGGTTTTAAGGCACACCAACAAATGAAAGGTTATATGGCGCCTAACAGGAATGGACGTGCCAGGCCCATCCTCCATTTACATCAAGATAAAATATGGAGAATGGGCCTAGAACCTTCTTACATGCAGAACTGCAGAGTTGCTGCAAATTCTATAGTAGACACTCCATTTATGATGGAGCCACGTTTCCACGTTTGCATAAGCGGTGTCATGACAAAGACCTTGAATGAGCATGATAAAAAATGACAAAATGAATGTGGGGATGGGGTTCTACCCCTCTGCATGTGACAGTGTGTTTGTGAGATTGCAGTAGTTGTATTCTACCCCGGCAACCACACAGGAGAAACATCAGCAGTGGTTCTCCTGTACAATTTGAAAATTCAGGGACGAACCGGGTACAAGTAAATAGTGAATAATCAACTCCTAGCCGTATGTCCTCAACAGCTCAGTGGTTAGAGCGCTGATACAGTAAACCAGAGACCCTCGGTTCGAGTCCCGGTTGAGGAGCGTCAAGTTATGGCCAGTTATAAGCTTAGCTTGCAGGTTTAAGTTTTATGAAAAGGGGCATAACTCTTCTGAAATGAAAGTCAAGAGTTATTGGTCATTGGTAACACTATTCCTTGTGGTAAGATGCATATGTGTATGAAGTATAATGAACATTGGTCAAATACTTTCAGGTTATGGCCATTTATGAGTTTGGTTAGGTTGCATGTTCAGGTCAGAGTTACTGAACATGTGAAACGACATTCCTTGGAGTAAGACGGAGATGTTGGTGAAGTTTCATGAACATTGGTCAAATACTGTTCAAGGTATGGCCAAGGTTAAGATGCAGATTAAAGTGTGACGGATGGACGACAGACGACAGACAATGTGATCCTAAGTGTCTGCTATGCTATGCAGGTGACCCAAAAATATGAGACATCATACATTTGCTAGATATAAAAATAGAATGGTAAAAGTAGCATTCAAGGACGAGTCATCTCCTGAAGCTGTAGTGCACAATACATTTCTTGCATACCTGTAAATGGGTACAGCTAAATTGTGAATAACTGACTGTCAACTGTGTATCCTCTATAGATCAGAATTTAGAGAGTTGGCAAGGCAAGCCTGCGCATGCAGACATCCTGAGTTCGAGTCTTGGTTGAGGCATGGGTTTCTCCACCTGTTCTAGACCAGATAAAGGCAACCACGTTTTCACCCCAGGGTCAGATAAAAGTCACGCGCTTTCAACGATGACATCGATAACATCAACAATGACGTCGATAACATCAACAATGACGTCGCGATAACATCAACAATTGTATAACACCAATGTGTAAATAAACATACAACACATTAAAGTAGCTAAAATTACCAACAACTGCCAATGTACGTAAACATATGTACACCATTCCTAAACCTACTGACGACGAGGTATATATATATATAACTTACATATTTTGAGAATCCAAACTCATTATAAACAGCTTTAACCAACCAGGCGAAAGACCAACAAGAGAAACGCCTGTTAGCGTTAATGCCGGGTTTTCACAATGTGAACGATGAGTTATTTGAATTGTGTATGCAAGATGTTCACAATATATTTTAGTTTCTTTTCAACAGACAGTTTTTGTGATACAACTTTTTTTCAGTTACTGACAAACTGGACGTAAACTTAAAGCAAATTCTAAGTAAAAAAACGTGACTAATTATGAAAATATTGAAGGGGGCAATTCTGAAAATATTCTGAAACCGTTTTCTATTTTTAGTAACAGTGACATTGACCACAGTGACCCCAAATGCAATCCTAAAACTTCCTTTTCGTATAAGCTACCTAACCATAAAGATCAATGCCAATTGCTCATTCCTAACTGAAGTTATTCAGTGGAAACTGTTTTTCTACTTTAGTAACAGTGACCTTGACCCCAGTGACCCATATACAATTCCAAGTTTGCTTTTTTATATAAGCTACGTATCCAGAATGAATGTTTCATGTCAATATCTCATAACTGAGTTATCGAACAGACTTATTTTTTTCTAGTTTTAGTACCAGTGACCTTTACCATGAATGCAGTGACCCCAAATGTAATCCCGAGTTGTTTTTTCATATAAGCTACCTATCCAGAAAGTGTCATGACAATATCCCATTCTTAACTGAAGTTATTGAACGGAATAAGGTTTTATTTTTAGAAACTGTGACCTTGACCCTGTGATCCCCAAATGCAATCCCAAGTGTGCTTGTTATATAAGCTACCTCATGCCAATATCTCATTCCTAACTAAGTTATTGAGCGGAAACGAAACTTAAACCAAACTCTATTTTAGTACAAGTGACCTTGAACTGAGTGACCCCTAATGCAACCCCAAGCTTACTGTTCATATAAGCTACCTATCCAAAATGTTTCATGCCAATATATTATTCCTAACTGAAGTTATTGAACGGAAACCGTTTTTTCTGTTTTCTGTAACACTGACCTTGACCTTGACCCCAAATGCAACCCCACGCTTTTGCTTCATATAAGCTATCTATCCGGAAAGTTTCATGTCAACATCTCATTCCTAATGAAAGTTATTAACCAGAAGGTTAATGCAAACTTAAACAAAAAGGTTAACGCAACATGAACAGTCTCAATAAAACCGAGTATGCTACTTTTATCTCTTGATTGTGTTTGTTGCTTCCAAGAGATCCCCTTTTCAGTATTTATTAAATATTTATTAAATAAAAAGGTTAACGTTAACGTAACATAGGTTTTGGAGAATGTAAATAACAGAGACCTAGTTTTCTGGGTTTTTGGTTTGCTTCATGAGAAAAAGGTGCTGTTAAAGTTTGGTGAAGACTGAACACGGTTATGCTAAAATATGACAAAATAGAAAATGTTGACAAAAGCCCGCCCGCCCGCCGTCTGGCCAGTTTACGAAAATCTTAAGGCTGATTATTTTCTAAAAACTTGGCTAAAAATGAGTTGCCAACTCATAATCTGTAACTCACACCAACAGCTAAGGTCATATGGCAACTTCTCCAGCTTCCATTGGTAGAGGAAAACCCTACGTGTCCCTAACGGGAATTTCGTGCAAGGGCGGGCATCTGGGTAGAACCACCAACATTCCACAAGCCAGCTGGATTCCTCATATAAAGATATATAGACCCGTGAGGGATCTAACCAACAGCGGTGAGGGGCACCAGACTTTAACCACTCGCCCCCAGTGTAGGGAAGCAACTCAATTAGTTCTAAGAACTGATTGATTCTCTTCACCACCTTTGTGTTAAACCAATTAGAATGCTTCACTAATATTAAAAATCAATTAAAAATTAAAGAAACACTTCCTGGTATGATAACGTCAACTGTTGTGATGTGACATTTTCACTCAGCCAGTGTTGAGAACAGATTGAGTATAAATTACTTTAAAAATGAGATTGTTTGTATCTCTTGCTGAGTAATGAGTTCCTTGAAACAAGAACCACAAAATTCTCAATATAAAATAGTTCTAACTGTTATTAACAGTATGTATATAATTGAATTGAATTGGGGTTTTAAGGTGCACCAACACATTACAGGTTATATGGCGCCTAACAAGCATGAACATGCCAGGCTCATCTTCCATGTACATCGAGATAAAATATGGAAAATGGGCCTAAAACCTTCTCACCCTGAACTGCAGAGTTGCTGCAAATTCTATCGTAAAAACTCCATTTACGCTGGAGCCACGTTTATTGTTTTTCTGCCACTGCTCTTAGTGATGTGAGCGAGATGGCACCTGAAACAATGCAGGGGTCATGATGAAGACCTTTAATGAGCATGAACAAAAAATGACAAAATGAATATGAATGGCGGGGTCCTACCCCTCTGCATGTGACGGTGTGTTTGCAGTGGCTGTATTCTACCCCGGCAACCACACGGGGGGTATGTATATAACAATGTGTATGTATTTATTTTATTAAAGATTATCAGTAACGGTATATCATAAACAAATCCACTTTAAAAGTGTAGACTAGAACATATCTGATTAGCAGCAATTTGCAAAATATTGGAATTATATATTCTCCAAACAATATTTCATGACCATTTTTTGAAATCCTGAATAAAACAAAACTGAATACGTATGTATATAATATTAAAAATAAATAATTAACATAACTATATAACAAGAGGCCAAGAGGGCCTGTGGACGCTCTACTGGCTAATATGGCTCTTATAACATCAATGAAGCGAGTGACTATCGTCTTAAAGAGGCAAACATAGCATTTTTAACTAAATCAAGAATCATAACTACGCCATTACTGGTCAGATCTGGCTGGTTTTCGAACTTGGCCAGTAGAGATAATAAAAAGTAAAAAAATAAAAAATGAAGAAATATAAAAATAATAAAAGAAAAAAAAAAGTAAAAAAATCCGGTAAAGTTTGGTAAAGTGAAGGCCCTATCGCCTTAACAAGGCAAATTTAGCATATTTAACAAAATCAAGGGCCATAACTCTGCTGTTACTGGTCCGATTTGGCTGGTTTTCAAAGTTGTCCGAGCTTTTATTGACATTAACAATCTGGTAAAATTTGGTAAAGATCAAATGAAAAATGAAGGCCCTATCGTCTTAACGACGCAAAATATAGCATTTTTAACTAAATCAAGGGCCATAACTCCGCTGTTACTAGTCCGATCGGATTGGTTTTCAAACGTGTCCGAGCTTTCAATGACATTAACAATCTGTTACAGTTTGGTAAAGATCAGATGAAAAATGAAGGCCATATCGTCTTAACGAGACAAAATTTAACGACGGACGGACGACGGACAACTCGGCATCCCATAAGAATTAAACATAGTACCAAATACAACTACAGGTGCCAAATCTACAGTACAGTTGGAAAAAAAGATGCATGAGGTAGAGATGTTGGTTTGCGATGGTAAGTTTTCATTGTCCATGTAGCTTGCCACAGGCTCATGTTAATGTCCGAGACAAAGACATGTATTATTTAAACTTAATTGTTAACACATTTGTTCCTTTTAACTACAGCTTGATTGTTGTTCACATTTTCAGACAAATCAACATGGCTTTAATATTGTCTACAAGCACTGCACTGGTTCTTGCACGACTTGTAATTGTCATTAATTACTAAATATTGGATTTAACTTTGTCGACAAGTCTCCATAACCGTTCCTCAGCTTCTATACATTCTGAAATGATAAAACAATCAAATACAGTTGCAGATTTTCAATTCTGAATGATTCTCACTTCTTTTGTTATAAATTATACAGATACAGATTTTCAATAAAGATTCAGGTTTTCAGTTCCAACAGCTCTCAGTTGTTACCTGTAGGACAACCAAGCAGATGTTGCTGTCCCAATATAACTATTATGATGTGTTTACAGAATGTAAGCTCCTATTTCATTTCTTGAAATTATGCCTAGCAGTATTTAAGGAGCAGCTACCACAGAACAAATAATATGGAAGACAGTCAGATTGGGGACAGGACGACAGTCAGGCGGGGAACATGACGACAGTCAGGCAGGGGACATGACGACAGTCAGGCGGGGGACATGACGACAGTCAGTCAGGTGGACAGGACGACAGTCAGGCGGGGGACAGGACGACAGTCGGGCGGGGGACAGGACGCAAGTCAGGCGGGGGATATGACGACAGTCAGGCGGGGAACATGACGACAGTCAGGCGGGGGACAGGACGACAGTCAGGCGGGGGACATGACGACAGTCAGGCGGAGGACAGGACAACATTCAGGCGGGGGACAGGACGACAGTCTGGCGGGGGACAGGACGACAGTCAGGCGGGGGATAGGACGACATTCAGACGGAGGACAGGACGACAGTCAGGCGGGGGACATGACGACAGTCAGTCGGGGGGACAGGACGACAGTCAGGCGGGGGACAGGACGACAGTCGGGCGGGGGACAGGACGCAAGTCAGGCGGGGGACAGGACGACAGTCAGGCAAGGGACATGACGACAGTTAGGCGGGGGACATGACGACAGTCAGGCGGGGGACAGGACGACATGTCAGGCGGGGGACATGACGACAGTCAGGCAGGGGATAGGACGACATTCAGGCGGGGGACAGGACGACAGTCTGGCGGGGGACAGGACGACAGTCAGGCGGGGGATAGGACGACATTCAGGCGGAGGACAGGACGACAGTCAGGCGGGGGCAGGACGACAATCAGACAGGAGACGGGGGACAGGACGACAATCAAGTGGGGGACAGGAAGACAGTCAGGCAGGGGGACAGGACGAGAGTCAAGTGGGAAACAGGACGACAGTCAGGTGCGTGACAAGACGACAGTCAGACGGGGGACAGGATGACAGTCAAGTGGGAGACAGGATGACAGTCAGGCGGGGAACAGGACGACAGTCAGGCGGGGAACAGGACTACAGTCAGGGGGAACAGGATGACAGTCAGGCGTGGAACAGGATGACAGCCATGCAGGGAACAGGACTACAGTAATGGGGGAACATGATGACAGTCAGGCGGGGAACAGGATGACATTCAGTCAGGAGACGGGGGACAGGACGACAATCAAATGGGGGACAGGAAGACAGTCAGGCAGGGGGACAGGACGAGAGTCAAGTGGGATCAGGACGACAGTCAGGTGCGTGACAAGACGACAGTCAGACGGGGGACAGGATGACAGTCAAGTGGGAGACAGGATGACAGTCAGGCGGGGGACAGGACGACAGTCAGGCTGGGGATATGACGACAGTCAGGCAGGGGACATGACGACAGTCAGGCGGGGGACAGGACGACATGTCAGGCGGGGGACATGACGACAGTCAGGCAGGGGATAGGACGACATTCAGGCGGGGGACAGGACGACAGTCTGAATGGGGACAGGATGACAGTCAGGCGGGGGATAGGACGACATTCAGGCGGAGGACAGGACGACAGTCAGGCAGGGGCAGGACGACAATCAGGCAGGAGACGGGGGACAGGACGACAATCAAGTGGGGGACAGGAAGACAGTCAGGCAGGGGGACAGGACGAGAGTCAAGTGGGAAACAGGACGACAGTCAGGTGCGTGACAAGACGACAGTCAGACGGGGGACAGGATGACAGTCAAGTGGGAGACAGGATGACAGTCAGGCGGGGAACAGGACGACAGTCAGGCGGGGAACAGGACTACAGTCAGGGGGAACAGGATGACAGTCAGGCGGGGAACAAGATGACAGTCAGGTGGGGAACAGGATGACAGCCATGCAGGGAACAGGACTACAGTAATGGGGGAATATGATGACAGTCAGGCGGGGAACAGGATGACATTCAGTCAGGGAACAGGACGACAGTCAGGCGGGGACAGGACTACAGTCAGGGGGAACAGGACGACAGTCAGGCGGGGGACAGGACAACAGTCTGGCGGGGGAATTGACGACAGTCAGGTGGGGGATAGGTGGAAAGGACGACAGTTAGGGGTAGGTGAGGGACAGGACGATAGTCAAGCCGGGTATAGGACGACAATCAGGGGAGAACAGGGCGACAGTCAGAGGGGGACAGGACGACAGTCAGGCAGGGGACAGGACGACATAGACAGGCAGGGGACACGACGACTGTCAGGCTGGGGACAGGACGACTGTCAGGCGGGTGGACAGGACGACAGTCAGGCGGATGGTGAAGAAGACTCAAGAACACAAACTGCATCAACTCTTCCGATCTGCAATAAGTAGAGCTAAAACCTGGTGTGGGTATGTTAGTATTAGAATATTATAAACTAAAAAGGTACACTTACCCACTAGATAGTCCTTTACAAGTTTATTCAAATGGTGTGTAGCATTAGAGGCAGCACTTGGGATCAACACTGGAGCTAATCCCTGAATTGGAAAAATACACAAAATACACAACACTAACAATACGCAATTTGGTGTGTTTGACAACTTACATCTTATTACCTTCTAGAAAAGTTAGAAGGCATAACACCTGTATAACTTAAAATAAAGCTCAGATAGCAAAACCTCTTCAGATAGCACAACCTTTTCAGATAGCAAAACCTCTTCAGCTAGCAGAACCTCCTCAGATAACAAAACCTCTTCAGATAGCACAACCTTTTCAGATAGCAAAACCTCTTCAGCTAGCAGAACCTCCTCAGATAACAAAACCTCTCCAGATAGCAAAACCTCTTCAGATAGCAGAACCTCAGACAGCAGAACCTCTTCAGACAGGATAACCTCTTCAGATAGCAGAATCTCTTCAGACAGCAGAACCTCTTCAGATAGCAGAACCTCTTCGGATAGGAGAACCTCTTCGGACATAAGAGCCTCTTTGGATAGGAGAACCTCTTCAGAGGAGAACCGCTTCAGATAGCAAAACCTCTTCAGAGGAGAACCTCTTTAGATAGCAGAACCTCTTCAGACAGCAGAACCTCTTCAGATAGTAGAACCTCTTCAGATAGCAAAACCTCTTCAGATAGCAAAACCTCTTCAGATAGCAAAACCTCTTCAGATAGCAGAACCTCTTCAGACAGCAGAACCTCTTCAGATATCAGAACCTCCTCAGATAGCAAAACCGCTTCAGATAGCAAAACCGCTTCAGAGGAGAACCTCTTTAGATAGCAGAACCTCTTCAGACAGCAGAACCTCTTCAGATAGCAGAACCTCTTCAGATAGCAAAACCTCTTCAGATAGCAAAACCTACAATCTAAAGAAGTTTTGCTATTTTGCTATCTGAACAGGTTTCAGATAACAAAACCTCTTCAGGTAGCAAAACCTACAATCTAAAGAAGTTTTGCTATTTTGCTATCTGAACAGGTTTTGCTTTTGTTATCTGAAGAGGTTTACGAAACCTCTTCAGATAACAAAAGCTTCGTAAACCTCTTCAGATAACAAAAGCAAAACCTCTTCAGACAGCAGAACCTCTTCAGATAACGAAACCTCTGAACTTCAGATAACGAAACCTCTTCAGATAACAGAACCACTTCTGATAGCAGAACCTCTTTAGATAGCAAAACCTGTTCAGATAACAAAACCTCTTCTGATAGCAGAACCTCTTTAGATAGCAAAACCTGTTCAGATAGCAAAACCTCTTCAGATAGCAGAACCTGTTGAGATAGCAAAACCTCAAAACCTCTTCAGATAGAAAAACCTCTTCAGATAGCGGAACCTCTTCAGACAGCAAAACCTCTTAAGATAGAAAAACCTCTTCAGATAACAGAATCACTTCAGATAGAAAAATCTCTTCAGATAGCAAAACCTCTTTACTAGATAGAAAAACCTCTTCGTATAGGAGAACCTCTTAAGATAGCAAAACCTCTTCAGATAGAAAAACCTCAAAACCTCTTAAGATAGAAAAACCTCTTCAGATAACAGAACCACTTCAGATAGAAAAACCTCTTCAGATAGCAAAACCTCTTTACTAGATAGAAAAACCTCTTCGTATAGGAGAACCTCTTAAGATAGCCAAACCTCTTCAGATAGAAAAACCTGTTCAGATAGCAAAACCTCTTCAGATAGCAGAACCTGTTCAAATAGCAAAACCTCAAAACCTCTTCAGATAGAAAAACCTCTTCAGATAACAGAACCACTTCAGATAGAAAAACCTCTTCAGATAGCAAAACCTCTTTACTAGATAGAAAAACCTCTTAGTATAGGAGAACCTCTTAAGATAGCAAAACCTCTTCAGATAGAAAAACCTGTTCAGATAGCAAAACCTCTTCAGATAGCAGAACCTGTTCAAATACCAAAACCTCAAAACCTCTTCAGATAGAAAAACCTCTTCAGATAACAGAACCACTTCAGATAGAAAAACCTCTTCAGATAGCAAAACCTCTTTACTAGATAGAAAAACCTCTTAGTATAGGAGAACCTCTTAAGATAGCAAAACCTCTTCAGATAGAAAAACCTGTTCAGATAGCAAAACCTCTTCAGATAGCAGAACCTGTTCAAATAGCAAAACCTCAAAACCTCTTCAGATAGAAAAACCTCTTCAGATAACAGAACCACTTCAGATAGAAAAACCTCTTCAGATAGCAAAACCTCTTTACTAGATAGAAAAACCTCTTAGTATAGGAGAACCTCTTAAGATAGCAAAACCTCTTCAGATAGAAAAACCTGTTCAGATAGCAAAACCTCTTCAGATAGCAGAACCTGTTCAAATAGCAAAACCTCAAAACCTCTTCAGATAACAAAACCTCTTCAGATAACAAAACCACTTCAGATAGAAAAACCTCTTCAGATAGCAAAACCTCTTTACTAGATAGAAAAAACTCTTAGTATAGGAGAACCTCTTAAGATAGCAAAACCTCTTCAGATAGAAAAACCTGTTCAGATAGCAAAACCTCTTCAGATAGCAGAACCTGTTCAAATAGCAAAACCTCAAAACCTCTTCAGATAGAAAAACCTCTTCAGATAACAGAACCACTTCAGATAGAAAAACCTGTTCAGATAGCAAAACCTCTTCAGATAGCAGAACCTGTTCAAATAGCAAAACCTCAAAACCTCTTCAGATAGAAAAACCTCTTCAGATAACAGAACCACTTCAGATAGAAAAACCTCTTCAGATAGCAAAACCTCTTTACTAGATAGAAAAACCTCTTAGTATAGGAGAACCTCTTAAGATAGCAAAACCTCTTCAGATAGAAAAACCTGTTCAGATAGCAAAACCTCTTCAGATAGCAGAACCTGTTCAAATAGCAAAACCTCAAAACCTCTTCAGATAGCACAACCTCTTCAGATAACAAAACCACTTCAGATAACAAAACCTCTTCAGATAGAAAAACCTCTTCAGATAACAGAACCACTTCAGATAGAAAAACCTTTTCAGATAGCAAAACCTCTTCAGATAGCAGAACCTCTTCAGATAGCAAAACCTCTTAAGATAGCAGAACCTCTTCAGATAGCAGAACCTCTTCAGATATCAGAACCTCTTAAGTTAAGATAGCAAAACCTCTTCAGATAGAAAAACCTCTTCAGATAGGAGAACCTCTTCAGATATCAAAACCTCTTCAGATAGCAAAACCTCTTCAGATAGAAAAACCTCTTCAGATAGGAGAACCTCTTCAGATAGCAAAACCTCTTCAGATAGCAGAACCTCTTCAGATAGCAAAACCTCTTAAGATAGCAGAACCTCTTAAGATAGCAGAACCTCTTCAGATAGCAAAACCTCTTAAGATAGCAGAACCTCTTAAGATAGCAGAACCTCTTCAGATAGCAAAACCTCTTCAAATAGCAAAACCTCTTAAGATAGCAGAACCTCTTAAGATAGCAGAACCTTTTCAGATAGCAAAACCTCTTCAAATAGCAAAACCTCTTCAGATAGAAAAACCTCTTAAGATAGCAAAACCTCTTCAGATAGCAAAACCTCTTAAGATAGCAGAACTTCTTCAGATAGCAAAACCTCTTCAGATAGCAGAACCTCTTCCTTCAGATAGCAGAACCTCTTCATATAGCAGAACCTCTTCAGATAGCAAAACCTCTTAAGATAGCAGAACCTCTTAAGATAGCAGAACCTCTTCAGATAGCAAAACCTCTTCAAATAGCAAAACCTCTTAAGATAGCAGAACCTCTTAAGATAGCAGAACCTTTTCAGATAGCAAAACCTCTTCAAATAGCAAAACCTCTTCAGATAGAAAAACCTCTTAAGATAGCAAAACCTCTTCAGATAGCAAAACCTCTTAAGATAGCAGAACTTCTTCAGATAGCAAAACCTCTTCAGATAGCAGAACCTCTTCCTTCAGATAGCAGAACCTCTTCAGAAAAAACTTTTTTGACTTTACATACAATATTAACGAGTTGAATATCCATGCAGTCAGTGGTTTGCATGTAACCTTGTATACAACATTAACAATCTGTAATGTAGTCAGTGGTTTGTACGTAACCTTGTATTCAACATTAACAATTTGTAATGCAGTCAGTGGTTTGTATGTAACCTCCTATACAACATTAACAATCTGTAATGTAGTCAGGAATTTGTATATAACCTCATATACAACATTAATAATTTGTAATGCAGTCAGGGGTTTGTACCTGGTATACAACATTAACAACCTGTAATGTAGTCAGGGATTTGTATGTAACCTCATATACAACATTAACAATCTGTAATGCAGTCAGTAGTTTGTACATAACCTTGTATACAACATTAACAATCTGTAATGCAGTCAGTAGTTTGTACGTAACCTCATATACAACATTAACAATCTGTAATATAGTGAGTGGTTTGTATGTAACCTCCTATACAACATTAACAATTTGTAATGTAGTCAGTAGTTTTTATGTAACCTCATATACAACATTAACAATCTGTAATGTAGTCAGTAGTTTGTATGTAACCTCGTATACAACATTAACAATCTGTAATGTAGTCAGTAGTTTGTATGTAACCTCATATACAACATTAACAATCTGTAATGCAGTCAGTAGTTTGTTTGTAACCTCATATACAACATTAACAATCTGTAATGTAGTCAGTGGTTTGTATGTAACCTCATATACAACATTAACAATTTGTAATGTAGTCAGAGATTTGTACATAACCTCGTATACAACATTAACAATTTGTAATGTAGTCAGGGGTTGAATATCCATGCAGTCAGTGGTTTGTATGTAACCTCGTATACAACATTAGCAATATGTAATGTAGTCAGGGGTTTGTATGTAACCTTGTATACAACATTAACAATTTGTAGTTTGTAATGTAGAGTTAGTATGAAAAAATTGATATAAAAATTAGCATTCAAGGACGACAGTCAACCACAAACACACACAGAAACAAAGAACAAGTTTAAAGATGAATAAAAGTTTTGCTAAATAAGACATCACAAACACAAAAGGGTTGACAATAGGGCTACTGCCTTTTAACGGTCAGTGGCAAAAAAGACCGCTGCGGCTTTAAGGTTCTAGGGTGCACCAAACCTCACACTTACCCTACTGTCAACCCAATAAAACAGTACAGAGTAAATAAAGAAATCCCCGCCATGAACTATTCTCTAACCAACAAGGCAGCATTAATTGGCAATATAAGTAATACACAAAGATGCTCGTGTATATATATAAATACAGAAAAACAATAGCCTAGATAACCACAAAGAAGGTACACAATGACTTGGCAGAAGCCAGAGCAACAAGAGAACAAACCATTGAAGGCAAGACAAGACTGCAGACAAACATCAAACGTCACCATTATTTTCGGCTTTAGGTAGACATCATCATAGGGTTCACAGCCAGTCCGGTCATCGTACAATTAAAAAGGAAAGCATAGTGGGTCCACCACCAAGCATGCAGTGCGTTGCAAAATGATAGGGTCATAACCACTTTTGATAAACCTTTTTACAAGTTTAACAAAGATAGTATGAAAGTGATCATGACCAAGGATCTTACAAAGTTTGTAAATCACGTCACCATAGAAGTCAGGTTGTGATAGTCTTTGTCGCAGTAGAGTTTTTAATTTTATATTTGGAAAGAAGACCAGGGTTACGATAGTCAGGGGTTTGTATGTAACCTCGTATATACAACATTAATAATCCGTAATATAGTGAGTGATTTGTATATTTACCTCGTATACAACATTAACAATCTGCAATGTAGTCGGAGGTTTGTATGTTACCTCGTATACAACACTGACAATCTGTAATGTAGTCAGTGGTTTGTATATTTACCTTGTATACAACATTAACAATCTGTAATGTAGTCAGAGGTTTGCGGTTACCTTTTATACAACACTGACAATCTGTAGTCAATATTTTGTATATTTACCTCGTACACAACATTTACAATCTGTAATGTAGTCAGTGGTTTGTCTGTGTTCCGGAGGGTGGCAAGTATCTGTGACTCTCTCTCCATTCGGTGTTTTATATAATATGTTATCATCTCAACAGGCTTCTTTATGACTATACCATGACCTGTATGGCAGAAGAAATAATGTGTTAACATTGTTATATTTACATTCACTTGATATCTTCTTCTGATGACAACAAGAAAATCGGTAGAACTAATGAATGCTCCCTGACATGGCCTTGTATCACCCAGCAGTTTTCAATTTGGAGTTCCATAAGGCCATAAAAAATTAATTACCTGGTTATCAGGCCCGCATAGCCGATTTTATCTCAAAAGTAATAAAATAAAAATTGGAAATGCGCTACCGAAATTTCGAAAAAAAAAGTTCCGCATCCAAGTTCATTCCGCATCCAAGTTCGTTCACAACAACATGCAATAGTTCATGCGTGATCTAATACAAATATACGGACTTATTGTGATTGAAAGAAGCATAAGTCGGGAAGAAATGATAAGGTTATGATCGACAATAGAGATGAGCTGATCCAACTGGTTATTGCACATGTATTTCGAGATATTTTGCATCAATACATGTATTGGAATTAAAAGTTTGGATAAAAAAAAATTGCCCGCGTGGCTGTTGACCACTGTAAAATTGTAAAAAAATAATGCACCCGCCCGCATCTCTTCTCAGAAAAAATGCCCTGAGAACCAGGTAATTAATATTTTGTGGCCTAAGTAGTTTTTGACTTCTGCTTTGGACAAGAATTTCAAGCATAAAAATTACAAAGGGCAATAACTCTAATTTGATTGAAGATTGGTTGTAGATCTCTGCACTTCCTCTCACTGCCCTCTATCATTGTGTGAAGTTTCATTGTAGTCCCAGCAGTGGTTTGGAAGTTAGACTCCGGACAAAAAGTCTAAGTATAAAATTACAAAGGGCAATAACTCTGATCTGAATTCATCGTAGTCCCTTCCGTAGTTTTGAAGTTATGCTCCGGACAAAAGTGGGAAGGACGGAACAATAGATGGACGGACAAAGCAGAATATTTTTGGGAGAATAAAAGTAGCATCTAATTTTGAATAAACTTCACTTTTTAAGTAGGATGGGTGCGCATGCATCCACTGTGTCTCAATAGAAAATGGCTATTCAATTGTCTGAAAATACACTGACAGTTGTTGTCTCTCTTCCATGATTTCATCATTATCATTAATCTAATAGCGATAGATTTTTTTTAAAATATAAGCGCCGACACGCTTCATGGAATTTGGCAGGAGGTACAATATTCATCTCATTAAGCGAGCCACGGAAATCAGGAATATGTGATTGGCTAACAGCATGTTGAGGCAGTTACCTGGCTTCAGTTACCTGGCTCACATATGAAATTAAATGGAGTTTTACGTCCTGTTAAAACATCATGTTAGGTTATATTGTGACAGCAACCTCAGAGGGAGGATGAAGGATGAAGTTTCCCATCAGACGTGCCTCTACCAGGCAGCTAGTTTTAGAAATGGCGAACATCTTGGATGATTGGCGGCCGCGAAAAACACAAATCTGAGAGGGGCCCTCCCAAATAACATTGTGATGAAGTTTCATCAAAATCCTTCAAGCGGTTTCAGAGGAGATGTCAATTTTATAAAATTGCTAACAGATGGACGGACTGACGGACGACGGACGAAAAGTGATCGAATCAACCCTCCTGGCCTTTGGCCAGTAGAGCTAAAAATGGCCTGTCTGCATCGTAACAGCACACAGTCGGAAATACGTAAATTAAGTACATCCAAGCCATGTTAGAGGACCATTCAAATTTTGTCCGAATTGAAACAACTTCTGAGATTATCATTACAAACAACTTTGTACCTGGGTATATAACCTTTGGTTGCAGATCTAAAATCTTCTGTAGAGATTGCATATAGGCGTGTAGATCTTCAAACACCTGGAGATATAATATATATATACATACACATATTCTGTAGAGATTGCATAGATCTTTCAAACAGAGGAATAAGATAAAAAAAGTAATACAAAGAAATACCAGTCACCTACCAGTGCTTTATGTAAGCATACAGGGGCCATAACTGAACATAAAGAAGCAGAAAGATAAGCAAAATCATATGATACTAAATTCTTTTAAATTCAGAAAAAATAAAAATTATAAATGGTAAAGTTGTTATTGGAATGAAAAATTCA
The DNA here is from genome assembly GCA_037043455.1 of Cyrtodaria siliqua. Taxonomy (NCBI): domain Eukaryota; kingdom Metazoa; phylum Mollusca; class Bivalvia; order Adapedonta; family Hiatellidae; genus Cyrtodaria; species Cyrtodaria siliqua. The sequence continues at coordinate 8,370 of JAWPHD010000392.1, read as the reverse complement.
TGACATTATCATGTTTATATAAAAAAAACATGCAGTAGTGTTATTTTTTACTGGTCCTTTGTGACCAACGAGCCCAATATAGGTGGCTTTAAAGTAGAATACCGCTTAAGCCGGTGCTAGGGGGCGTGAGAAGTGTTGCTTCTTTCATTACTTCTCATGAACAGACTCAATAAAACCGAGTCTGCTGCTTTATTCTCTGAATTGTGTTTGTTGCTCTCAAAGGATCACCTTTATCAGTATTTATTAACATGCACACTAGCGTTCGTTTAGTGCAGTGTGGCGGCTGTAAAAAGTCTCCCCGTGCTACGAATCAGTAGTGTTATTTTTTACTGGTCCTTTGTGACCAACGAGCTCAATTTAGGTGGCTTTAAAGTAGAATACCGCTTAAGCCGGTGCTAGGGGGCGTGAGAAGTGTTGCTTCTTTCATTACTTCTCATGAACAGACTCAATAAAACCGAGTCTGCTGCTTTATTCTCTGAATTGTGTTTGTTGCTCTCAAAGGATCACCTTTATCAGTATTTATTAACATGCACACTAGCGTTCGTTTAGTGCAGTGTGGCGGCTGTAAAAAGTCTCCCCGTGCTACGAATCAGTAGTGTTATTTTTTACTGGTCCTTTGTGACCAACGAGCCCAATATAGGTGGCTTTAAAGTAGAATACCGCTTAAGCCGGTGCTAGGGGCATGAGAAGTGTTGCTTCTTTCATTACTTCTCATGAACAGACTCAATAAAACCCTCAAAGGATCACCTTTATCAGTATTTATTAAAGCATAAAAAATAGAAGAGCATTAAGGCAGAAAATAAATACATACAGCAGTAGACTCTCCCAGGATCGTGTCTCCTGCAAACACAGCTTGTTCTTCCTCAAGATATAGAATCATATGGTCCTCAGTATGGCCCGGGGTGTGTATAGCTCTGTGGAGGTAACATACGTGATATGTAATACATGGTCCTCAGTATGGCCCGGGGTGTGTATAGCTCTGTGGAGGTAACATGGAATATATAATACATGGTCCTCAGTAAGGCCTGGCGTGTGTATAGCTCTGTGGAGGTAACATACGGGATATATAATACATGGTCCTCAGTATGGCCCGGGGTGTGTATAGCTCTGTGGAAGTAACATACGGGATATATAATACATGGTCCTCAGTATGGCCTGGGGTGTATAGCTCTGTGGAGGTAACATACGGGATATATAATACATGGTCCTCAGTATGACCCAGGGTGTGTATAGCTCAGTGGAGGTAACATACGGGATATATAATACATGGTCCTCAGTATGGCCCGGGGTGTGTATAGTTCTGTGGAGGTAACATACGGGATATATAATACATGGTGCTCAGTATGACCCGGGGTGTGTATAGCTCTGTGGAAGTAACATACGGGATATATAATACATGGTCCTCAGTATGGCCCGGGGTGTGTATAGCTCTGTGGAGGTAACATACAGGATATATAATACATGGTCCTCAGTATGGCCCGGGGTGTGTATAGCTCTGTGGAGGTAACATACGGGATATATAATACATGGTGCTCAGTATGGCCTGGGGTGTGTATAGCTCTGTTGAGGTAACATACGGGATATATAATACATGGTCCTCAGTATGGCCCAGGGTGTGTATAGGTCTGTGGATGTAACATATGGGATATATAATATATGGTCCTCAGTATGGCCCGGGGTGTGTATAGCTCTGTGGAGGTAACATACGGGATATATAATACATGGTCCTCTTTATGGCCCGGGGTGTGTATAGCTCTGTGGATGTAACATAAGGGATATATAATACCTGGTCCTCAGTATATCCCGGGGTGTGTATAGCTCTGTGGAGGTAACATATGTGATATATAATACATGGTCCTCAGTATGACCCGGGGTGTGTATAGCTCTGTGGATGTAACAAACGGGATATATAATACATGGTCCTCAGTATGGCCCGGGGTGTGTATAGCGCTGTGGAGGTAACATACAGGATATATAATACATGGTCCTCAGTATGGCCCGGGGTATGTATAGCTCTGTGGATGTAACATACAGGATATATAATACATAACTCTGCCAAAAATCATTCAACCTGAACACGGCGATGATATGCATAACTAGGTTTGGTACTGATCATCCCTGCAAAGTTTCATTGAACTCTGGCCAGGGATTAACGAGATCTAGTCGGGACAAAGTTTGTGTATTAATACATTTAAAGGGTAATAACTTACTCTGCCAAAAATCATAAAGGGTAATAACTCTGCCAAAAATCATTCAACTGGAACACGGCAAAGTTATGCACAACTAGGATTGGTACTGATCATCCCTGCAAAGTTTCGCTGAAATCCGGCAAGGGGTTCAGGAGAAATAGTCCGGACAATGTTCATGACATACAGACAACAGACAGCACAAAAACAATATGTCTGCTCTCGACAAATTAGGGAGACATACAAATTCATTATCAAGTGAAAATATGTCAAGGTCATTCTCACTGACCGACTATTATTAGGAAATGCTGCTGTCATGTAGATAATGGTGGCATGCTACACTGTCATGTAGATATTGGTGTCATGTAGATAATGGTGTCATGCTACACTGTCATGTAGATATTGGTGTCATGTAGATATTGGTGGCATGCTGCACTGTCATGTAGATAATGGTGTCATGCTACACTGTCATGTAGATATTGGTGTCATGTAGATAATGGTGGCATGCTACACTGTCATGTAGATATTGGTGTCATGTAGATAATGGTGTCATGCTACACTGTCATGTAGATATTGGTGTCATGTAGATATTGGTGGCATGCTGCACTGTCATGTAGATATTGGTGTCATGTAGATATTGGTGGCATGCTGCACTGTCATGTAGATATTGGTGTCATGTAGATAATGGTGTCATGCTGCACTGTCATGTAGATATTGGTGTCATGTAGATATTGGTGTTAAGAATACTACTAAGACTGGTATTTGAAAGCTCTACGGCCATGATGGCTGTTACTATGGCTGTTACTATGCATAAAATCAACAAAATTGAGATGCTGATCTTTTTACAAAGTTGTATTCACCTGAGGGTTGCACCTTCAGTAGTAAAAACATGCTGATCTTTTACAAAGTTGTATTTGGCTGGAGTGATGTCAACATCAGGCACAGACAGTCGCTCAAATTTGGACACTGCAACCGCATCTATGAAATTAGAACCAAGAAAGTGTACAGGCTATTACCATGGAAATCAAACAAGTAATCCACACCATCGTTTTCTGGTTTTGTCAAGTCCAAAATATATATCCCCGTGTGGTTCCCCTGCAAGAACAGGACCACTGCCTATCCAGACAGAAGTGTAAAATGCCCCAAATTCATGTTTATTTTGTCAATTGTGCCATGTTCATCATCATCCCTGCTACTTGAGTGGTGGCAGAAAACAATGATGATGGCTCCAGGAAAAAATGGAGTGTTTAAAACAGAATTTGCGGCAACTCTGCAGGTGAATAATTCTAGGCCCATTATGTAACATATTTTTATCTCGATGTAAATGGAGGGTGGGCCTGGAATGTTCATTCCTGCTGGCATCATATAAACCTTTTTGTGTTAGTGCGCCATAAAACCCAACTCAACTCAAAAGTAGTCTGAAGACCACAAATGATTTATCTCACAGTGTCATCATATACCTGGCAGAACATCTGTGTGAATATCTGCCACCCCTCCAACATGATTACCTGAAAGAACATGTGTGTGAATATCTGCCACCCCTCCATCATGATTACCTGAAAGAACATGTGTGTGAATATATGCTACCCCTCCACCTGACAGAACATGTGTGTCAATATCTGCCACCCACCCCACAAAACATGATCACATACCGGACAGAACATCATTCTGTGTGAATATCTGCCACCTCTCCATTTGTAAATATCTGCCACCCCTCCAATATGATTAGAAAGATTTTAATTTCTAAAACAAGTTGTTGTTTTGTTGTTGTAACAGGACCAATTTGGGATATATCTGATAAACTGTGAAAATTAAGCTGTTAAATCATAAACATTTTGTTTTGATGAAAAATCCGGAGAGCGACTGAAAATCCGGAGATTTGGCAGGCCTGTGAATATCTGCCACCCTTCCAACATGATCACATACCGGACAGAACATGTGTGTGAATATCCGCTATCCCTCCAACATGATCACATACCTGACAGAATATCTGTATGAATATCTGCTACCCCTCCAACATGATCACATACCTGACAGAATATCTGTATGAATATCTGCTACCCCTCCAACATGATCACATACCTGACAGAACATCTGTGTGAATATCTGCTACCCCTCCAACATGATCACATACCTGACAGAATATCTGTATGAATATCTGCTACCCCTCCAACATGATCACATACCTGACAGAATATCTGTGTGAATATCTGCTACCCCTCCAACATGATCACATACCTGACAGAATATCTGTGTGAATATCTGCTACCCCTCCAACATGATCACATACCTGACAGAATATCTGTGTGAATATCTGCTACCCCTCCAACATGATCACATACCTGACAGAATATCTGTGTGAATATCTGCTACCCCTCCAACATGATCACATACCTGACAGAATATCTGTATGAATATCTGCTACCCCTCCAACATGATCACATACCTGACAGAATATCTGTATGAATATCTGCTACCCCTCCAACATGATCACATACCTGACAGAATATCTGTGTGAATATCTGCTACCCCTCCAACATGATCACATACCTGACAGAATATCTGTGTGAATATCTGCTACCCCTCCAACATGATCACATACCTGACAGAATATCTGTGTGAATATCTGCTACCCCTCCAACATGATCACCGTGCCAGTGGGTTACAATTATCTCTTTTATAGATGAATTAAACTGAGATAAGGCTTGTGTCAAATTCTTGATATAGTCAGGAACTTTTGGACTACCAGTATCTATAAGGAATTTCCTGGAAAAAGCAACAAAGAGAAGAAATCATATTATGTAATAGACAGAGTATGGTCACATCAAGTTAATCAATTTAAACATTGTTTAAATCAACCAACGAGATGAGGCTATACTCTATTTGTTTTGTAGCATGTCCATTTCATCCGTCTGTCATACTCTAACTTCCAATAACTGATAGTTACGAGTACAGCAGTTATTTTTACTCATTATTATTTTCAATCAAATTACAACTGTAAAAATACAAAGGAAATGTCAGCAACCATGCTACAAGAAGTATTTATAACTAGCAGTCTAATATCCAGTTATTAATTAAGGCACTAAATTACACATCTAAAATAAATACACATTGCATAAAATATGCTGTATCCAGACCAATATCTGTGGTACAGAAAAACACACTGACTGATCAAAAGTGATCATGAAATTTCCATAAAGATACCATATAATCCCTAATAAACTCATTCCGAGAGCGTAACATTTTTGAAAAGTTGGAGCATTTATTTGAGACCAAAAATACAAGAAAACCAAAGTTTATCTGCATGTCAATCAATTAATGCATCGGATTTTAAGTTTTATAGTGATTTTGTATGTTCCATTGTGAATGAAACAAATTAACTTGCATCTTTTGGTAAGTTTTAAAAAATATGTTTCTGAAAAAATTAAGTAGGGGTGGGGTGGAGGGTGCATGTTTATTAGGGGAGGGGCATTTATTAGGGGGCAGGTTTATTAGGGGAGGGGCATTTATTAGGGGGGCCATTTATTAGGGGGCAAATTTATTAGGGGAGTGGCATTTATTAGAGGGGGCACATTTATTAGGGGAGGGGCATTTATTAGTGGGGCACGTTTATTAGGGGGGGATGTTTATTAGGGGTGGGGCATTTATTAGGGGGGGCATATATTAAAGGGTGCACATTTATTAGGGGAGGGGCATTTATTAGGGGGGGCACATTTATTAGGGGAGGGGCATTTATTAGGGGGGCATGTTTATTAGGGGAGGGGCATTTATTAGGGGGGCATGTTTATTAGGGGAGGGGCATTTATTAGGGGTGAATTTAGAGATATGTTGCTGTAGTGAATTCAGAGATATGTTGCAGTAGTGAATTCAGAAATAAATACCAACTGAGTGAAATTAATGTAACTGTTATAGTATACTATTTTTTGTTGTTGTTTAATGTGATATTTTATTACACTAAACAAAACACAATTTTAAGGAAAATAACGCCATTTCTTCACGATTTGCCTGGTATTCACAAAATGGCTGAATTTGTACAAGTGTTAGCAATATAATTGCCATTTAAATTAATATACATGATTCAGCTACAAAAACCAGCCGAGTCTTGGGTTTTGCAGACCAAACATTTACATTTGATAAATTATAATTCAACCAAACTAAATATGCAGCTTATTGAACTCATGTGCAAATTTCATATTCAACTGAAGCATATTATGCGCGGTTTCTCTTGTATTTGTCTTGGCACAAATTACTTTCCTAGAACAACTTCAGTCCCTCTAAAAGTCTGTAAAATATTAATTAAAATTAACCCAAACTCTCGTAAAAAGCCTAAAGATAATTCAAATATACCGGAAAAAAACACTTTTTTCTATAAGCTATGAACAATTTTTTCCTTCAAATAAATGGGTTTGATGGGCGCCGCCATCTTGGATCACGTACAATTACATCACGCTTAACAATATTTAGTTTCGTCAACGTCAGTTTGTTATGGGAAACACCTCCGACGTCAAGGAGTCGTCAAAAATTACGTGACGTTATGCGCAATGTTGAGTAATAAAACTGCCACAAACAATGTCAACGTTTATTGTAGAATAAGATATCTATATTTAAAAAGGACGAACATCACTAGTGTTGTGCGTATAAATGCAACATGGGAATCGGGGACAGGGCAGAGACTGCTTTTGTTAAAATATTATTAATATCAGAATATCAGAATATCAGAATTACTTTAAAAGTGTATATCTAATTATTAATATTAAGAGCATTACTCGCTTTTTTAAGAAAATTTAGTCTTTTTTTTTTTTCTTCTTTTTTTTTAAACTGCTACTCTGGTTTCTTTTTTAAAAGAGTTTTCTCTTTTTTCTGCTCTCCCTCATTAAAATGAATTAAAATTACTATCTTGTCTTGTATAGTAGATCTTTAGTATACAATACAAAAAAAAGAAATGGATATATATATATATTATCTTTATCACATAACTTATGCCAGTTATGGTGTGGGAGTGTAATAACACCATTCTACATTTTCGATATATAACTTATATAAGTATGCAAATGAGCCTGGTATGCGCTGTCAAAAAAAATTGATAATGACTATATTATCCATTTCCCACGGTTTATGTCGGTTTCGCGTGTTACAGCGACAGGCAAAATGCAATAAAAGTCGATATGTGATTTATGTGATAAACAGAATCTAACATTCATTCTCATTCATTGTTGAATTTATTAAACTTGTTAGCAAAAATGACATAATGCTCGGCAAGAGCCTCGCATTATATCATTTTGCCAACTCGTTTGATAAATTCATTAATGAATGAGCACTTGTAAGGTCCTCTACATATCTATCTATTTTTATTTAAAGAGTCTGGATGAATATCCCTTCCACTTTTCAGCATATCTAATGTCAAAATGCCTTGTACACTTCTAAATGACCACACTTTTAAATAGCTTAAATACACGTAACAGTTTCCTCAAATTCGACATGCGTTTAATTTGATCACCGAAACATTAGCTGCAATTATCTTAGACTTACAAGTATACTCCCTCAAATACCAAAACATGTATATACTTAAGTATGGAAATGACCAATTTCTCAGGTAGTCACCTGCTGCCTAGACTGACAGACTCCCAGACCACTGAGGACTTCAAGGCCATATTCGGCATCCCGCAGGCTCATATCATAAATAACGATGATATGTCGACTGTTTTATCGACGTTTGTCAGTTTTATCCAGTACTACAAACATTCTAATAAAAATTAGTCTTAAATTGGAAGAAAGGGGAGAAGAAGAACACAATTTGGAATGTAATTAAGGCAATCAGTATTTAAATGTTTTTTAATAGCATAAACCTGGTCCTACATGGACACCTTTCCAAGAGCAAGCAATACCTCAGTTTGTAAACCTGTAAACAAATCGTACAAGAAAACTGGAAGGATTTGGATTCAGTTAAGTATGCTTGCAGCTTCATTTCATCAAAGCAATACTTCAACCATCGCTGGATACTCATGGGCACATGTGACATTACGTTATATTCCATTCAGTGTAGTATAATGTTATGTCACCAGTTGGATCGATGAGACGTTGGAATAGATACATGGTTAACAGTAAGGTAGACTGAATCAGGTGGGGGTGCACTGCCTCCCCACCCCTAAAATCTCAAAAAATATCTAAATTTATATACATGTAA